>CM062809.1:1185935923-1186373144 GCA_031772625.1 Pinus tabuliformis
TAGCATCGGTTCCACTTCTTGAGGGCGGTTGAGATGAGAATTGAGTTGAGCGGCATAGGTGGCATCGTGTATATCGGGAATGACACACTCCATTGCATCTATTAGGCACTTGAGGGCGGCTCTCTGGCTATATGGTTTTACTAGGAACAACCAATAGGTGTCCCAAGTTAAACTGTTAATACCTGTTATCAATCTCCCATTCTTTTCCAGCTCTTGATAAAATGATTGCTCCAATGTTTTTGCCGATAGTAATTTACCTGGTGTACACTGAGAGAACATATTAGATAAATAAAGAGTATCATTAATTAATTCAATCAAATTACTAGTGGATAATCTGCATCTAGAAACTGCTCTCTCTGCCTTCATCAATTGGGACTGCCATTCCATAAATAATATTTCTTTATGGGATTCTAAGATTTTAGGCAAATTTTTTGCCTGTCCCTCATTAGTGTCCTACCAATTAAGAAAATTTGTCAAGGTTTCATTGGCCTGCTCGAAGTCTTGTCTAGCATCGACTGATTTATCGATTATTGATGTTGTTATGTAACACAGGGGTTCAACTTGAGCAATTTTATGACACAATAATCTTATTTGTGTTATCAGTGCCTTATTAATCTGTAGTGCTTCTGCTATGAAATCGGCAGGCTGCGGAAGATTTTTGAACTTCTCTATTTGACCTGATAATTGAGCAATTTTCTCATCTTTTGTCTTTACCATCTATTCATTCATTGCTTTCAATTTTGCTAATGCCTCCGACATTTCTTTCTGCTTTTGAATCACACTCGAATCGATCCTCTGTTTCTCTTCATGCAACTACTTGTTCAATTGATTATTTATCTGTTGCTATGTGGACAATTTCTGTTATAATTGTTCTGCTTCCTGTGTGCCTCCAATAACTGTGCTTGTAATGAAGTGATTACCTGGTCTTTTTCTTTTAACAAATTACTCACTTTTGTTGCCTTTTCCATGGTGGCCGCCGAATAGGATCCAGCATATTGGGACAATTTTTTTAGGTCATCAGAAGGATCAAACTCTTCCTTCCAAACCATGTTGGTTGTCACTCTTTTTTAGGGAACAGGGAAGGTTGATCAATCCTTCTCCTTTTCCGTTGTCTCTTTACTACAGCCCTGTGTTTTGGGTTGTAAAAGACATCTAATGGAGGTATATCCTCCACTTGCAAAATTATTTGATCCGAAGGATCTTTGGGGATTACTTCTAAGTCTGTAATAGGGGGTAGATCGCTGGTTCCTTCGCTTGGAACCTCTTTTGATGTTGTATCCTGTGTATTAGCCGCTTTGGATGTATCGACTTCTCTTGAGCTTTCTAGATTGCTTATGATTGAATCGAATTGCTGCCATTCCTGGAGCAACCTTGGGTCAATCTGGGTATTGACATTCACATCCGTGCTACTCTGCTCCTGCTGCCTTTTTTGTTCCTCTTCACATATTCTCTCTTGTTCTTTCCTCTACGCTTCCTCCTGTTCTTTCCTCTAGAGTTCCTTCTTCTTTCTTGTTTTGACTTCTCCTGCAATTTCTAATGTAGGAGGAGGTTCGTTGGTAAGTCGCTGTTCAGGCTCGCTTGACTGTGTCATCGGGGCAGTGGCTAACAAATCTAGAGGCAGAGTTTGCAACCTCTGCTCTCTAAGTTTGTTAAATTTGACTAACCTGTCGTCGTGATATCTCATTTTAGTTATTGCCTGAATCTGAAATAATGACTCGGCCCAAGAGAATAGGTCTTCAAACTCATCTTCTTGATGTTAAAATTTAGTGAGTTTTTCCTATTCTCGTGCATTATAGACGACTTTGTTAGGATGAAATCGTCTGTTAGGAAGAGTGGCGAGATTCAGTGTATTTATCTTTTCTACTTCTTTCTTTGCATGCTTGTAGTCATGCAGAGTGTAAACGCCACACCTTAGAGGAAAATGAGGCCAGACTTGCTTCTTTTTATTCCTCAGAGTCTTTGTAACTCCTTCAGATGTAAGCTGATATGCTATTTCTCGAGCCAATAGTTTGTCGGGTATATACAAGGGGAGTAGTGAGGCCTGGAATGACTGCCAAAAACTCTTATATATGTAAATTTTTCTTCTCTGAACAAGGTTCCTATGACTATCAAGTCAATTTGTGCTTGTGAGAAATCTTAAGAGCAGGTTTGTCAAAAATTGCATAGTAAATGGGTAACATAAATCCATTGCAAACTTGATATAGGTGGTGTTTATAGCGGGCTTTCCACAACTTCTGGTGATAGATATGAATGGGCATGGGGTCCTGTGGAGTCCATCTCCACCCTAGCACAGGAAATTCAGAGTTAAAACAAAGAGTATTTAAGATGTAGGCACTAAAGTAAAATGGAGGAATGAACCTTTCAGTGATACGGTGTTTGTTTCTAAACTCAAGAATAGCTGTTTCTAACTTATAAGATAATATATTCCCCCAATCAATTATTTCTCTATTGCATGCTGCTTCCATTAAAGGTACCATCTCTATGGTGAAGTTTGAGGAATCATGCAACCCCCATATCCTACACATCATCGCTCTGGCATAACAATAAGGAGAACACAAGGAATCGATAGAGTACTTACCTGAGGACTCATGCTTGTGTTTCGTTGGGTTTTGTCTCCATTCCCGTATAGGCACTAATTCAATCTCATTTTCATCTCCGAACTTCTCCAGAAACGCTTTGTTATACTTCTTTTCTGGTTTGGGCAAATGGTACATTTGTCTCAAATCATCGGGTTGAAATGAACCAAATACTCTCCCGTCAATAGTGCAAAATGTTCTGTTTGTAATTGGAATTTGCTCAAATGCCCATCTTACCACATCTGTGTATGGAAGAATTTTCTCTCGAGCCGCTATCCGGTGTAGGTGAGAATCGGCCAAATCCTTTAGTGTTGCCTCGGACTTGTGGGTCGCGTCTGCTGTAGCTTGTACTGATGTTTCCTGAGGCTCTTCGGCCTCAACCAGATTATAGATGCTCTGCCAAGTAGTATTACCGAGCCCAAGACATGTGGTGTCTGAGATTAATCCTTTTTTACTTGGTCCCGGATCGGCAATGCGTTGTCCTATTACTGCGGAAGCTGAAGCTGTTCCAGATTTCTTAGACTTCTTCCCCATTTGGCCAAATGTTGTTGCTTCGGAGGAGCTCTGCACAGGGGATAAAATGAACGTAATGCAGAGAATAGGTGGTGCAAACCAAATATGAAAGAGTTATATCAATCAATGAATAATGGAGGATTAACATAAGGTGGCCGCGGATACAATCTCCGAAGGGATTTCAGCATTACTGCTCCATTAATTGGTCGTTTAAACCTGTCAATCATTCAAATGCTCATCATATCGTTTATTGGCCAAATAATTCATTTAAGTGTGGCTTTGATGTTTTGGCGGTTGGGCATAAGTGAATCAATATCAGGAAGAGAAAGGCTTTTAATAATAATTAAACATAATATATCCCAACCTTATCAATCCTTTTTGAAAGTTGCGATTAGATTTATCGCAATCCGAGATCGGAGGAATGCTTAAGTTGTTATATTGGTGTCCTTTCGGAATCCCTGATTGCGGATAGCGATATCGCCAATTCGCATCAGGTGTTTTTAGAAGAGGGCTTTTAATTGCATACATGTTACATTCCCCGATCGCCGATAGTGATATCGCATCAGAGCAAAGAGAGGGGCCTTTTGTTATGATCGCTTACCTGCCCGATATTTGATAGTTATTCGCGCTTGTCGCATTGGGGAAAACCAATGGGCCTTTTGTTATGAATCCTTTGTTATTGCGATATGCGATCTTGCGATCGCTTTATCACAATAATAAAGAATTATTCATTTTTTATTATATGACCAATTATATATTGTCTCAAAAGGTTTTATAATGTTTTATTTCTTTTCGGACCTTTTGAGGAATGATGAGTTGATACCAATTTAATCTAAAAGGGACCCATTTCATATTATAGTTTTGAAATTAAAATTTTATGAAATGGGGGGGTTGTTGTACAGCACAAAAATTGGCAATTCGCTGGGAGAAACAGTTATCTCTGAGAAATATTGAAATACTTAGACTTTATTTGTATAGAAATCTTATCAAAGAGGAAAATTCTAATATAACTAGGTATACATACATTCTGAATATAATAAGAGTTATTTTTGCTAATTTCTTCTCTTGTTAAAATTAGATACATTCTAAGTTTTAAATTGGCCTCTATTGGTTGATAATGATAAAACAAAAAACCTTTCCATTTTAGCCTTTTTAATTGACTCCTTTGTCATAGGTAGATCCTCTGCTGCCACAAACGTTCATAGTTTTGACAGGGATACCTTTTAACCATTTGACTGTCCATTATCCCATCCATTTCAGAGTATGATTAAACTAATGAATTCAAAATATTCTTTCATACTTTGTATTTCTTTTTTCCTTTTTCTATTATTTTGTAATATAAAAAGCCATTGTCCTGGTTTGGTGGCCAGCTGTTTGACAATGCCATCCACTGGTTGTAATCTAATCGAACAAGCTGGCTCATGATGAGACCCCTCATCTTATGATTATAATCCATTACCCTGTTTTGGTATGCAGTGTTGGTAATGTTAGTTAAACTATTTCCCAATGATCATGGTAAGCAGGCTTGTAATAAGACCCCTTATCTTTTAATTAAATATTTTAGAATTACACTCTGAGTAATCATAAACTTGGATGAATGGGATGGACAATTTTCTCCTTAAGAGAAAATGGATGACAGGGTAAGAGTTGAAGATGCTAAGTTTGAATTAGTTTATGTTTTGATATTGATAACCCTTTTGTGGCCAGTTTGAAAACTATAAAATGATTTACAGTACTTCTAAATTTTCAGAAGATTTCACAAAAATGAAATGGGGTTTCAAAATGTGAATATACCTAATTTCCTAGAAATTGTCCCTTTTGTTTAAGGCTTCTATTTTAAAAGTAAATATCCAAACTACATCTTTTGAGCAACTTTTCAATATAGCAAAGGCCAATGGAAGATATCTTACAACTTTATTTCCTAATGGTCCTACAAACTACAAATTCTACTGAAATTTAAAAAAAAGGAAAAAGGAGGAGGGGTTACCTCCTCAATTGAAGAATTTCTTTAAGATGAGGCCATTAACAGGAAGAGAATCTCTCTTTCCTGATAAATCTTGTAATATGAATGTCGAATGGCCTATCTTCTCGTAGATCTGAAATGGTCCAAGCCACATCTTCTGGAACTTGGTGTGTTTTCTTTTATCCTCATGGGCTTTGTCCCATTTCAGAACTAGCCAACCTGTAACGGTTTTGAACTGGATGAAGTTGAATCAAAAGATGACTTGATAATTTGCTGATGTTTTGCATGCATAATCCTGGCTTTTTCCCTTTCTTCTTCTAATTTTAAGATTTGATCGTGTCTACGTTGAATAGAAGAAGAGGGGAGTTCTTCAATAAACTGAACTAGGGCTAGATAAGAAAGCACTAGATTCGTCGGTAGCACTGCTTCTTTCCCATATACAATGTTGAATGGAGAAGTACCTATGGAAGCCTTCTACATTATTCTATCAGCCCATAGTGCGAATATTAAAGATTTATGCCAGTTTTTATGATTCTGTTCTATAGTTCGCTTAATAATTTTAAATAGATTTTTATTGGTAGACTCTGCTAAACCATTACCATGGGGATAGTAATTTGCAGAATATTTCAATTTAAACCCTATTTTAATAGAGAAATCAAACATAGCATTTCCAGAGAAATAAGATGCATTATCGAAAACAAGATCATTTGGGACACTAAACCTGGTAATGATGAATTGATCTATGAATTCCATAATTGCCTCAGAATTTGTTTTCTTTAAAGGAATTGCTTCAACCCACTTAGTAAAGTAATCAATGGCAGTAAGGATATACTTATGTTGTTTGGATGAATGTGGAGTGATTTCTCCAATGATGTCCAATCCCCATTGCTCAAATGGTTGTTCAATGTTGACTAGTTGCAAAGGGAAAGCTGGCTTTCTTTGTCTTCCACTAGAGGTTTGACAAATTCGGCATTTCCTTACATATTCATGAGCATCTATGAACAAGGTGGGCCAATAGTATCCAGCATGAATGATTTTGTGGTCTATTGTGTTAGCTCCAAAATGTCCTCCTGCTGGTACATCATGTAGTTCCTGCAAAACCTTTTGTGCTTCAGGTTTTTCTAGGCATCTTAATAAAATCAAATCATAATTTTGCCTAAAAAGTACATCATTAATGATTATGAAGTTTTTTGCTTTTAATCTAATGGCCCGTTTGTTTTTATAAGAGAGGTTAGGAGGTGCATATCCATTTTTCAAATAAAAGATCAAGTTTGCATATTGTGATTCAGAATCAGTAATACTTATCTGGTTGATTTCTTCAATATGTTCTGTATCACCTGGTTCTTGAATGTTGGATGCTCCTGCTAATAACCTGCAAAGACCTTGGCCTCTAACAATCTTTGCTGGCTTGATTTCCAAGTCATATTCTTGAAGTGCTGTAACCCAGTTTGCCCTTTTTTCACCTAGTTCCCTTTGGATTAGTAATTGCCTTACTGCAGGAAAAGGAACTATAACTTTTGTATGGGCTTTTAAAAGGAAGGGTCTGTAATGTTTGACAGCTTTACACACGGCAAAGGCTTGTTTTTCAACTTCGGAAGAATTTAGTTCAGCACCCTGCAGATTTGAACTATAAAATGAAATCGGTGCTTCCAAGTTGTGATCATTAATTTGAGTGAGTACTGCTGCATAAGATGAATTGGACGCGATAGTGTACAATATGAAATGATTAGAAAAATTAGGAGTGTTTAAAGCAGGGGCATTGATTATTGATTGTTTGATTGAATCAAATGCTTCCTTTTCTGCAGATCCCCATCTAAACACTGAATTTTTCTTAATCATAGTTTGTAATGGTAAAATGATGTGGGAAAAATCCGGAACAAATCCCTTGACAAATTTAATTTGACCTAAAAATGACTGCATGGATTTTTTGTTATGAGGAAATGGAATTTCAGAAATTTCTTTAATCCTATCTGGATCAATGTAAATACCATCTTTGGAAACAATAAAGCCCAAGATCTTTCCTTGATTAAGAGCAAAGAAGGATTTTTTGGGATTGAGTGAAATACCATACCTTTTGCAGCGTTCAAATATTTGATTTAAATCATGCAAATGATTGGATCTCTTCTTGGAAAATACAGTAATATCATCTAAATAGATAACTACTGTTTTGTTGATCAATCCTTTGAAGGCTATATCCATCGCTCTTTGGAACGTAGCTCCTGTGTTAATAATTCTAGAAGGCATTTTCTGATAAGCATAAGTTCCCCATTTTGTTATGAAGGTTGTTTTGAGTTTGTCATCAGGATGGACCAAAATTTGTTTATATCCTGAAAACCCATCTAAAAAGGACATTAACTCAGAACCTGCTACTGAATGGAGTGTCTACTTCATAGTAGGTAATGGGAAATTATCTTTTTGGCTTGCTTTATTCAGATTTCTGAAATCTATACAAATCCTGATGTCGCCATTTTTCTGCCTAACAGGCACCATATTGAAAACCCAGTTTGAGTGCCGAACGGGAAAAATAATCTTAGATTTCAAGATTTTATTGAGTCCTGATTTTATTTGACTCTCTAAGTTCGGATGTATTTTCCTCAACTTTTGTTGAACTGGTTTTTGTTCAAAAGCATTGGAATGGTATGCTGGATGATTGATGCATCGTATCTTTTTAAATCATCATATTTCCAAGCGAAGACATGTTTTTTTATCTTAATAATCTAATGAATGCTATCCTTTCTTCCATAGAAAGTCCTAATGCTAAATTAATGTTTTGAGGGTTCTTCTCAATACCAAGGTTTATCAATTCAAATCTTAAGGTGGAACTTTGGAGCTTTGAATTGGTTACATGTTTAAACCTGTCTTTAATATCATAGAGATCCTCAAGTTTAACCACAGGTTTTGGTATTGAGTTTTCCTCGTGCTTTTCTTTCATCTGAAGATCATGATTGCTTTTGTCAATGATCTGATCATTGTAGGACTTGTCGGAAGTCAAAAAATGTAAGATGTCTTCATCATGATTGAACACTTGCCAATTGGTGACATTGCCAGGAATCTGTTGTGGCCACCAACAACCCCCCTCTTTGTTTGGTATTAGCAATAAAACCAAGAAAATGGGGACCCTTAATAAAAAATCCAAAAAAAAAATTATGAAAATTTTTGTATTCAACTCCTTAAAAGATGTATCGCATCGCGAGAAGAGAATGAAATGTTTTTCTATGAGCATAATAAACTGCGAAGAAGCGACGCGAAATTCATCGCATCGCATACATTATGAAGCGCTCTTAAATGAAAAATCTTAAGAAATCTCCGACGGTCGATATGCGACGTCGCATATCGCAACATCACGTAAGCAGCACACAATGATTGAATGACTCTGCGATCTGCGATGAATGCGATCTTTGATAAATGCGATCATGAATTTCTGCAATGACACATCTTGACGACGTGATCCGCGATGCTGCGATGCGAGTCGCAGAAATCACCCATCGAAAATTTTCCTCGGTGGAGTATTCAAGGAAAGCTGTCCGTAAACCAAAATTGGGCGCGTGCCTTAAAAGAAATTAATGATTGTACGCCAAAGTATTCAAGAAGGACAGTTTTGTGTTTTTCGAAGAGTCAATTCGTTATGAGTGTCATGGTTATGCATTCATAAGATCTTAAAGCTTTCATGTCAATCTTTATTATCATTACTCTTTTCCTTTGCGTAAACTGTAAGACAGGAAATAACATGAAGCAATGTGCAGGAAACATCTAAGGAAAAGGGGAAATTGTCAATGCTCGGGGAACAAAGAAGAGATCCCTTCAGAAACGGATGCCGCATGCAACAGGACCACAGATTCCAGAGTATCACTCAACAGATGCTGATGTCAATAGGCCATCCAAAACTCAGAGTCAAAGGCGCACAAAAGCAGGATGTTTACAAAATATCCTAAAGCTTATGTTGGGTAAAGCAAAAAGAAAAAGGCACTAAAGAAGGAAAACACACCAGAAAAGCCCGGAACAAAGAACGGAGGGAGTTTTCGATGCAGAAAATTGTTCAGAGAGCAAAATCCCTAACTTGTTCAGTCATTCGCAGGGCCGGAAACTGAAATAGCAAAAGCAGAATCAGTTGAGAAGAATTTGGGTTATTACCAAGTATACACGCAGTGAATGCACCCAGCCAGAGGAAGATTCTCGAGAATATCTTTTAGTTTACCAGAAAGTGGTGCCAGCGCTTGTTATTTCTATTTTCATAGCTCAAACGAAAGCAGAAGGCGACCAGCTGACTCTTCCCAGGCGAATGTTGCATGCTTGCAGCACTAAGGAGCAAATACAGAAATGGTTAGGAATTAGAATCATTTTTTAGAAATAGTTTTGCTTTAGCAGAAGGGCGGTCATTTAAAACCGTATCCTAAATTTATGTAATTAAGTTAATTAGTTAGCAGTATTTAAACCCTTCTCATGCATTTAGAGAAGGGTCCAGAAATTTGTCAAAAACTTGTCCTCGGAACATGCACTTCTGCACCCTTAGAGGAGGTTTTGATGAATGGATGGATCGAGATTTATTAATGTTTGCATTTTAATGTCTGCTACTGATGTTGCACTTTTGTACTCTTAGTAGACGTTAGAACAAGTAGAGATAAATCATTTTTGCTTGAAGTTTATGGGTAGCATTAGTTATACATGGTACTTTTATCTCTTGGCCATTTTTGCTTATACTCTTAAAGTGATATATAGTTATCAGTTGTTTATATGTTACTACATGAATGTATGAGTTACCATTTGGCACTTCTGTATGGTGGAGCCATTTATTTATGTCTAATATATGAATAACTTATTATGCGATATGCTGTTCACAACTGTTTTGCCTAACTTTTTATGCAAAGTGGTTTATATTAATTGATTTCTCTTCTTATGATAGCTGAATGATCTTTATTACCAGTTATTGTTTGAAATCTCTTTAGATCGCATAATAGAAGAAATACACCCTGGGTTAGCGTAGATTAGATGTGTTATTTCTCATTAGATTACAATAGCATAAAGTTAGTTTAAAAGTTTGAATTAAATTAGCTTTAAGTACTCTTAGATCAGCAACATCCAAATCTGCACACACACACATACACCCTTAGATTGGGAAACTGGTCCCATTATCCCCAGTCGGACCCGCTATACCAAATGGATAAGGAGCTGCCAACCAAGGTCCGGACCGGGTGGGTATCCCCCTTGTTGTCGACCCGATTTTTGGGACTTCAACATATTTGGCGCTAGAAGGAGGGCCTGAACTATGAATGGCACCTAAATCAAAATCTAAATACCATTCTGAGAGTAAATCACCCTCATCAACTCCCCCGACTTCCCCAGTACGTTTAAATCCAGAGTCAGAAGTCGCTTGAGTATTAACCGCTGCTACATACCCTAATATTTCAGACCAATCTACCATTGAACCCCCTGAAGTTCAAACTCTGATTCGCAAACTCGAGGGATTTTCTATTTCTACACATAGGTCTGATAAATCTCAAAGCAGCATGACTTCGCAGCACAATCCTGCTCATCCCCTGACCAGATTAAAGAGTGAAAAATTTGGCATCCAACCAACAGAATTCCCTCTCCCCACTAGGAAAAGAGAAAGGAAAACACCACAAGAGTCTGACAGTGAGACTCTTTCATCTACATCGTCCATTTCAACCCCCTCACCGCGAAGTCAGCCACCCACATCTTCATTCCAAACCACTCATCCATCTTCCACAACCCCTCTTCTTCAAACATCTAAGATCATAATATCTTCATCTTCCCAGCCTCAGGGATCATCCTCTACACTTTCATTTACTAGCAGCTCAACGATGGCCCATTCTCCATGGAACAATCTTGGGGCAGTTTTAATGCCTCCACCTCTGAGCCAAATATCGGCCCATCCTGAGAAATGGCTACCCAAATTCAATCTAGAAGTAGGCATGCTAGCTGAAGAACACATTAATAAGTTCATGCTTTCTGTCAATCTCAACGGAGTTACCAACGAGGATGCTGTTGTCTGGCTTTTTCCCTATACAATGCAAGGAACAACCAGGTCATGGTACTTTTCATTACCCTCCGGGTCTATCACAAGTTGGGACATTTTTCAAAGTCAATTCCTTACCAAGTTTGGTGATGATAGATCAACAACAACATTAATCAATGACCTATCCAATCTTAAAGCCGAGGCTAGAGAACCCATCAAAGATTTCAATTTACGGTTTAATAAAATCCTCAACAAAATTCCCACTGCTTCCTAACCCAGCGAAGAAGTACGATGTGAATGGTATATTACGGCCTTACCATCAAACTTAGCAATCTTCGTGGATAGGGCAAATAAAACAACCTTAGTTGAAAACCTGATAGAGGCGATAGCAGTAGAGAAATGTGTAGTAGTCCTAGAAAAGAGATCTGCGATAGAGGAACGCAAATCTAAAAAATTCACCTTCAAGGAAGACTCCAAGAAGAAACAAACGAAAGACCCTTTTGATTTGGAAGGATTGCAAAAAGTATTAAAGACCATGTCCAATGAGATGATTGACATAAAAAAAAAGTAGCAGAAACTTCTTCAAAAAAGCCCTACAGAGCTTTTAAAAGAGGCCCTTCAGTGGATGTGAAACCACCCAACGCTATCTCAAATGTCAAATCCGAAGAAGAGGAAGAATAAGAGAGTACCACTGAAGGGCAGACCGATGACGAAGAAGTTGTGCAACTACAAGGAATGTGGGATTTCATCCTCCCACAAGAAGAAGATCAAGAAGCATTTCTGGTTAGCACACGAAGAAAAAATCAACTTGATCCTCCCCAAACTACCCCTAAGCTGAAGGGCGCAAGCCTTGTAGCAAAAGATAAAGTCGCAACAAAGAAAACGACTGCTAAAGAGACTCCATCTAGCCCAGTCCAACCAGATCAAACACCTCCATCAAGAACACTGATAGTGTCGGATGAAATGGAATACAATATTATTGATGACATGAAAAAGACTAGGGCTAATATCACTCTTTATGAATTGAGCAAATTGAAACATCAACAGAAAATAATGATGAAAGAATTACATGCCGTGCCTACTACATCTTTGCCTGCAGTTGTAGCTTCCCACAACATGGGAAGACCTCCAACCAACATGATCAATAAGATTGATCCAAATGACATCACCTTGATTGGAGGAAGATCAAGGTCCCACACTCCCCCTTTTCTTCTCACTTATGAAATTTTCAATAAAAATGTACACAATTGTTTGGTAGATTCTGGTGCTTCAACGAATATTTTACCCAGATCAATATGTGCCAAGTTGAATGTTCAACCACAAAAATCTGCAGTGCGCATAGTTCAGCTTGATTGATCTCAAGTCGAAGTGATTGGTGAACTTAATCAAGTGACCATAAGATTGTCGTCTAACCCGAAGGTATGTCAGGTTATTGACATTCCAGTAGCTGATATCCCAGAATTCTATGGCTTGATTCTTGGCAGGGATTGGTCCAAAAAACTCCATGGATACTTCTCAACCGATTGGTCACACATGCGGTTACCCTATAATGGTAAACCGAATCAAATAAAGGTTGAACGAGAGTTACACCAGAAGTACATCGTGACGGAATTGGAGGGAGAAAATGAAGCAATAGCATATAACAACAGTATCATAGGCAATTACTCGGTAGATTCTTTCCTCGGTAATTTCAATGCTCATACATCACCTTACTTAGAAAATTCAGTTTTGTCCCAAGTCGAAAATTTATTGATAATTCAAAGTGTGTTAATTTTGTAGATAAACCTGTAAATACATCTTTGTTTTGGAAATTATATTTTGATGGATCTAAATCTAACGAAGGAGCAGGAGCAGGATGCGTTCTGATTAGTCCAGAAGGAAATAAAACCATGCTTACGTGCAGACTTGAATTCAATTGCACAAACAATACAGCGGAATATGAAGCCTTGGTGCAAGGCCTATACAAAGCAATTGGGCTGAACGTCAAGTACCTTCAAGTCTTCGGAGACTCTGAGATTGTCGTCAAACAGGTACGTAACACCATACATTGCCTATCAGGTCATTTGAAACACTATCAATCTTTAGTACAAGATCTGACTGAGCATTTTATAGCATTCAATATTTCGTCAATCCCAAGACTCTAAAACGCGAGCGGAGACCTTTTAGCTAACGTAGCCTCCAGACTTATTCCCTCCGAAGATTTTAGTCCAGATAGATTCTCAATAGAATTAATCTTTAGACCGTCCATCCCTGACAACATTACAAATTGGAGAGTATTCAATGATGATCCTGATATTGTAAATTTCCTCACTTCTGAAGGATCCTACTCCAATCAAATAATTGACGAAGACCATCACGATCGACAAATACAACAAGATAGCACTGATAATGCTATAACTAAATCAGTTGTTAAGTTGGAAGACTTATACGATTTGAAAAGTCGGTTTAAAAGGTCTACCAATTCTAAGCTCTACAGTTCAACTCTGAACTACGAATTAGTAAACCTAGGAATCGATGATAAACCACAAAACGTTAATCTAGGCCACGACCTAGCCCCTGAAGAAAAACTAGTGTATATTCGTCTTTTGACAGAATACAAAAATGTTTTTGCCTGGAATTACGATGAGCTGAAGACATACGACACTTCTATCATTCAACATACTATCCCTATGTTTGACAACGAAAAACCTGTCCAACAGAAACTCAGATAAATCCACCCTAATTTAGAAAATCAGATAAAAACTGAGCTAAATAAGTTATTAAAAGCCAGAATAATTTTCCCCGTCAGACATTCCAAATGGGTCTCCAATATGGTACCCGTTAGAAAGAAAAACGGAGATATTAGAATCTGCATCGATTTTCGAAATCTCAACAAAGCCTTGTCAAAAAGACAATTTTCCCCTCCCACCTATGGAGCAGATATTACAGGCAGTAGCAGGCTCAGAACTAATGTCTTTTTTGGATGGATTTTCAGGATACAATCAAGTGCTGGTACATCCCGATGATCAGTTAAAATCCACATTTCGAACTAAATGGGGCACATACGCATATCAGAAGAGGCCATTTGGTTTGATCAATGCCGGCGCTACATTTCAGAGAGCCATGAACATCGCATTCAAGGGTTTAGTCAATAAATCTGTAGTAATTTATTTGGATGATATAATAGTGTACTCCAAGAAGCGAAGTGACCATGTCAAAGACTTGAAACAAATCTTTCAAGGATGTTTAAGGTATGGGATTTCACTTAACCCAAAGAAATATTTTTTCGCATTAAGTGAAGGAAAACTTCTAGGACTCATAGTGTCAAAATTTGGTATTCACATTGAGCCTGACAGAATCAAAGAAATTTTTGAAATATCCCTACCTCATAACAAAAAAGCCATGCAATCTTTCCTTGGTCAAATCAATTTTGTGAAGAGATTTGTCCCTTATTTTTCACGAATTGTTTCTCCTTTGCAAACCATGATTAAAAAGAATTCAAATTTTAAATGGGGTCAAGATGAGCATGAAGCATTCAACTTGATCAAACAAGCTATCATTAATGCTCCATCTTTAGCAACCCCGAATTTTTCAGAATCTTTTATCTTATACACATTTGCCTCAGAGAAATCATATGCCACGATTCTAACTCAAGCAAATCTAGAGAAAGCGGAAGCTCCAATCGCATTTTTTAGCTCGAATCTACAAGGTGCTGAACTCAACTATTCAGATGTGGAGAAACAAGCATATGTTGTTTTCAAAGCTGTCAAATATTTGAGACCTTTCTTACTTAAAACCCATACTAAGGTCATAGTACCGTTTCCAGCGGTAAGAAATCTTCTAATACAGAAGGATGTGGGTGAAAAAAGAGCAAATTGGATCACTTCTTTACAAGAATACGACCTTGAGATCAAACCAGCAAGCATTGTGAGAGGTCAAGGATTCTGCAAAATGTTGGCTGGAGCATCGCAAATTCCTGAAAATTCATCTGAAGAGGTACAAATGTATGAGGTAAGCCTAAATGATGCAGAATCATTATATGCTGATACCATTTATTATCTTAAGAACGGGTATGCTCCATCACACCTGGATCACACCAAGAAAAGAGCTCTGAGATTGAAAGCTAAACAATATCAACTCATAAATGATGTTGTGTTTAAAAGGAATTACGATTCTGTTCTTCTTAGGTGTCTTGAGAAAACTAAAGTGGAAAAGGTTTTGCAGGAAGTCCACAATGGACCAGCAGGTGGACACTATGCTGGAGATGCTACTGCACATAAAATCTTACGTGCAGGATATTATTGGCCCACGCTGTTCAAAGACTCACACAGTTACGTGAGGAAATGCCAAGTCTGCCAAACCACTACAGGGAGACAAAAGAAACCGTCCATGCCACTACAGCCGGTAAACATCGAGCAACCATTCAGTCAGTGGGGCTTGGACATAATAGGTGAGATCGTTCCTCACTCTTATAAGCAACATAGATACATCCTCACGGCAACAGATTATTTTACTAAATGGGTAGAAGCAGTTCCTCTCAAGACAGCTAATTCTGAAAACATCATTGAATTCATAGATCAATTTATAATCACTAGGTTTGGATTGCCAACGGCTTTAATGTTTGATAATGCCTCATACTTTTCTAGGAATGCAATGACTGAGTTTGCACTTAAAAGAGGGTTCAAACTAAAATATTCGGCCAACTACTATCCGCAAGGTAATGGGTTAGCTGAGTGAACAAATAAAAACCTAATCAGGATTATTAAAAGAACAGTTGACCAGAACAAAAAGAATTGGCACAAAACTTTGGTAAATGCTTTATGGGCAGATAGAATAACGAAGAAAGCTTCAATAAGCACTTCTCCCTTTAATTTAGTTTATGGGAAAGAAGTGGTTCTTCCAACTCACTTAGTCATGCCCTCTTTGTCTTTAGTACAATACATTGATGAAGTATCTACTTCCTCCTTACAATTAAGACAAATGGAAATAATTAAATTAGAAGAACGACGAGAACAAGCTAAGAAAACCCATGCTCATCACCAAGCGCTAATAAAATCCTCTTTTGATTCAAGCATAACGACCAGAATTTTTTTTCAGATGGGAGATCTAAATGGGATAAGGCTCATGAAGAAAGGGTAAACATACAAAATTTCAGAAGATGTGGCTTGGTCCTTTTCAGATTGTAGAAGTCATAGGCCCATCAATGTTTGTGTTGCAGGATTTAGCAGGTAGAAGGGATTCTTTGCCTGTTAATGGACAGAACCTTAAAATATATTTTCCATAGAAGATTATTCTTCTATTTTGTAGGATAGTTTTAGTTTTTCTTTTCTTTCTTATAAATAAAACCAGTTGTAGATGGTTACTATAGGGGTTCATGAACAAGATACCAAATCTCTATCAGATTTTGATTTTTTCGCTTGTACAAATAGTAAATTTTTTCGAAAACTCTGATCTTTATTATTGACAGATAGAGTTAACTTTAGCCTAGATATGATACTAGTTTCAACTTCAAAAAATTTGATGAAAGAAACCTTTGGCAAAAAATTGTTTCATATCAGCACAATGAAAGGTATCAATAATAAAATAAAGATTCTCTGTAAAAACTGTTATTTTCAAACTCTATTATTGTCGTCCAGAGCTTTCTTAAGGAAAAAAACAATGATTTCCTCCCTGCTAAAGAAAATCGCAGCATTCAGAGGAATAATCCGAGAAAACACTATATCTCAAAGAATAAGAGGTCTCATCACGAGCCGGCTTATCATGATCACAGATATTATAACTTGCTGACTTTGCCAATACTGTCCACCAAAACAGGGCAACGACTCAAGATTGTTGCAATCAAAAGACAAGGGGTCTCATCACGAGCCAGCTTGTTCAGCAAAAGTGTAAATCAAGTGAATGACTGTGTCATAATTTGGCCACCAAACCAAGACATTGTTCTTTAGAGAGTAAAAAAGGAAAAAGTGTCAAAATGGGTTTTTCTCTGAAAAGTTGTAAATAGCCTTAAGCAGGATAAAGGATCATTGCTAGGTAACAGGTAACCCTGTCGAGGCTATGGACGCCTGCTAATAGCAGAGGTTCTACCTACGACAAATGAGCATATTTTAAAAGCCAGCACACAGAGAAGACCTTATTTTATCTTTAAAAGACCAAGTAATGGCTAATGTAAATACAAGGACTAAGCCTGAGGAAGCAAACAATTGGAATAGGAAAAGGTTGAAATAAAATATCATTGATAGGATAAGGCATAATGTACTCTGTATGTCCATAAAAAAATTTAGACTTACGAAATTTTTTCTATTTTGGAAGTTAAAATTCAATAGAAAAGCAGAGATAACTGGTTCTTCCCAGTGAATCACCATTGTTGTGGCCACCAACAACCCCCCTCTTTGTTTGGTATTAGCAATAAAACCAAGTAAATGGGGACCCTTAATAAAAAATCCAAAAAACATTTTATGAAAATTTTTGTATTCAACTCCTTAAAAGATGTATCACATCGCGAGAAGAGAATGAAACGTTTTTCTATGAGCATAATAAACTGCGAAGAAGTGACGCGAAATTCATCGCATCACATACATTATGAAGCGCTCTTAAATGAAAAATCTTAATAAATCTCCGACGACCGATGTGCGACGTCGCATATCGCAACATCGCGTAAGTAGCACACAATGATTGAATGACTCTACGATCTGCGATCTGCGATGAATGCGATCTGCGATAAATGCGATCATGAATTTCTGTGATGACACATCTTGACGACACGATCTGCGATGCGAGTCGCAGAAATCACCCATCGCAAATTTTCCTCGGCGCAATATTCAAGGAAAGCTGTCCGTAAACCAAAATTGGGCACGCGACTTAAAAGAAATTAATGATTGTACACCAAAGTATTCAAGAAGGACAGTTTTGTGTTTTTCGAAGAGTCAGTTCATTATGACTGTCATGATTATGCATTCATAAGAGCTTAAAGCTTTCATGTCAATCTTTATTATCATTACTCTTTTCCTTTGCGTAAACTGTAAGACAGGAAATAACATGAAGCAATGTGCAAGAAACATCTAAGGAAAAGGGGAAAGCATCAATGCTCGGAGAACAAAGAAGAGATCCATTCAGAAATGGATGCCGCATGCAACAGGACCACAGATTCCAGAGTATCACTCAACAGATGTTGATGTCAATAGGCCATCCAAAACTCAGAGTCAAAGGCGCACAAAAGCAGCATGTTTACAAAATATCCTGAAGCTTATGCTGGGTAAAGAAAAAAAGAAAAAGGCGCTAAAGAAGGAAAATGCACCAGAAAAGCCCGGAACAAAGAACGGAGGCAGTTTTCGATGCAGAAAATTGTTCAGAGAGCAAAATCCCTAACTTGTTCAGTCATTCGCAAGGTCGGAAACCGAAATAGCAAAAGCAGAATCAGTTGAGAAGAATTTGGGTTATTACCAAGTATACACGTAGTGAATGCACCCAACCAGAGGAATATTCTCGAGAATATCTTCTAGTTTACCAGAAAGTGGTGCCAGCGCTTGTTATTTCTATTTTCATAGCTCAAACGAAAGCAGAAGGCGACCAGCTGACTCTTCCCAGGCGAATGTTGCATGCTTGCAGCACTAAGGAGCAAATATAGAAATGGTTAGGAATTAGATTCAATTTTTAGAAATAGTTTTGCTTTAGCAGAAGGGCGGTCATTTAAAACCGTATCCTAAATTTATGTAATTAAGTTAATTAGTTAGCAGTATTTAAACCCTTCTCATGCATTTAGAGAAGGGTCCATAAATTTGTCAAAAACTTGTCCTCAGAACATGCACTTCTGCACCCTCAGAGGAGGTTTTTATGAATGGATGGATCAAGATTTATTAATGTTTGCATTTTAATGTCTGCTACTGATGTTGCACTTTTGTACTCTTAGTAGATGTTAGAACAAGTAGAGATAAATCATTTTTTATTGAGGTTTATGGGTAGGATTAGTCATAAATGGTACTTTTATCTCTTGGCCATTTCTGCTTATACTCTTAAAGTGATATACAGTTTTCAGTTGTTTATATGTTACTGCATGAATGTATGAGTTACCATTTGGCACTTCTGTACGGTGGAGCCATTTATTTATGTATGATATATGAATAACTTATTATGTGATATGCTGTCACAACTGTTTTGCATAACTTTTTATGCAAAGTGGTTTATCTTAATTGATTTCTATTCTTATGATAGCTGAATGATCTTTATTACTAGTTATTGTTTGAAATCTCTTTAGATCGCATAATAGAAGAAATACGCCCCAGGTTAGCGTAGATTAAATGTGTTGTTTCTCATTAGATTACAATAGCATAGAGTTAGTTTAAAAGTTTGAATTAAATTAGCTTTAATTACTCTTAGATCAGCAACATCCAACTCTGCACACACACACATACACCCTTAGATTGGGAAACTGGTCCCATTATCCCCAGTCGGACCCGCTATACCAAACGGATAAGGAGCTACCAACCAAGGTCCAGACCGGGTGGGTATCCCCCTTGTTGTCGACCCAATTTTTGGGGCTTCAACAGAATCAATGGTCGAAAAATTAACTCTACTAAAATTTATCTGGGCTATAATCCTCGGAAGGTGGGAGTTTGGAAGCAAGATTGGCTAGCAAGTCAGCTGCTGAATTCTGAGACCTAGGGATGGGGGAAATATTGAATGCTAGAAATTGAGAGGTGAGTTCTTGTACTAGAGACTGATAGTGTTTGAGATGACTAGAAAGACAATGAATTGTGTTTCTAACCTATTTTATGACAATCTCTGAATCACCAAACACTTTCAAATATTGAACATTAAGGCCAATAGCTTTATATAGTCCTTGAACTAAGGTCTCATACTCAGCTATATTATTCGTGCATTTAAATTCCAACCTACAAGACAACATCGTTTTTTCTCCCTGAGGGCTAACCAAAATGCAACCTGCTCCTAATCCTTCACTGGATTTAGATACGTCAAAGTATAAAGACCAAAATAAAGAATTATCAACAATTTTATTTACAATGTTCTCAACAACATTAACACATCTTGATCTATCGGTTTGCGATTTTTTTTTGATTTGGGATGTGAAATTGTTTACTGAGAAAGGAGATGGTTGGGTGGTGAAGTTCCCAAAGAATGATTCGGAAGAGTAATTCCCCAAAATATTGTTATTAAATGCTATTGGTTGATTCTCCTATTCAAATTCTGTAACAGTATGGGTCATATGTTTCTCCCGATTGATTTTTATTTGATTTGGCTTTCCCTTGTAGGGTAGCCACATATGGGACCAATCGGTAGAAATATACCCATGGAGCTTCTCAGACCAATACCTACTCAAGATTAAACCATAGAACTCAGGTATATCAGCGATTAAGATATCAATTCTTTGAACTACTCGTGGATCAGCCGATAACCTGATAGTCACAGAGTTAATTTCCCCTAAAACCTGGACTTTGGTTCTATCTAACTGCACAATGTGAATTGCGGACTTTTGGGGTTCAATGTTCAGTTTGGAACAAACTGAAGCTGGCATTATATTAGAGTATGCCCCTGAGTCAATCAAATAATTATGTAGATTTTGATTATAGATCTCGTAGGTTAAGAGGAATGGAGGATTATGGGAATTTGACCTGTCTCCAATTAGAATCATATCAATAGCTTCAACCCTCCCAGAAGGTGGTTGACCTAAATCATTTGCAGCTTTAGCACTAGGAAGAGGCGAAGAAGGAACTGCATTCAGTTCCTTAAGGAAGCAATTTCTGTTGATGTTTTAATTTGCTAAGTTCAAACATGGTGATGTTTGCCTTAGTCTTCTTCATATCATCAACAATATTATAATCCATTGAATCCGATACTACCAACGTTTTAGATGTGGAAGGTATATTTGAGGATGATGGTTGGTTTTGAGGTATTGTTGCAGCTGGCTTCTTTGTGGGTACCTTTTCCTTTGTAGTATTAGTACCTGCACTCCTTTTCTTTGAACTTGCTTGGACAGGTTAAGGGGCACCTTTACCTAGTAGTCACAGGAAAAGCTTCTTGTTCATTTTCTTTATCGGAGTTAGGTAATATGAAGTCCCACATTCCATGGCATTCAACAACATCCTCTTCTTCATCAGTTGGTAAAATTGTTTCATCTTCTTCTTATTCTTCAGGATCTGAATCTGCGTTAGATATAACATTTGGTGGTTTTGATTCAGTTTTCTTGAAATTTCTAAAGGGCCTTTTTTGTTGAGGTTTCAACTACTTGTTTTTTGATTTCAACCATTTCATTTGACATAGTCTTGAGGACCTTTTGTAAACCTTCCATATCATATGGATCTTTAGGAGTTTTCTTCTTTGAATCATCTTTAAAAGAAACTTTTTTGGATTTTCTATCTTCAAGAGCAGCTTTCTTTTCTAGAGCATTAATACGTTTCTCCACAACAAGTGCTTCTTTCATGTTTTCAGCTAAAGTTGGTTTTTTGGCCCTGTCTACGAAGATAGCTATATTGGCAGGTAGGGAAGTTACATACCATTCGCTTCTGATTTGCTGACTTGGCATGGAGGCCGTTGGAATCTTATTCAAGAGTTTATTGAATCGTGAGTTGAATTCTTTAATTGGTTCCTTATGCTCTATCCTAAGATTGGAGAGATCATTGATTAATGTGGCTAAAGATCTATCATCACCATACTTAGTAAGAAACTATTCTTGGAAAATGTTCCAACTGGTAATGGATCCAGAGGGCAGGGAAAAATACCAAGATCCTGCTGATCCTTGAAAATTATAAGGGAAAAGACTAACGACAACATCTTCCTCTGTTACTCCTTTCAAATTAACTGATAACATGAAGTTATTAATATGTTCTTCGGTTTGTGTTCCAACATCTGGATTAAACTTGGGTAACCAGTTTTCAGGAGAATCAGGCAATGCATGTAATGGTGCAGGCATATTGACCACACCAGGACTATTCCATGGATTTGCCATTGAAACACCAGTGGTGGATGAGATTGCTGATGAAATTACAGATGTTTGGGAAGGAATTGATATTGAGGATTGAGCAGGTTGGGATGTTGAAGTTCCTAATCCTTGATGAACAACAATATGTAATGAGGGAGTAGATGGCTGACTTCGCACTAGGGAAGATGAGATGGAGATGTGGATGAAAATACTTCACTGTCAGATCCTTTAGTGTTCTTCTTTGCCATTTTCCTTTTAGGTAAGGGCAGCTCAGTAGGTTCGTTGCCGAGCTTTCCGCTTGGAAGTCTGGTGAGAGGATGAGGTAGATTGAATTGCGAAGTCTCATTGCCTTGAGATACCTCAAATTTTTGGGGTGATATCGAGAAGCCTTGAAGTTTATGGATGAGTAACTGAACTTCAGGAGACTCGGGACTTAATCGTTCTAGAGTATTGTGGGTTTGAGCAGTGGTAGTTGATTCCTCTTCTTCTCGCTTGGATACTGGAGAACCAACATGGAATTGGGAAGTACGAGGTGATGTGGAGGGAGATTTACTCTCAGAATGGATTGTAGATTTGGGTTTGCTCGCCATTCATAGTTCATGCCCTCCTTCTAGCGCCAAATATGTTGATGCCTCAAAAATCGTTGCATCAACATTGGGGGATAACCACCCGGTCCAGACCTTAATACAGCTCCTTTTTTGTTTGGGATTGTGGCTCTGACTGGATATAATGGGACTAGTTTCCAAGTAATGAATAGAAAGGGATGGATGAGTGATTGGTTTTCTAATGAATGATAATGAATGGATGACTTAATCTAAAAGAGAAAATACAAATGACTATTCTATCCCAGGAAGCTTCTATTCTTAAGTGCAACGTTTGATGATATCTATTCATCAATAGGCATATAGATGACTCTATTCAATAAACATAGACATTCATTCATATAATAATTGCTTTGTTCAAATAGTTGAACAAAGTAATTTATAAAACATTGTTACACTTATCTTTTTATATTATTGATACATGTATGATTAGAAGAAAAGCATGTTGTAAACATCCAATAGTGGAAAGTATAAAGAATGCTGTTAAAACACATGCATATATTCAATAATAGCAAGAATGATCAAATAACAATTCACATAAAAAAATGAATTCAGACATAGATAGTAGTACCATATGAGCTGCATATCATTCCCAACATCAATCGCAATTCAAATTCCTTCTTCCGACTGAGAAATACTTTTCATAAAGGCAGTAGTGCATATCCACATAAAAGCTTCGTTATCAAAATTGGAATAATTGGCCCAGTCTTTATAAAAAATATACCTGAAGTACAGTAGTGCAACTTCAAGTTTAAGTCATATACAAAAACTTACGACCCTTTCCAATGCATTGAAAGGGTCTATAAATACTTAATTAAACTAACTAACTAACTAACTAACTAACTACAAAATTAAAATGCTACTAAATTGGTACAACTTGATCTTGAATATCTCCCCCATAGCAATCTGGCAGTCGGCAGCATGATTCATCACTCTGGCTGTTTGCTTTCGACCTGAGTTGGCATATCGCTAGCATCGGTTCCACTTCTTGAGGGCGGCTGAGACGAGAATTGAGTTAAGAATCATAGGTGGCATCATGTATATCGGGAATGATACACTCGATTGCATCTGTTAGGCACTTGAGGGCGGCTCTCTGGCTGTATGGTTTTACTAGGAACAACCAATAGGTGTCCCAAGTTAAACTGTTAATACCTGTGATCAATCTCCCATTCTTTTCCAGCTCTTGATAACATGATTGCTCCAATTTTTTGGCCGATAGTAATTTACCTAGCATACACTGAGAGATCATATTAGATAAATAGAAAGTATCATTAATTAATTCAATAAAATTACTAGTGGATAATCTGCATTTAGAAACTGCTCTCTTTGCCTTCATCAATTGGGACTGCCATTCCATAAATAAGATTTCTTTATGGGATTCTAAGATTTTAGGCAAATTTGCTACCTGTCCCTCATTAGTGTCCTGCCAATTAAGAAAATTTGTCAAGGTTTCATCGGCCTGCTCGAAGTCTTGTCTAGCATCGACTGATTTATCGATTATTGATGCTGTTATGTCACACAGGGGTTCAACTTGAGCAATTTTATGACACAATAATCTTATTTGTGTTATCAGTGCCTTATTAATTTGTAGTGCTTCTGCTCTGAAATCGGCAGGCTGTGGAAGACTTTTGAACTTCTCTATTTGACCTAATAATTGAGCAATTTGCTCATCTTTTGTCTTTACCGTTTGTTCATTCATTGCTTTCAATTTTTCTAATTCCTCCGACAATTCTTTCTGCTTTTGAATCGCACTCGAATCGATCCTCTGTTTCTCTTCATGCAACTGCTTGTTCAATTGATTATTTATCTGTTGTTGCGTCGACAATTACTGTTCTAATTGTTCTGCTTTTTGTTGTGCCTCCGATAGCTGTGCTTGTAACGAAGCGATTGCCTCGTCTTTTTCTTTTAACAAATTACTCACTTCTGATGCCTTGTCCATGGTGGCCGCCGAATAGGCTCCTGCATATTGGGACAATTTTTTTAGGTCATCAGAAGGATCAAACTCTTCCTTCCAAACCATGTTGGTTATCACTGTTTGTTCAGGGAACAGGGAAGGTTGATCAATCCTTCTCCTTTTCCGCTGTCTCTTTACTACGACCCTGTGTTTTGGGCTGTAAAAGGCATCCAATGGAGGTATATCATCCACATGAAAAATGATTTGATCTGAAGGATCTTTGGGGATTACTTCTAAGTCTGTAGTAGGGGGTAGACCGCTGGTTCCTTTGCTTGGAACCTCTTTTGATGCTGTATCCTGTGTATCAGCCGCTTTGGATGTATCGGCTTCTCTTGAGCTTTCTAGATTGCTTATGATTGAATCAAATTGTTGCCATTCCTGGAGCAACCTTGGGTCAAGCTGGGTATCGAAATTCACATCCGTGCTGCTCTGCTCCTACTGCCTTTTCTGTTACTCTTCACATATCCTCTCTTGTTCTTTCCTCTGCGCTTCCTCCTGTTCTTTCCTCTGGAGTTCCTCCTGCTCTCTTGTTTGGACTTCTCCAGCAATTTCTGATGTAGCAGGAGGTTTGTTGGTAAGTCGTTGTTCAGGCTCGCTTGACTGTGTCATCGGGGCAGTGGCTAACAAATCTAGAGGCAGAGTTTGCAACCTCTGCTCTCTAAGTTTGTTAAATTCGACTAACCTGTTGTCATGATATCTCATTTTAGCTATCACCTGAATCTGAAATAATGACTCAGCCCAAGAGAATAGGTCTTCAAACTCATCTTCTTGATGTTCAAATTTAGTGAGTTTTGCCTATTCTCATGCATTATAGACAACTTTTTTAGGATCAAATTGTCTGTTAGGAAGAGTGGCGAGATTCAATGTATTTATCTTTTCTGCTTCTTTCTCTGCATGCTTGTAGTCATGCAGAGTGTAAATGCCACACCTTAGAGGAATATGAGGCTAGACTTGCTTCTTTTTATTCCTCAGAGTCTTTGTAACTCCTTCGGATGTAAGTTGATATGCTATTTCTCGAGCCAATAGTTTGTCGGGTATATACAAGGGGAGGACATGAGGCCTGGCATGACTGCCAAAAAATTTTATATATGTAATTTTTTCTTCTTTGAACCAGGTTCCTACGGCTGTCAAGTCAATCTGTGCTTGTGAGGAAATCTTAGGAGCAACTTTGTCAAAAATTTCATAGTAAATGGGTAACATAAATCCATTGCAAACTTGATATAGGTGGTGTTTATAGTGGGATTTCCACAACCTCTGGTGATAGATATGAATGGGCATGGGGTCCTGTGGAGTGCATCTCCACCCCAGCACAGGAAATTCGGAGTTAAAACAGAGAGCATCTAAGATGTGGGCACTAAAGTAAAATGGAGGAATGAACCTTTTAGTAATGCGGGATTTGTTTCTGAACTCAAGAATAGCCGTTGCTAACTTATCAGATAATATATTCCCCCAATCCATTATTTCACTATTGCATGCTGCTTCCATTAAAGGTACCATCTATATGGTGAAGTTTGAGGAATCATGCAACGCCCAAATCCTACACATCATCACTCCAGCATAATAATAAGGAGAACACAAGGAATCAACAGAGTACTTACCCGAGGACTCATGCTTGTGTTTCGCTGGGTTTTGTCTCCATTCCCGTATAGGCGCTGATTCAATCTCATTTTCATCTCTGAACTTCTCCAGAAACACTTTGTTATACTTCTTCTCTGGTTTGGGCAAATGGTACATTTGTCTCAAATCATTGGGTTGAAATTAATCGAATACTCTCCCGTCGATAGTGCAAAATGTTTTGTTTGTAATTGGAATTTCCTCAACTGCCCATCTTACCACATCTGTGTATTGAAGAATTTTCTGTCGAGCCACTATCCGGTGTAGGTAATAATCGGCCAAATCCTTTAGGGTTGCCTCGGACTTGTGGGTCGAGTCTGCTGCAGCTTGTACTAATGTTTCCTGAGGCTCTTCGGCCTCAACCAGATTATAGATGCTCTGCCAAGTGGTATTACCGAGCCCGAGCCCAAGACATGTGGTGTCTGAGATTAATCCTTTTTTACTTGGTCCCAGATTGGCAGTGTGTTGTCCTCTTTTTACGGAAGCTAAAGTTGTTCCAGATTTCTTAGACTTCTTGCCCATTTGGCCTAATGTTGCTGCTTCGGAGGAGCTCTGCACAGGAGATAAAATGAATGTAATGCGGAGAATAGGTGGCGCAAACCAAATATGAAAGAGTTATATCAATCAATGAATAATGGAGGATTAACATAAGGTGGCCGCAGATACAATCTCCGAAGATATTTCGTCATTACTGCTCCATTAATTAGCCGTTTAGACCTGTCAATCATTTAAATGCTCATAATATCGTTTATTGGCCGAATAAGTCATTCAAGTCAGGCTTTGATGTTTTGGCGGTTGGGAATAAGTGAATCACTATCAGGAAGAGAAAGGCTTTTAATAATAATTAAACATAATATATCCCAGCGTTATCAATCCTTTTTGAAAGTTGCACTTAGGTTTATCACAATCGAGGATCAGAGGAATGCTTAAGTTGTTATATTGGTGTCCTTTCTGAATCCCCGATCTTCGATAGCGATATCGCCAATTCGCATTGGGAGATTTTAGAAGAGGGCTTTTAAATTGCATACATGTTACATTCCCCGATCACCGATAGTGATATTGCATCAGAGCAAAGAGAGGGGCCTTTTGTTATGATCACTTACCTGCCCGATATTCGATAGTTATTCGCGCTTGCCGCATCGGGGAAAACCAATGGGACTTTTGTTATGTGTCCTTTGTTATTGCGATATGAGATCTTGCGATCGCTTTATCGCAATAATAAATAATTATTCATTTTTTATTATAAGACCGATTATATATTGTCTCAAAAGGTTTTATAATGTTTTATTTCTTTTCGGACCTTGTGAGGAATGATGAGTTGATACCGATTTAATATAAAAGCGACCCATTTCATATTATAGTTTTGAAATTAAAATTTTATGAAATGGGGGGTTGTTGTACAGCACAACAAGTCCTTGGGCATAAGGTTGATACACTTGTTTCCCTTGTGCGTAGTGCTTGTGTACCTGGTGCCACTTGCTGGCAAGATTCTTAACTTGTTGACCTAGGACAAGAGGATTTTGGGCCTATTGCTGCAGGACTTACCCTTGAACCTGCCCCTGCAAGGGTTGAGCTTGTTGATATGTATACAAGGGTTGTTGCTGCCCTGGTTGGTTTTGTTGGTGCAAGGGCTAACCTTGCAGTTGCAAAATTTTTCCCTGGGTTTGCAAAGGTTGGCCCTACTATTTACAGGAAAACTAATGTCTTTTCGATCTGCCAGTCCCACTAGGATTGGTAGCTATCCTAGAAACAAACAATCAAAGAAATTTGTGATTTCCTCTATGTATGATAGATAAGAGAGAAGCAAAGGGACCAACCTGGATCTTCCGCTTGACTCATTGATTGGTTTCTCTCTCCCTTGATAGAGTTTGTGCCTCTTCTCTTACTTGTCCCGCTCAGAGAATACCTATAGAGACAAAGTAAAAAAACACCATCAAAGCATCTCGATCTATTATATCATAAGCAATGTAGAATCAGAAATACATTGAACATACAATGGCATTCACAAATACACAATTGTATGGAGGAAAACTCAAAGAACTTTATTAATAATAGAAGGGAGAATTACAACCCAACTGTCTGATCCAGCATCATCCTCCCATCATCAAAGCCCCCTTCACCTCATGAAAAGCAAGATCACCCAACAATATAATGCCCTTTCTCAAAGACAAACTATCAGCACTTCCTTACAAATTACAAAATTCCAGCCTCTAGATCTCTCAGATGAGGGATCCATTTATAGATGTCTGCAAGGATGTGAGCCATCTCTAGGTCTTTTATTAGTGTCATTACACTTGTTGTTCTTGGTTCCACTTGGAGATTTCATTGATATCTTACTCATCCCTGGGCGAATTCAGAGAGGCAAGTGTCATAGGATAAGTTTCTAGAAGATTCCATGATCATCCACTTAGAAAACTGTCTCAGACATTTGTCCATCCTTGCTCATCGCAACCGATAGAAGGCATCTTTAGTATGCATCACACCTTGCTAGTTTAGCAGTCAGTATGCATCGCACCTTGACAGTGGAGCAGTCAGTATGTGTTGGAAATAATACTAAGACAGGGGGGTGACAAGTCAATTATTTCCTTTTTCAAATCCAGATCATATACGCTACTTCAGTTAGTGAAAACCGCATATATACGCAACTACGTATAAGGAAACCCGCGTATACCATGCAAACTTATAATTTACTTTATCTTACAGATGTTGATCATTAATATGTGTATTAGAATCAAATAAACAATAACCAGAAACAGTGAAACAGAGTAGAAGACAATCACACACAAGAACACAAGATATAAGGTGGAAACCCAATGTGGGTGAAAACCACCTGCTGCAACTCATCTCTATCTTCTTTTTAATTTGAAACTTCTTTTTACAATGATTATGTACTGACGCAGTCCTTTACCAGTCCACACGCTGTAACCTGCAGAGAGATAAAACCCTCTCTCATTCTCCAGCTTCTCCTGGAAGGGAGCTACAACCCCCTTAGCTCTTGCACTAGCCAAGATACTAGTACGTAGGTGCTAGCCTATAGAAGGCTACAACCTTCTCTTTCTTCCAGGGACCACGTTTCATAAATTTTTAGATTGGATCCATGAACATCAATCAATCATCAAACAATCTTCTTTTCACTAATTAGAACTGAATCAAGTAGACACTTTTCTGACAACTGTACCCAGAACACACCACACACCAAACCCAGAGCACTTTAGCAATAAACAGAAACACAACTCAAGAGATATACGCTACTTCAATCACCAGAACCTACGTGAATACGCTTCTGTGTTTGGACCAACCTGCGTATACGTTGTTTTTACTCTTAGAACTAGTGTGTATACGTGCCTTCGCTTCACTGAACCTGCATACAGATCTGTAAAGGATAATTCACTCTCTCAAATATTTAGACATTAATTAACTCAGATTACCAGATTTATATATCAAGCATGCACCACATATAACGGATCAAAATCATACAAAGATACTATTATTCAAGCCTTAAGATTATGACCCATCAATAGAACTTATCCTTCTCTTTATGCTCAGGTTCCTCCTTTATTCAGATCCATATCTGCACCATAACCCAATCACCAATATTCCAGATCTAGCACTTTATCATATATTCAATAAATCAAATGATGATTTGCGAAATGATCTCCTTCCTCTTTTATAGTCTTAGGCCTTTCACAATACCACGGTCCAAAACCATAATAAAACAATACCATGGACCCAATGCTTGGGATCAATACTTCTAATGAGATACCATGGCCGAAAACCATAGTTTCAAATACCAAGGACTGAATACCACGCTCCAAAAATAAGTTCTCGCACATGTGCGCACTTTTCCTTGCGTGAAAGTGCATGTATGCACATACGCAACTTCGGAACGTCTAACCTGCGTGTATACGTGGCTTTGTCAAGGTTAACCTGCGTATATATCTTTTTCTTCTTTTTGAATGCCTAAACTGTGATCTATCACCAGAGTGAGTTTCCATCAAGGAAAATACCTGTGCCATAGCTCCAAACCTGTGCCATAATGCTAAAAATCCCCCCCTTTGGACTTGATGGCAACCCCAAGATCCTCAAAGTCATTCTCCCCCTTTGTCATCAAGGGCAAAGGGTTGTGCTCCCCCTGAGTACATGCTGAAATCTCTGCTCTGTTGTGCTAAGCATGCTCCCTTTGACTGTAGGCAAGATCTGGAAAAAAATGTTCTTCAAGAAGAACCATGACTTATACATCATAAAAGACCTTCCTATCACCAAAAGACTCTATACATACATTCATCACCCAACCAAGTGGGGATACATCAGAAATTTACATATGACAACAAAGTACATTACAACATTCATCCCAGGCATAGTGGGGAAACCAAAATACACCGTTACATGACTTTCACACCATAAAAGAAATACATGACATAGAGACGAAATATCTAGAGCAAGACTTATGAAAGTCACCAATAACTGATATCAGCAGCATCTGTCAATCACTATTCAAATCAGCAACCATGTTTTCCTTCTGTTCTCCCTATGCATTTGTTCCACCTGAGATCAACAACAGTTGTGAACTTGAACCAAGAGCTTCTAATGTAATGCCAACAGCGCATTATCAGAAGTTTATCTGCTCCCCCTGAACCTATGCCAGATGGTCTCTGTCAGACCCATATCAGACTTTCTTCAACCAGAGTTTGTCCCCACTAATTTCTTCCAAACTACCATATACACGACTGTCTCTGCATAAACCGACGTATGTATGCGGATCCTCCTCAGGAAACACGTGTACACCCACTTTTCTCTGAACAAACAAGTTTCAACAGTAATATGATGCATCAGCTACTCCCAGCTTCTGTCTGAGGTATTCAAAAGTTTCCTTGGGCAATGGTTTGGTGAGAATATCAACAAATTGTTCCGTAGAGGGAACATAATCCAATTTGACCTTGTGTTCCAACACTTGTTCCCGGAGAAAATGGTACTTGATTGGTATGTGCTTAGTCTTTGAATGCAAGACAAGATTCTTTGAGATATTGATAGCACTTGTATTATCACATAAGATGGAGATAGGTGGAGTACAAGTGATTTGAAAATCCTCCAAAGTTTGCATCATCCAAAGGAGTTGTGTGCAACAAGATGCGGCAGCCACATATTCTGCTTTAGCAGTAGATAGAGCAATCAAACTCTGTTTCTTGCTGAACCAAGATACTAATCTGGAACCCCTAAAGAATGCACCAGCACTTGTGCTTTTTCTGTCATCCATGCTTCCAGCCCAATCTGCATCTGTATAAGCATGAAGAGTGAGATCTATATCTCTTGGATACCACAGGCCATAGTTTTGAGTTCCTTGAAGATACTTGAAAATTCTCTTCACTGCCTGAAGATGGGTTTCCTTAGGATTTTCCTGAAATCTTCCAACCATTCCCACTGCATGCATGATTTCTGATCGGGTACCTGTCAAATAGAGCAGACTTCCAATCATGGATCTATAAGTTGGTTGATGCACTGCTGCTGATTCATCATTTGCACTGAGGCTGCATCCTGTAACCATAGGGGTACATACTGGTTTCGAATCTTCCATGCCATACTTCTCCAAAATCTGCTTGAGGTACTTACCCTTGTCAAGCTTATCTTTATGAGGACATTTGGCAGCATAGTGACCGACTCTTCCAAGATACTAATCCGGAACCCATAAAGAATGCACCACCACTTGTGCTTTTTCTGTCATCCACGCTTACAGCCCAATCTGCATCTGTATAAGCATGAAGAGTGAGATCTGTATCTCTTGGATACCACAGGCCATAGTTTTGAGTTCCTTGAAGATACTTGAAAATTCTCTTCACTGCCTGAAGATGGGTTTCCTTAGGATTTGCCCGAATTCTTCCAACCATTCCCACTGCATGCATGATGTCTGGTCGGGTACCTGTCAAATAGAGTAGAATTCCAATCATGGATCTATAAGTTGGTTGATGCACTGCTGCTGATTCATCATTTTCACTGAGGCTGCATTCTATAACCATAGGGGTACATACGGGTTTCGAATCTTCCATGCCATACTTCTTCAAAATCTGCTTGACGTACTTAGTTTGAGATAAAAAGATACCGCCTTCATTTTGTTGGATTTGTAATCCAAGAAAATATGTCAGTTCTCCAAGCAAGGACATTTTGAATTCTTTCTGCATCACCAAGGCAACGTTTTGACCCATAGCTTCTTCATTGCTGCCAAAGATGATATCATCAACATACACAACAAGTATTAGCAATTTGTTATTTTCAATTTTTATATAAATATTGTTATCTTCTGATCCTTTTGACAAACCTTGTTGATGAAGATATTTGTCCAGACGATAATACCAAGCTCTTGGAGCTTGTTTAAGACCATAGAGAGCCTTCTTAAGTCTGCATACAAGTTTTGGATCATTTCCAAGGATGAATCCATCTGGTTGTTCAATATACACTTCTTCTTCTAAGTCTCCATTCAGAAAAGTTGATCTCACGTCCATTTGAAATACTTTGAATTTCTGAAAGCTTGAGAGAGCAAGGAACATTCGGATGGCCTCAAGTCTAGCAATGGGAGCAAAAGTTTCTTCAAAGTCTATTCCTTCTTGTTGACCATACCCTTTACAAACAAGTCTAGCCTTGTTTCTAATAACTTCCCCCTTTTCATTCAACTTGTTTTTGAATATCCATTTTGTCCCTATGACATTCTTATCTTTTGGTCCAGGACCCAACTCCCAAGTGTTATTCTTTTCAATCTGCTCAAGTTCTTCATCCATTTCCTTGACCCAACATTCATCTTTGCATGCCTCTTTTACATTTTCTGGTTCAATGGAGGACAACAATGCCAAATAGCTCGAGGTTTTTGCAATTGTTCTTCTTGTTTGTATACCTGCCTCTTTCTGCCCCAAAATTTGAGATTCTGGATGATTCTTCTGAACTTACCTAGATGGAGTCTTATCTTCTATCCTTATCTGTTCTTCTGGTGCCTCTTGAGCTTCTTCTTCATCATAAATATGATTTGATGTTGAAGGATAGTCCTCATCATCTTTGAAATCTTCAGATCTTACCTGCCTAGGAGTGTTTTCTTCTTCATCAACAACTACATCAATACTTTCAATAATTTTTCCAAGCCTTTTATTGTAACACTTGTAAGCTTTGCTATGGGGGGAGTAAGCAAGAATAATGCCTTCATATGCTCTAGGTTGAACTTGCCAATATTTTCATCAATATTTTTGATATAGCATTTGCTTCCAAAAATTTTGAAATATTTTACCGAAGGAGTCTCACCATACCAGAGCTCATGAGGAGTTTGAGTGTTGTTCACCCAGACATTTGTCTTGTTGAAAATAAAAACTGCAGCATATGCGGCTTCACCCCAGAATGTTGCGGGAGTTCCAGACTCATCAAGCATAGCATGAGCCATTTGTTGAACCATTCTGTTCATCCTTTCCACTACTCCATTTTGCTGAGGAGTCCTAGCTATAGAAAATTCCCTTCTTATTCCATGTTCTTCACAAAAATTGAAAAATTCATTTGAGGTAAATTCTCCTCCTCGATCAGACCTAAGGCATTTGATTCTGTGATCTTATTCGTTCTCCACCAAGGCTTTGAATGATTTGAATTTTTCAAAGGCTTCGTCTTTGTGCTTCATAAGTCCTATCCAACACATCCTGGAAAAATCATCAATGAATAATATAAAGTATTCTTCTCCTAGGGGTGACCTTTTCCTAAATGGACCACATACATCAGTATGGACAAGTTCAAGTGGTTTGCTAGCTAATCCTTCCTTCTTAGGGAAGTTAGTTCTGGTTTTCTTACCAAGCTGACATGATTCTCATATTGTATTGTCTGGAATTCTGATGTCTGGAAGACCACGAACTGCCTGGTATTTGCATGTTTTTCTTATCTGTGAGAAGCTAAGATGCCCCAATCTTTTGTGCCATAGCTAGTGTTCATCATTCTTGCTTAGATAGCATTGATGTTGTCCTTCTTTGAATATGTATAAATTATTTGGAGTTCTTACGCCTTTGATCACTATTTTTCCTGTATCAAGATCACGAACACTACATCCATTTGATCGAAATATTACCTCAGTTCCTTGATCACACATCTGACTGACACTTAATAGATTATGCTTTAAGCCATCAACAAACATGACATTTCTAGCTTTGACCCTTTCTTTCAACTGAACAGAACCTTTACCTTTTATGAGAGCAGGGGTGTCATTTCCAAAAGAGACCTTATTCTCCTTCTCTAAGGAAATATATGACTAAAGTATTTCTTTATCACCTGTCATATGTTTCGAACATCCATTGTCGATGTACCATTGATTTTCCTGCCCTTCTGCATATAAGTCTATACCACATGTTTCTGGTTGTGGTTCTTTTATTCTCCTTGATTTGGCACTTGAGGCTTGCTCCTTCTGAGTTGTCTACCCAAACTTGCTCCTGCATTCAGAATCTTCATGACCGAAATTGTTACAAATAGAACATTCTATCTCATTTTCAAGAGCAGAAAAGTTATTGTAGGTTCTTTTCATGATCCCAGTCATACTCCTCTATTTTTTAGCTTCTCTAGTCATGATTGTCTTATAGGAAACACATTGAGCTGCTTTGTGACCAAATTTATGACAAGAGAAACATTGGCCATTGAAGAAACTCCTATGATTATCAAATCTACCAGCCATATGATTGTAGTTTCTATTGACATCCATTCTTGAGGCAAATTGAGAAGGTTTTACCTGTGGCTGGTTGTAGCTTCTGTTTGTCCTTAAAGTAGATTGCCCCTGATTTACCTGGTAGTCTTTGTTCATTCTTGAGGTAAATTTCCCTTGATTTACATGGTGATTTCCATAGGGTCTTTGTTCACTTCTCCTTGCTGCATCAAGATAACTTTTGGAGGTAGATGGTTCCTGCGCTTGAGTTGTTTCTTCATTATATCCCAGACCTGTCTTGATTAGTGGAGTATGCTGCACTTTGATATTCTCATCTAATTTTTCAGATCCTTTAACAAATCTAAGATTAAGAGCTTTAGACTTCTCAATCTCTTTTCTAAGTCCCACAATTTCACATTCTAACTTTTCATGATGTTTTTCCCTTTTAGCTAGTTGGAATTGCAGAGTATCAATAATCATATTTTTTTCTTCTAAACAAATTTTTATTTTAGAAATCTCTTCATAAAGACCTTCTTCATCTATAGCATCGATGAATTATTCATCTTCCAAAGCCATTAAAAGTCTATATTTATTACCTTGTTCATCTTCATCACTATTTGAAAGTCCATCACTATCTTCATGAGTGTAATAGCTTTTCTTATTTACATTATGTTTCTTGTTCAATATAATAAGTTCCTTACCCTTGTCAAGCTTATCTTTATCAGGACATTTGGCAGCATAGTGACCGACTCTTCCACAAGCAAAGCATTTGGAAGGTAACTTACCTCTGAATGTTCCAGCACCCCGTTGAAGGTTCTTGACAAAATTTGATTCTTCCTCTTCTTCTGACATATGTCCTGACTCATAGTAATCTCCTTTGCCTGAAGCCTTGAAAGAAACTTCTCTCCTGTTTGATGGTCCTCCTTTCCTCATTTCGTAAGCAGTCAGAATTCCGTGCAGCTGTGACATGGTAAGGTTTCGTAGATTCTCTTTTTCTTCTATTGCAGAAACTTTAGATTCAAACTTAGAGGACAAATATCTTAGAACCCTTTCAACCACAATAGCCTCTTATATTTCTTCACCCATGTTTTTCATACAATTAACAATCTCATCTACACGAAGGAAATAGTTAGCCACACTTTCATCATTGTGCATTCTGAGATTTTCATACTGAATTCTGAGGGTTTGAAGTTTTGCTCGTTTTACCTGTTCATCTCCTTCACAACTCAGAACAATATTGTCCCATATTTCTTTTGCGTATTTATACTGCATAACCTTGACAAATTCTGATTGAGATATACATCCTAATAGAGTATTGACAGCCTTTCCATTTGTTTCATATTGCTTCTTCCCAGCCGAATCTGTAGGAGTTGTGGATGGAAAAGTGTACCCTGTATCTATGATATCCTAGACTTCTGTACCAAGAGATTGAAGATAGGCTGTGACTCTTACCTTCCAATAGACGAAGTTGGTCCCATCAAAAATTGGTGGCCTGATCGATGCTTCTCTCTCGTAGTTGCTCATGATGATGGATCTTCCTTCAAGTGATCAAGCTTCTTCAGAAGGACCTGCTCTGATACCAATTGTTGGAAATAATACTGAGAGGGGGAGTGAATCAGTATTATCAATTCAATTATTTCCTTTTTCAAATCCAGATCATATACACTACTTCAGTTAGTTAAAACCACGTATATATGCAACTACGTATAAGGAAACCCGCATATACCATGAAAACTTATAATTTACTTTATCTTATAGATGTTTATCATTAATCTGTGTATCAGAATCAAATAGATAGTAACCAGAAACAGTGAAACAAAGCAGAAGACAATCACACACAAGAACACAAGATATAAGGTGGAAACCTAATGTGGGTGAAAACCATCTACTGCAATTCGTCTCTATCTTCTTTTTAATTAGAAACTTATTTTTACAATGATTCTGTACTAGTGCAGTCCTTTACTAGTGCGCAGGCTGCAACCTGCAGAGAGCTACAACCCTCTCTCATTCTCCAGCTTCTCTTGGAAGGGAGCTACAACCCCCTTAGCTCTTGCACTAGCCAAGATACTAGTACGTAGGTGCTGGCCTACAGAAGGCTACAACCTTCTCTTTCTTCTGGGGACCACGTTTCATAAATTTTCAGACTGGATCCATGAACATCAATCAATCATCAAACAATATCCTTTTCACCAATTAGAATTGAATCAAGTAGACACTTTTTTGACAGCTGTACCCAGAACACACCACACACCAAACCCAGAGCACTACAACAATAAACAGAAACACAACTCAAGAGATATACGCTACTTCAGTCACCAGAACCTGCGTGCATATGCTTCTGTGTTTTGACCAACCTGCATATACACTGTTTTTACGCACAGAACCAGCGTGTATACGCACCTTCGCTTCACTAAACCTGCGTACAGATCTATAAAGGATAATTCACTCTTTCAAATATTCCGACATTAATTAACTTAGATTACCGGATTTATAGATCAAGCATGCGCCACATATAAAGGATCAAAATCATACAAAGATACTATTATTCAAGCCTTAAGATTATTACCCATCAATAGAACTTATCCTTCTCTTTGCGCTCAGGTTCCTCCTTTATTCAGATCCAGATCTGCACCATAACCCAATTACCAATACTCTAGATCTAGCACTTTATCAGATATTCAATAAATCAGATGATGATTTTCCAAATGATCTCCTTCCTCTTTTATAGTCTTAGGCCTTTCACAATACCATGGTCCAAAACCATAATAAAACAATACCATGGACCCAATGCTTGGGATCAATACTTCTGATGAGATACCATGGCCAAAAACCATAGGTTCAAATACCAAGGACTGAATACCACGCTCCAAAAATAAGTTCTCCCACATGTACTCACTTTTCCTTGCATGAAAGTGCGTGTATACGCATACGCGACTTCAGAATGTATAACTCGCATGTATACACAACTATGTCAAGGTTAACGTGCATATATATCTTTTTCTTCTTTTTGAGTGCCTAAACTGTGATCTGTCACCAGAGTGAGTTGCCATCAAGAACAATACCTGTGCCATAGCTCCAAACCTCTGCCATAATGCCAATAGTATGGTCTAGTTTTGGCCAGTTCTAAGTGGTTTTTCAAGTGGAACTTCTGGGGAATGATGTAATCAGTTGACCATGATCCTTTAGGGTATGAAACAACACTTTTAGGGGTTAAAGAGCCCTTGGTTTATCGACATATAAGATTGGGGTTGCAGTGCCCAAATATGTCTATAACAGTTGCCCCCTAAAGCATGAAGTTGTAAATCTTTTGATGTCAGGTGAAATTCTTTATCATGAGGATCCGAGGTATTCGAAATGGAAGGTGACTTGTATAAGATACAATACAATACATCATCACAATATTATTTTCATGATCTAGCTGAGGCGGGCATTCCCATGCTCAACTTTATAAATTCATTTTCATGTACATAGAACAGATAACCGTCTGCGGTTGTAGACTGGTGATTCTTTATATGTAGAGTCATCATCCCTAGCTTGGATGATCATCTGTGCAGCTTCTGTGTACATTTGATGTCTTTATATTCCTAAATATATCACAACCCATATGGATGAAACTAGATCCAGGGTCTTCAAATGCGTTCAATCTTCGCCCAATGTACAAGTCGATCCATGTGAAAAGATGTCCTGAAGTCGAACATGGAAAGACATGGCCTGATTACCAGCTAATAATGTAAGCTATTAACAGGCGCGAGAGGAATCACCGATGATGACAATGACCCTCAAGGTACTATAGTACAATTCATGTGGTGTGAATATATGATCCGATGTTGAACACCACGCAAAATATTTTTGTTGAAGGCCATTGATGTAAACCTGTCGCCGGAAGTGAGAAACTTGGCATTGAGGCATGCAAGCTTCAAAGTACTGAAAGGGTTGTTTCTAAGTCAACTTCTTGGATAATGAGATGATGTTGACAAGAAGTGACATGTCGTAGGAGGGCCTTAATGCATCTGACATCTACGACACGAAACGAAGCAAATTATTTTCTAGAGGTGAAAACGATCTGATGATACAAGGTTCAGGAATGGCGGTCATGAAAATGGAGGGTGAAGGTATTGCAATGGATGAGGTAGTAACTGGATGGTGAATCCTCTGAATGACTTCTCTTGAAAATATCAGTGACACTGAGATGGATTGGTAGCATTAACCCCAAAAATGGATGGTATGGAGGATCGATGGTGATATGACTGGTGAATGGAATAACCCAACCTGACTCAATCATGGTGATGGAGTGAAAATTTCATGTTCAAGAACGACCTGCTACCAATAAAAATTCTTCAAGTTTTCTTCCCTTTTTCCCCAGTCATTGCTGACCAGTATCTCTTTATTTTTTTCAAGCTTGAGGAGGATAAGATGTAAATGTTCTATAATTTTCCCTTTGGGCAAACCTGTCGCTATGTTTTAACGAGCCTAGCAACAGTCAAACTCGTTCTTATCTGGGTGGACAAGTTTGTCGCTATTGTTTTAACGAGTTTAAAGACAAGGATAACTCAGTCCTTTTCATGTTTAGAGAGTTCGAAAAGGGATGAAAAGGAAACTCCAGCGATTCTTTTTCGTAGCATAATCCCTTAAGTCCGAAAAATATTAAAATAATACAAAAGGAATGACTTTTCTGATCACATTAGCAAGTCGAAAAAGACAAGTGCTCAAACTTTTTCATGAGATAATCCTGAGTCAGGCCTGCAAAGTTTAAAATATACAGGAGGGATGGCACTTCCAATCACTTTAGCGAGCTGGAAAGGCCAATAGCTCAAGAATCTTTTCATATTTAACGAGTCTGAAAAGAGTTTAAAGGAGACTCGTTTTTGAGGAATGAGTGGTGTTTTAGGGTAGCAACTGGTTCCAGGTAATCTTGGAACTTCTCAAAACATGGTGATGTGAAGAGGGTGGCTAACAGGACCACTCATTACAGTTGTTCCTCAAAATGGTAAACAATCAAGTGGAAGCATATGATTGGCCAACAGAATGGAGGTGATGGTAGCAACACAACCAACGCTCAAAAGGCTAATGTAATGGAAATCACAAAGGTTATTTACCAAAGGTAGGTTCATTTTTTAAAGAGCTTGAACTCTGGGGGAACATATGCTCTGTGGTAGGTTTATTTTTTAATGAGCTTGAACCATACGATAAAATTGTTCATTGGCGGGTTTATTTTTAACGAGCTTGAACCTTGCGGAAACATTGCTAATTGGTAGGTTTTTTTTTTATTTTTTAACGAGCTTGAACCATAGGATAACATTGCTCATTGGTAGGTTTATTTTTTAACGAGCTTAAACCATGCGACAACATGCTCAGTTTGGGAGTGGGTTCATTTTTTAACCAGCTTGAACCTTGCAGAAACTATGCTCATTTGGCAGGTTTATTTTTTAACGAGCTTGAACCTTGTGGAAACATTGCTCATTTTCGGAGCGGGTTCATTTTTTAATGAGCTTGAACCTTGTGGAATCATTTCTCATTGGCGGGTTTATTTTTTAACAATCTTGAACCCTGCAGAAACATTGCTCATTGTCTTTTTATGTCGGTTAGAAACGACCAAACTACAAAGCTAAAAAACACTAAAAAGCAAAGGAACTACTGAGGTTAGGTAGGATGGTTTCATCAACAGTTTAGACAAAACCATTTTTTTGCTCCGTCTATCGCACAAACATTGTTGGACCAATCACCTAACCTAAGAAGTTGAAAAACTAAAAAGCTAAAAAATGAAATTGGTCATTTTTCGCTTGCAGAAAAAGGTTTGCATGTCCCCAAGCATCGAGAAAAGAAGAGTCTCTAGTAACCATATGGGAATCACTGTGGTTAAGCAGGATCACTTTTGTCAGCGGTTAGACAAAAACACTTTCTTGGCTTTGTCCACCAATTAGACAAAGGTGAGTGGTGTGTTAGACCAATCACTTAACTTACAGGGACATTCATATGGTAGGATGCTTTCGTCAGCGGTTAGACAAAACACTTCCTTGGCTTCATCCACAGAGTGGACAAAAGTGAATGGTGTGGGATGGCACTTCCAATCACATAACCTGCAGGGAAACCTATCTTTTCAGCTGGGTTCATCTGCCAAATGGACAAGGTTGCATGTCCCCTAAGCTTCGTTACATTCACCATACTACCCGCGGTAATTAGGTGGATGGAATGAAGGTTGAAGAGACATTTTTGACTCAAAAGAACCATTTAGAGATGATGTTTGAGTTGAAGCTTTGTTTGAACAGGGAAATGAAAGATGGTCAATAGTGACAATTTAACCTTCATGCGGGAAGCACATCACTCGAAAGAGCGTTGAGACAATAGCTTCCATGTTGTAAACATAGTCACGTCCAAGGAGTAGATTGTAATCTAACGGTCCTTGGACTACCATCATGTTCAAGTGAATGATTTTCCTTCTCAAAGTAATGGGTAACTTAGGAAGGATCCCTAAAGGTCAACTGGTTCCTTTATTAAAGCCTGATAAATTCTGAGTAACAGGCATAAGGGATGGCGAACCAAGCGCTTTCCAAGAAGCTGAGGAAAGGATACTCATTGATGCCCCTTCATCTATGATAGTGCCAGACAGAATCATTTTGTAAACTTGTACTATGATCTGGAATGGTAGATTAGAAGGAAGGCATGGTCTTGCTAGTCGATTCCAATCAAGGAAGTGACTAGACTGTTTGGAGGGGGTACTGAATAAATGGTTGAATTGACCCCTTGAGTAGCGAGAACTAGGGGATTCCGTTCCTATTGTGAAGGAACAGGCGGATTTCCCCCAAGTTCATCGGACTCTGAAGTAGCAAAAAGAATTTGAACACTATCGTTCTCACTCTCTTTGGAAATGGTATCATCTGAAGGTGGACCTTCCGAAGATAAAAATGGGTCGACTGCCATCTCGACCTATTGACTTTGGTCCAGTATGGACTGAGAAGATTCACTTTCAATGATAGGTATTTTGACTGACAATTGAGTTATGTTAGTTGGATTTTCAACTAGTAAAAGACTTGGGGAGAATTTCTTGTACCCAGATGGAAGTCGCTGTGGTAAAATAGGATAGTTATGCAAGACTCTCTTGGCCTCATCGAAGGAAGGGCAACGGGGAAGGGTATGGTCCCCTTCACATAGTCTACATGGAGTTTTGACCTTTCCTTTCTGTCCAAGAACTTCATTTTCACTAGTTGATGGTGTGCTATCAACATGATCGCCAGACGTTGATGACACTGGACGGTGCGAACGGGAAGACCATATTCTCACAATCTACGGAATGCAAGGACAATCTCGATGAAAATGGTTTCCTTTGCAAATTGCACAAGGATATCTGGGAGATTTAGTGTGTGGATTTTCACCATATGACTCATGGTTCCCCCTTACTTAATTGACTTCTTCTTCTTCTTCTCCTTCCCTTTCTTCTTCTTCTCAGCTACTTGGTTACTAGTATCACTATTTTCACCAAGTGAAGAGGAAGAAGGGGAGGGAGTAACAAACGAAGTAGAAGGTGAGGGGTCAACTTCAGTATCAAATGATTGTTGATTCGATTGCTGAGGAATTACGGTATTTTGAATGACAAAGGTTGAGAATAGCCATAACGGCAGACCAATTGTGATTCCTGGAAGGGACAATGTGGCCATATACGGAGCACCAATATTTCCCCAAGAAGAAAATGGACTAGGATTCCCCTCGAGAGGGATTCCATGATTGGTGGACTCCATTCTCTCAACCTAAGATCAACGAAGGAACATGGATGTTATTCCAAACTAAATAATTTTTAATGACGCTTTGACACAACTTTACTTTTTCAATTTTTAAGAGTCAAGAAAAAGCTAAAGATGACTCTAGTCGCCTTTTTTTTTAATGAGCCTAAAGTGACAAGCGCTCAGATGGACCTTTTCTTTTAAGGAGTTGAAAAGGAATGAAAGTGACTACTCTAGAAATCTAGATAGAGGGATTACCAAACCAATCGCAAAACTGCAAAATACACCTTGGTGATAAATAAAAGAGAAATTACCAAGGACTTATGTACGACAGTCAATCTTCCCAAATGTTGTGTTTAGTGCATTGCGATCGATAGGGCGGTATACATGGCTTCCTATGGATAAAGGATATAAACCTATTGTGGTCTCCCAATGTATACTCCACGGTACAGGGAGCACAAGTCCATGCTAGCACTTGTCGTATCAAAGAGGAGGAATCACCCAACCTTCGATGAAAATGATAGTTACTAGATTTTACGACGCCGGAACACGTCTCTAGCCTAGACCTCTAGATGTGTTGCGTTAGGTTCCATAGCGTTGTTAATTTCATTGAAATTTATTTTAGAGTTGATCTTGTTTAGAATTTTTCCTTTCAATGGTTCACCGCATGATGTAGATGTAAAATTCCTAAATATGCAATCTAAAATGATAAACAATCATTGTTTATTTTTAACAATGAAAATCCTAGCTACTAAGGAAAGAAGATTACGATTCTTTCAAACAAAGAGAAAAGAGCAGACACTAAATGCACTTTTCCTAAATCATTTTTCGTACATAGTCTAAATGCAAAAGAAAATGCATGTATTTGTTTTTCGTTCTCTTTAATGTGAAAATGCCAAAAAGGAAAACTAAGTATAGATCTGAAATATTTTCTTCAAAGCGACATTTCGACAATTTCTTTTCAAAATGAAAGGAAGACTCAAATGACACTTTTCAATTTCGAATAGAAGATTCTTTTGACACTTCAAATATCAACAAATCAAATCAAATACATGACAAAAAGTTCAATCAACTATCTAAAGAAGGAAGACTCAACGACACTTCTCTTTCTGACACAAAATGACAGTTGCGACACTTTTGCACCAAAACGACAGTTTGATTTAAGTAACTTTTTGACAAAGGATTGCAAATGATGGAAAAATAAATAAAATAATTTTCTAATCTTAATCAATGGAGGCCGAACTATGTAAAGCAAGGAGGCTTTAGCAATGAGATATTGTTCATAATCAGCAAAACAACTAAACAGAGATGAAAACAAGGACAAAAAACCAAATTTCAAGGAGAGAAATAGGATTACTCAGTCATCGCACCTATGCTTCACAGAAACAGGGATACATCTCACCTACTACACTCGGGAAGTGCAATGCATACTGGCTTCCAATGACAGACAGTGTGATGGGAGAGGGAGCGCAACTAAGATGAGTTTTGGCTCAAATTTGCAGCTGAATTCAGTGAGTTAAGCTGAGCTATTATGGACAGTAAAGAACAAAGTATAGAGGTATTATCTTGAGAGCTTACTAAGCTACCACAAGGGCATCTAGAATGTTTGCAATTCATATGTTCAATTCATAAACTAAACCGGAGATTGACTGAAGTAGCATTCATCTACTTTACAATTGCAGAGCAAGAGCAGTTCGACGGATATCTGGCTAACTTCAGGCTCTGTCTATAGTTTATAAAACAAACAATCAACAACAAACAAACAAACTATTTGCTCCCCAGTGGATTCGCCATTTTTTTTACGGGAAAACTAGTGTCTTTTTGGTCTGCTAGTCTCACTAGGATTGGTAGCTATCCTAGAAACAAACAATCAAAGCAATTTGCAATTTCCTCTATGTATGATAGATAAGAGAAAAGTAAAGGGACCAACCTGGATCTTCCGCTTGACTCCTTGCTTGGTTTCTCTCCCCATTGATAGAGTTTGCGCCTTTTCTCCTACTTATCCCACTTAGAGAATACCTATAGATACAAAGTAACAAAACACTATCAAAGCATCTCGATCTATTATATCATAAGCAATGCAAAATCAGAAATACATTGAACATACAATGGCATTCACAAATACACGATTCTATGGAGGAAAGCTCAAATAAATTTATTAATAATAGAAGGGAGAATTACAACCCAGTTGTTTGATCCAGCATCATCCTCCCAACATCAAAGCCCTCTTCACCTCATGAAAAGCAAGATCACCCAACAATACAATGCCCTTTCTCAAAGACAAACTATCAGCACTTCCTTACACATTACAAAATTCTAGCCTCTAGATCTCTCAGATGAGGGATCCATTTATAGATGTCTGCAAGGGTGTGAGTCATCTCTGGGTTTTTGATTAGTTTCATTCCACTTGTTGTTCTCGGTTCCACTTGGAGATTTCATTGATCTCTTACTCACCCCTGGGCGAATTCAGAGAGGCAAGTGTCATAGGAGAAGTTTCTAGAAGATTCCATGATCATCCACTTAACAAACTGTCTCGGACATTTGTCCATCCTCGCTCATCGCACCCTACAGAAGGCCTCTTCAGTATGAATTGCACTTGGCTGGTGTAACAATCAGTATGCATCGCACCTTGACAGTGGAGCAGTCAGTATGGTCCAGTTTTGGCCAGTTCTGAGTGGTTTTTCAGGTGGAACTTTTGGGGAATGATGTAATCAGTTGACCATGATCCTTTAGGGTATGAAACAACACTTTTAGGGGTTAAATAGCCCTTGGTTTATCGACACATAAGATTGGGGTTGCAGTGCCCAAATATGTCTATAACACCTGCGCGGGTATGGGCTAAGAGGTATACAAAGCATATTGCATCTACTATTGTGTGACCTACTACAACTGTTGTAAGGATTAACCTTGCGGTTGTTGCAGGTGACCTTGCTATGGGATAGTTTGCCCTTGATGTTGCGCTGATAGCCCTTGTTGCAACAAAGGTTGTACCAATTATTATAAATTCTATCCTTATTGTTGCAAGGGTACTTAAACCGTGCCCAAGAAATTACAGAACTAAATTTGGATGTAGCCAGGCTGGATGTACTGCACAGATTGGAGGGTGTAAGGTTGATTAACCAATCCTTGAGAACCATATGGAATGTAAGGATTTTGGTATTGGACCTGAGCCCCATAAGGCTACTGATACAGAAAATTTCTCAATGCAGATGGACCAACAGGATTCTGAACCTGTTGGTACTCGACATTGCTTGATCTAGTAGGGTCAGGAGGGTTATAAACAATACCAGAAAGGGGTTTGCTTATACCAAGCATGTGAGCTTGTGAGCCACTCACATTAGTGGCACCTGACACCATAAAGACATTTGGGTTCTGCACCCCAGACGGTGGCACAATCTGGCCACTAACTAATGGGACAGAAGAACTAATATAGATAATATTTGAAACTATCCGTTGTGACTAATGTGTAATTGGGATTAATGATACAAGAGTATTAGGAACGGTGGGTTGCATTGGGATTGAAGTAACAAAATGTTGGGAAGTCATGTTCGGGATGAACAGACCTAACGTGGACTTGATGCCTATGCCCATACAGGATTATGGTAAAGTGATGAGGCACTAGGTGTGCCTGAAACTAAGTGCCCTAAAGACACATAGTTGGGTGGAAAGCTAGTGGGAATACCTTGTGAATAAGGGAAACTCTCGGGAGGAAACTGCAATTGTAATTTTTCCCCCTCAACAGTGTGTGGAGTAGAAACTTTGGACTCATCTAGAGATGTGACTGGAGCATCCCATTCGAGTTCCATGTTTGAAAAGACTCGATGACGAATGACCAAATGTGTATTGGGGGAAAGTTCAAAAGGAACACTTGCTTAGTCCTACGGACTGTAAGGATGCTATGGTGATATATCAACAATGACAAATAGAGGGTTCAGAGGATTGATAACTAGTCCAAGCTAACCATCAGTGGTCGGCAAGTTCTATGGAGTTCAAACGGGATTGTCCAGAGATTCTGGGTCAAGATCAGTAGATGACCCTAAATCAAAAGTAGGTGGAGGACGAGATGCCAATGGTTGAACACTCAAAATAATTTCGAGTTCAACATTTTGGTCCTCAAGTGACTCTAGTAACTCATGAAACGACTCCTCAGATAATCTTTCAAATGGAGGAGAGGAAAGGGAATTGGGTGAACCAGATGGTTCAGCCACGATGACCTTGTCTGAATCGACAAGAAAAATAACTTCAAGGTTTTAAAATGTACTTTTAAGGGAACTCACGATTTTGTGAAAAGACTAACGGGATGTTTTTGGATCGTGGGAAATCAATTATTAAGATGCATAAAATATTGATGTTCTTTCATTTTTTAAGAGTCGAGAAAGAAACAAAGATGATTCTATCACTTTCGATTGGAAACAAGCTCGAAAGGAAAAGTTCTCGAATGATCTTTTAATTTTAATGAGTCAAAAAGATCAAATGACTGCTCTAGATGATCTAGGTAAATAGGATTACCAGACAACCATGAACTACAGAATACCTCCTAGTGAACCAAGAAGTACGAACAGGCAATCTCCCCGAATGTTGTGTTTGGTGTATCATGTTCGCAAGGCGGCCAACTTGGCTTCCTAAGGATAAAAGGATCCCATCCTAGTGGGGTGTCCCGTTATATACTCGATGGTACGGGGATTACAAATCCTTGCTAGTGTTGTCTAATGCCAAAGCTAATGATAGCTACTAGGTTTAAAGATGTTGGAACATGTCTCTAGCCTAGACCTTCTAGATATGATTGTTAATGTCAAATGTGCATTAAGTTAATTGAATTCATTTTATAGTTGATCTTGAGTTAAGTTTTAGTTTTCAGGTCTTAGCGACGCTACTTGAAAAAACCTAAAATGCAACTAAATGGGACAAGACCCTTTCAATTCGATGAAATGCCTACACTAGATAGGGTATAAACTACTCAATCAAATGCAAACAATAAAGCAACTGAAAACAAAATGATCTTTCACTACAATTTTAAAAAAAATAAACTAATGAAAAATGCATTCCAATTCCTATTTTCCTGAAAAGCACGTATCTATTAGTCCTTCCAAAATGAAAAAATTCTCTTCCTTTTTTAAATGTTGATGCAATTCTAGTCCTTAAAAAGATGTAAATTTCATAACACAATGATGCAACAGGCTAGAATTTCATACTTTGTCATGAAACAATGAAAAACAATTCGCATACAAACTTTCAATGAAATTTTTTTTGGAACAATGAGTTTTTCAAGCAGATAGAAACATGAAAAGAGAAGTTCATTCAGGTCCATGAAAACCCGACTTTACCAAACACAAGGCCAACAATGTAATCTATGTTAGAAAGAGACGTTAAAGCTAGTAAACAAAACTTTTTCAAACTTGTGTAAAAAGAGGTCAAAGTCATAAAAGTAGAAAAAAGAAAATGCGAGGAGTAAACACACCTACAATCAGACGTAGTTAGTCCACAAGCTGCTGAATGGGTGACTAACTAGATGCCCTAGTGTCACTGGCCACTGAATGAGTCAATCAATCAAATAGAATGATGACAAGCCAATAGGCAAGCGAAACCAAATGAAAGGTAGCTTTCTAATCAAGGAGAAAACAATCAAAAAGTCTCACGGGGTCAAAAACACAAGAGTAGAACACACTAGCCAAGATTGGGGTCAACACCTAATCTTCACTTATAGGCATCAGCGCGAATACCTAACTGACAACAAGCGCTAGACACTCGTCGATGCAACTATTCCTCAACAATTCACACTGTTTGGCATGAATGTCAGCAGATTAAACGCATTGGTCGAGGTAACTAGGGAAAAATAAATAAAAAGTTTAAAACACGGACCAGATCTGCTACAAATGGTGGTCCTATTGTGTCATATTTGTACATCGTTCAATCCTACCCCAATTTGTTCTTAAGGGAGGGTGTTAGGATATTCCAACACATAGGAAATAGTTAAGTATAACTTGTTCTAGTGTATAGTTAGGTAAAGTGTGTTTCTTTACTATGTACTTTTGTAACTTACAATCCGACGGTCATGATATGTAGTGATCTAATGGTTCATTCTCTTCTCAATATTAATGATACCTGATCCATGGCTTAACACCCGATTCGTCCATGATCTCTATTTAAAGAGCATGGAGGTTCATTTGTAGGGTAACCGTTCATGCGAGAATATTATGTAAATTTTCATTCTTTTATTAATAAATTTCCTGAAGTGGCCGTGTTGGCTCAGGTTGTGGATTGTTTCCCTATTTGAGGGTTTTAACCACATAAAAAATACTAGTGTATTGATCTGTGATCTATTTGTGAGTGGTGTCCTTTGGTGTTCAATCTGAGGAACTTACCCTGTAAATTCCTACAAAAATAGAACCAAAGGGAAAACGTGAAATTAGAAAAGTTCCCACGAAATCATGAAATCTAAAACAAATGAAAAGATGGGATCCCCGGCGGAGTCGCCAATTTGTTGTGAAGTAAAATGATAAGTGAGGACATGAATGAATTCCTCTAGCCCAATAATGGGTCTAGCCACAAAAAATGCATTTTATGGAAGATTTTCTTAGGTTATAATCAATAAAGAGGGCATACCTCCTGATCACTTATCCTGCTTGTTGTTGTCCTCGTTTGCTCGCTCCAACAATCTCTTGCTTCCTTCTTCAAGCTCTTGAAACAAGTAAACAACAACAACACACAAACATAATAATAGAAAATTTTCAATTCAACCTACTTAACAAATCAAGAAGCATTAAGACATGAATATGTAATATTACAAAACATGTATTAATATCAAAGACAGATTACAACCATTCGTCTTGACGTTGTAGTCTTCCTCTAAAAAGACCAGGTTCCCACACACTTCTGTTAGCATTTATGATGGCTTCAAACAAAAATAGTTTAAAGGCTCTTCCCTTTAGGCTTCACTTGAAACCAAACACACTTGTCCCTCCTTGTTGGGCATGGAATCCCCCCAAGGCATGTTTTGGGGCTTAAAGCCCAAGTTTTGATCGAATCTTTTTGTAGCAACGACACAAATTGTGGGTGTGAAAGTATAATAGAGTCACAGGGTTGTCCACCCTAGTTTTTGTAATGTAATGTCAACTGGATAGACCTAGCCATGGTCCGCAGGGCATTGGATTGTATAAATAGAATGAGGCTCTAAGTGTATAGGATAAATAATGGAGGAATAGAAGAGAAGCATGATTAGTCTAATAGATTAATTGAGAGTGTAAACTGTGTCGGTGGGTCATAGAGTAGGAGAAGGCTCTGCAGCTGAGTGTGTTGAGGCCTAGAAGTCTGCATATGAGTGCGTGGACCCCTATAGCTGAGTTTGCAGGGAAATTCGATTCTGTAACCATTGGGAGAATCAATAAAGACAAGTTTTGCTATAATTTTTTGCATATTTTCCTGGTTTAATAAATGATTGGATATAATTTGCAAGTGTATCGTTTATTTAGTACGTGATCATGTATGCATGTTTCCTATTGCTAATTATAACTTAAGACATTCAAGTAGGTGAAAGTAATTAATTAACACTAGAAGATAAGTAAGATCTCGGAAAATATCATAGAGTGCAACACAACCCCTGGTTAGGGCTACGCAATGGCAGTGTATTAGGCCGCGAGGAATGGGAAGTGCACGAAAGAACCTGTGCGTAGGAACAGATAGAGAATGAGTCATACTTCTTAGACATCTCAAGGGTGTGGAAACCTAGTTCTAGAACCCTCCCATACAACTTTGGGTGAGACCTCAGTCTGCACTCCGCGGACTGTTGCGAAAGGGGCCAGTAGTACAAGGATTTGTTTGGCTAATTAACTTTGAACCTGGGTCAGGCCCCAACAAGCCAAGAAATGGTTCCGTTGCCAGGACAGGGATCTACATAGAGATGTTTGATGTCGTATCATTGGAATCTGACAAAGAAAGGAATTGAAGATTGGCTGGACAGAAATATTCATGAGTTCATGGCATAGGAAAACAAGAATTCGCGACTATCAAAGGAACAATGGTTAGATTTCTACTTGTATATATAGATACACAAAATTTTCTTTTCATTATTCCCCACTGAGTTGTACAGGTGGATTTCGAAGCTAGCAGATAGCTAAGGAAGGTGTAAACTCGACAAACCTATTATGTGGACTCAAGAATTGGTGCGCAGACTGGAAGTATCAGAAGATAATATTGCGCGCGTTGTTGATCACTTCCTCAATCGAATCATAGGAGGATTCATCACCGAATTCGCAGTAGATACTTCAATCAGCTATAGCGAGGTAGAACGACGCTTCCTCAAAGGAGCACGATGTAAGTACGTTAAATCTTTGAACACTTGGATTAAAATGCTATTGTGTGAAAAGTGGGTAATGTAAAAAAATTGATGTTTGGAGCTACGCGAAGTGGGAAAATCTACAGAAACGAAGGTAGCACAAAACTAGAGACTAACCCCTTGATTTCACCTCCGCAAGGGGGCGAAGAAGATCTCATGAAGGTCTCACCAAGAAGTGTGATCAATCTGATAAGACAGATAATTCCACGCATACCACCCCCACCCACACCACCACTGGGCTCATCGTCTTTGCCCATACCACCTTCGCCACCACCACAAAGTAGTATGGCAAGCACGATAAAGCTACCAGTGATCAAGGGAGTAGGCAATGAATATATAGACCAGTTTTGGTTCGTAATAAAAGCTGTGTGGGAAGCACAGGGTGTCACAAATGAAAATATAAAGAAGGAAATGTTGGTCAACGCTCAGCAGGATCGTGCGCTGACCTGTTACATTAACCATTCCAATGACAATCCGAATGTAGGGATCGTAGATATCCAAGTTGCGCTAAACAAATAATTTAACAGGCCAAAGTCAATTGGGCAGTTGATCATTGGATTTAAGGAAATCACAATTATGTCAGGTGAAACCCCATGGGAATTGGATCAAATACTGAAGTGCACAATTCGTGAAGCAAACATGACACTAGCAGATGGGAAACACCGCGATTGGTTTGTGGCATCGTTAACACTGCATCTATGGAACACATTATCACAACAAAGGCTAACCACTTAGGCTGAGGCTTTGGAGGTCGCGATGAGATTGCACGAGACTCTAATACAAGATCCTAACCTGGGAGTTCAGTAGATTCATGCACAGTTGAAAAACTTGTGCCTGGAGATGAAAATTTTGAAACATGATAGGACAGCCTGCCTTGAGATGCATGATGAGGTATGGTATGTAAAATGCAAGGGCCAGGGGCATGACAAGGATCACTGCCTAGTGTTTGCAAATTACCTTGCAGGTGGAGGGCCAATGCCACTGTTATAGACATTTTTGTGCCTCGCAGCATGGAGCATGAAATGTCAATAATTACAGGGATCCTCAGTCCCTAAACATGTTGTTCTTACCCCTAGAAGAACAAGGTCAGCAAACCACAGCACTTCCCATCAGTTCTCCACCTGAAAACACTCAAAAACAGGCTATTTTTGGATCATGTCAGCTGCTCCACTGAGCATCTGCGCTGGAATGCAACTGCTCCTCCTTGTACCTGCGCTGAAAGTCAAATCTAATGAAGGCTACCTGCGCTGGGCGAGATTGGCCAAGTGGCACAGTCATTCTGCAAGGTGTCAATTGCCCAGGAAGCTTCCAAACTGACACTTGGTTCAAGGGATTCGCCCTGTGATGAGTAAGAGGTACTTGATCTCCATGTGTAAGCAAGGATCTCCAAGTGGACTCAAGAACTGAAGTTTAACTGAAGAGGGAGAGGACACAAGGCAGCTTTATGTCAGTCTCAAGCTGACTCATCCTTTCTTCTTCTATCCTATATATAGAGCTCTTCTATGAGGTCTAAGGAGGCTGGAATTTTGTGCAAAGTAAGGAAGTGCTGTTGGTTTACAGTTAGAGCTATTAGGTGATTGCTTTTATAGAGGGGAAGAGGAGATTTCTTGCTGCTGGGGAGGTGCTGCTGGATTGGAGCCATTGATGGTTGTAACCTTCTCAGAACCTTTTACTTCTATCAATAAAGCTTTGAATGTTCTCCTATATACTTGTATTGCATTGATGTATTGTATTTACTTGTATATTTGATTCACTCTAATCCATGCATCAGTTATGAGTACATGTTTCTTGTAGTTTTCCTTCTCTTGTTTGTGCAGGATCTTTGTGTAGCTGGACCGGCAAAGGGAGCAAGGAGCTGGGAACAAGAGACAAAGAGAGAGGATAGGATCGACAAAAGCGAAAGACACCGGTTGGTAAATCTTTTCTTCCTTCTCTGTACTTTCATAAAGGAAAATATCAAAGCTTTACTTTCAGTTGTTGCTAAGGACTGTCACCCTTAGAGTAGGGATAGGGTCATTCCGAGTCGGATACTTTTCCCCACAACAAACTGGCGACTCCACTGGGGAACCCAGTATCTTGTTGGTGTTTGTAGTATCTTTGCTATTCATTTCCTGAACCAAAGAGTACCGAATCGAAAAGCTTTTGACTATATCAAAAGCGAAGTAGAGGGGCTGCTACTCTTGCTCATTTTTTGAGCAGATTCATGATTTGAAGAGCTGATCTACAAAAGACTCTTGTACTCTTTGTGATAGCTTTTCATCCTCTTGATCATCCCTTAGCTTGTACTTGACCTATAGCTTTTTATTTCAGCAAAAACAGTGAATTTTTGAGCTTTTTATGACCCGGAAATCCTTGTAAACGCAACTCTCGTGTCTCAGTGCAGGCTGTCCACAGGCAGTCTGCATTCCAGCGCAGGTACTCCCTTCGGGAACTGCGCTGAGAGTCAATTTGACAGACCAGAGCCTGCGCTGATCCAGTTAGGCTATGTCTTCTTGAGGAATCCCACTGTGTCTTAGCCCTGTTTTCACTGTTGTTTTGCTGCTGATTGCTTGTCATTGTACTTGCTGTAAACCAACTTTCCTTGACATTATTCCGCCTCAGTTGTGTGATGAAACTGTGATTGTTCTTTCAGTATTTCTTGTTTCAGTTACAGTTTCCCATTGTGAAAAGCGAACCAGTATAGCTGTGGCCTCTTAGATCCTGAACTGTAAAAGTGTCTTTGTGATCTTAAGAGCTAGTTTTATTACTGTTCATGGCTGTTTGAGTTTGTTTGTTTTTCATCTTGTGGTTTGAATCTATACATTTCCAGTGTCTAAACAAGTCGATCTTAAGGTGTCTTTTGATTTTGGACAAGCTTGTTTACTTTCGCTCGAAATTAGATTCAAAGTTATACAACAGTTTCCTTTTTGTCTTACATCAACATTAAGGATAACGAAAAGAAATATTTGCATTGTGCATTTTTCATTTGACTGTGTGCTTGACGATTTAGGAAAATTTGCATTTTAGTGTGTGTTCTATGATCTGTGAGAAAAGTTGATATCCTCTTTTCCCTCAGTAGATTAAGGTTTTCAAAGTTGAAAGATCGAAAAGTTTTACTTCTCATCTTAGATTGCATGTAGGAAGTTGTATATATACATCTCGTGGTGATCCTTAAAGGCAAACTGCTAAGCAAGATCAACATTAAAATAAATCCAATTTACATAACAACGCTTTGTAACATAACGCAAACATCTAGAGGTCTAGGTAGAGACGTGTTCCGGCGTCGTTAAACATAGTGACTGTCGATCTCTACGAAGGTGGGTGATTCCTCCTGAGAGTCGGTGGCACTAATACGGACTTGTGCTCCCGCGTACCATCGCGTATATTGGGAGACCCCTATAGGCATTTATCCTTTATCCATAGGAAGCCATGTCGACCGCCCTACTGATCGCGATGCAATGAACACAGCATTCACGAAGATCGACCACCCGTACCGTAAAATGTATTCTGTGGTTTCGCGAAAGGTTTGGCACACCCTCTGCCTAGATCTCCAGAGCAGTTTCTTTTGGCCTTTTTCAAACTCTATAACTGAAAAAGTCCAACCGAGCATTTGTCACTTCGGGCTCGTTAATACATCGAAGGCGACTAGAGTCATCTTTAGCTTTTTATCGACTCTTAAAACATGAAAAAGCAAGTTTGTGTCTAAAAGCGTCGTTAATAAAATTTATTTTAAGCGGAACAAAATCACCTGTTATTCCCACGTTGATCTTTCAGTTGAAAAGTATGGAGCCCACCAACCAAGGAGGCAACCTTGGCGGACGTCCAAATCCCTTCTCCTCTTGGGGAGATGTTGGTGCGCCTCATATGGCGACATTGTCACTTCCAGGATTGACAATTGGCCTACCTGTATGGCTCTTTTCAACTAATGTAGTCCAGATCGCCACTAATCCTGAGCAGTCGAATCAACAGTCAGAACAGTCTAGAACTACCCACCAGCCTTCCACTTCTTACAATACTTCCTCTGATCCTTCATCTTCGCAAGGTAGAGTTGGCAAAAGTCAACCTCCCAAGGAGAAGAAGGAAAAGAAGAAGAAAGAAAAGAAGCAGAAGGAGCCTATGGCGAAGGCAGCTGGGGGCAAGCAAAAGACAGCTGACAAAAACCCACACACTGCGCCGACCGGGCCTAAATCGCCATGTGTCATTTGCAAAGGGACCCACTTCCATCGTGATTGTCCTTGTATTCCCCGGATACTAAGGGACTGGTCCCCGAGGTTGCACAATCCGGTAGCATCAACCTCTGATAGTCATGTTGATTGCAGTCCGTCGACTAACGAGAATGAAGGACGAAGAGGGAGATCAAGATCACCCTGTGTATTGTGTGAAGGCAAGCATGCCATCCACAAATGTCCATTCTTAGATGAGGCAAAGAGAGTTTTGGAAGATCGTCCGGTTTCACCAGTAAAACTTCCTCCTGGATACAAAAAACTCGTGCCAAGTCCTTCGTTGGTTGAAAATACAGCTGGCCCACTCAAGTGGTCGGCTGAAGCGTCAGTCACTGAAAATGAACCTACTGAATCCAGACCGGACGAAAGTCCAAAGGTCGATACGGCAGTTGACCCGGTTCTACCTTCAGAAGTTTCATCTTCAAATGACACCGTCGCCGAAGAGTCATCTTCATGCGACACCCTCACTGAAGAGAATAAGGATGACACCATCCAGGTTCTTTTCATCAGCACCGACTCTGATGAGCGTCAGGGCAATGCGCCCATTCCTTTATCACAGGAAGGAACATCATCAGGGTCATATCCGGCCGTATATTCGGTCCCACCACCAAGCAACCTGGTTGTATCCTTTGATTGGAATCAACTAGGCAGACCCCGGTTACCAGCCAGTGTACCATTCAGAATCATTGTCCAGATCTATAGAATGATCATGGCTGGTACTATCATTGATGAAGGGGCGTCTGTGAGTATCCTTTCCTCTGTTGCTTGGAAAGCACTGGGTTCCCTGGCGCTTTTACCTGAGTTAAGAAATCTCTCAGGTTTTGATAAAGGAACCAGTCGACCATTAGGAATCCTCCCCAATGTGCCTGTTACATTGAAAGGGAAGACCGTCAATTTGAACGTGATGGTCATCCAAGGACCCTTGGATTATAACCTACTCCTTGGACGTGACTATATTTATTGCATGGGAGCGATAGTCTCCTCACTCTTTAGAGTAATGTGTTTTCCACACGAAGGAAGGATGGTCAAGCTCGTAGACCAACTTTCATTTTCGGGATCTCGCATCGCAAATAGTCAAATACCATTCCTAAATGGTCTGTTCACACAAGATTCGCCTCCACCCCCAGTCCTCCTTCCCGATGAGTGCGAGTGATTCGGAAAGAAAGACTGGAACCCAGGGGGCATGCACCCTGGTCTGCTTCGGGCAGAAGAAACCCTGGGTATAAGGTAGAATTTCCGCAGAAGAATATGACTAGTCCGTACCCCGTCCGTGGTTGGAAGAGGGGTTGTTCTGGAATAGTATTCTTTTGTTAAAGTTATGTGTTTGGCAAAAGAGTCATTCACCTTTGTCTAAAGAGGTGGGCACTGCCCAAGTAGGAATTCCCTTATTGCAACAAGTAGTAACCATCTTCGGGGAAAAGCAAGCCTCACCCATTAAAACAAATGTTTTGAAGGATAAGTAGGGGCAGCCTCCAAAGAAGGAGATTATATTGTTGTGACAGAGGGTAACCATCTTTGAGTAACCCAATGATAGACATCGCCGAAGAAAGAGATTGATTTGCGGCAGCAAATAGAACCCTCTTCGGATAATAAGTAAGAGATGGCGGTATCTCGAAATTATACTTTATACCTGGGGGCATGCAAACTTTTGGAATGTGAGCAAGGGACGACTATTTATTTTTTAAATTTTTAGGTCCTCCCTTTAAACCTGTAGGTCTAACCCTTTAAACTCGTAGGATTAGCCGATTCCGACCTTGCATGAAGAAAGTTTGTGGGGCAAAGGTAAAAACTTGCCAAATTTGGAGCATAGCTTCGTGAGATAAAGCTCCTTAAAAAATAGCTATCTCACAGGAGGCGTTCTTATTCTATGACTGGTATTTCGAGCAGTTTTAGCACATAGTTCATGCTCGTTAAAAAATAAACGCAAGATCCGAGCAGTTTTAGTGCATAGTTCATGCTCGTTAAAAGATAAACATAAGTTTATGAGCAGGCTTTCCTTTAGAGTTCAAGCTCATTCAGAAAAAATGAACCGGTAAATACCCTTCTGAGATCGTAAATTCATCAGCCATAAAAGCCTTGGTCGTGTTTGTGCACCGTCACCTCCACTTTTCATTTGGCCGATCATTCACCTCCATTTGTGTGTTTACCTCTTTTGAGAAACAGCTGCGAAGAGTGATTTCACCTAGCCATCCTTGTGACACTGCCGTGATTGGAAAATTCCAATTTGTACCTGGAATCTGCTGCTATCCCTGTTTATCACTCGTTCCTCAAAAGACGAGTCTTCTTTGAGCTCTTTTCACTGACTCGTAAAATATGAAAAGTTTGCCGAGTTTTGGCCTTCCAGCTCGTTAAAGCGACCGGAAAGCTATCCCTCCTCTAAATTTTAATCTTTTTGGACCTGAGGGATTATTGCACAAAAAGATCGAGCGCTTGTTTTGTTCGGCTCGTTAAAGCAACCGAAAATTCATCCCTTCTGTATTGTTTTATACTTTTTCGGACTTAAGGGATTAGATGACGAAAAAGGAATTTTGGAGTTAACTTTTCGTGCCTTTTCAGACTCTCTAAAAATGAAAAGGACCGAGTTTTCCTTGTCGTTAGACTCGTTAAAATGATTAAATAGCGACAAACTTGTCTTTAGACGAGAACGAGTTTCCCTATCGCTAAGCTCGTTAAATCATAGCGATGGGCTTGCCCGAAGGGCAGGTTATAGAACAAGCATATGTTATCCTCCTCAAGCTTGACAAAAATAAAGAGGTACTGGTCAGAAATGACTGGGGAAAAATTGGGAGAACATCAAAGTTTAATGGTAGCAAGTCGCTCTTGAACATGACACTTTTCCTCCGTACTACATCGGGTTGGGTTGTTTCATTCACCGGTCTCATCACCATGGTCTTCGCCAAACCGTCCACTTTTGGGGTAATGCTACCGATCCATCGCATCAATGTCGTTATGTGTTCAAGAGAGGTCATTCTGAAAGTGTCAACCGTGTCCCATCCACTGCCATACATTATCCTTCATCCATTCATGATCGCCACCCTGAATCATATATCACAGTTTGTTTTCACCTCCACTAAAATCATTAGCTCCGTTCCGTGTCATTGATGTGGGATTCATTAAGGCCCTCCTTTGACGGATCGCTTCTTGTCGACTTCAGCTCATTATCCAAGAAGTTGATCTAGGAACAACCCCATCAGTACTTTGAAGCTTGCATGCCTCAATGGCAAGTTTCTCACTCCCGGCGACAGGTATACATCAATGACCTTTGACCAGAAGATTTTGCGTGGCGTTCGACGCCAAGTCCTTTATTCACACCACGTGAATTGTACTGCAGTACCTTGAGGGTCATTATCATTATCGGTGATTCCTCTCGCGCTTGTTAACGGTTTTCATCATTGACCGGTAATCAAGCAATGTCTTTCCATGTTCGACTTCAGCGAAATTCTCACATGGATCGGCTTGTACTTAGAGTGAAGATCGAACGAGTTTGAAGACCCCGGATCTAGTTTCATCCATCCGGGCTGCGATACATATTCAGGAAATATAAAAGCATTTGTCATGTACATCATTGCAGCAGATGATCATCCTACACAAAGGATGATAATTTCAGCAGAGAATTATCAGTCTACCATCAGACGATCGTCTGTTCTATGTACCAAAATGTATTTATAAAGCTGAGCATGGGAATGCCCGCCTCAGCTAGATCATGAAAACAAAATGAAAAATAATGTATTGTATTGTATTGTATTACAGGGCGCCTCCTCAGCACTGGAATGAACTTCGGACCCTCTAGATAAAGCATTTCACCCGATAAACGGCCTCATACTTTAGGGGGCAACTGTTATAGACATTTTTGTGCCTCGCAGCATGGAGCATGAAATGTCAATAATTACAGGGATCCTCAGTCCCTAAACATGTTGTTCTTACCCCTAGAAGAACAAGGTCAGCAAACCACAGCACTTCCCATCAGTTCTCCACCTGAAAACACTCAAAAACAGGCTATTTTTGGATCATGTCAGCTGCTCCACTGAGCATCTGCGCTGGAATGCAACTGCTCCTCCTTGTACCTGCACTGAAAGTCAAATCTAATGAAGGCTACCTGCGCTGGGCGAGATTGGCCAAGTGGCACAGTCATTCTGCAAGGTGTCAATTGCCCAGGAAGCTTCCAAACTGACACTTGGTTCAAGGGATTCGCCCTGTGATGAGTAAGAGGTACTTGATCTCCATGTGTAAGCAAGGATCTCCAAGTGGACTCAAGAACTGAAGTTTAACTGAAGAGGGAGAGGACACAAGGCAGCTTTATGTCAGTCTCAAGCTGACTCATCCTTTCTTCTTCTATCCTATATATAGAGCTCTTCTATGAGGTCTAAGGAGGCTGGAATTTTGTGCAAAGTAAGGAAGTGCTGTTGGTTTACAGTTAGAGCTATTGGGTGATTGCTTTTATAGAGGGGAAGAGGAGATTTCTTGCTGCTGGGGAGGTGCTGCTGGATCGGAGCCATTGATGGTTGTAACCTTCTCAGAACCTTTTACTTCTATCAATAAAGCTTTGAATGTTCTCCTATATACTTGTATTGCATTGATGTATTGTATTTACTTGTATATCTGATTCACTCTAATCCATGCATCAGTTATGAGTACATGTTTCTTGTAGTTTTCCTTCTTTTGTTTGTGCAGGATCTTTGTGTAGCTGGACCGGCAAAGGGAGCAAGGAGCTGGGAACAAGAGACAAAGAGAGAGGATAGGATCGACAAAAGCGAAAGACACCAGTTGGTCAATCTTTTCTTCCTTCTCTGTACTTTCATAAAGGAAAATATCAAAGCTTTACTTTCAGTTGTTGCTAAGGACTGTCACCCTTAGAGTAGGGATAGGGTCATTCCGAGTCGGATACTTTTCCCCACAACAGCCACTAACACTGGAGGCACAAGCAGGACCAAGCACAATGCCTACACTATGGTGCGTGATTTTTCAGATAGGAGGAAAGAATGCTACGAATAACTGCCATTTATTGTAGAAGTATATGTAGAATTCACAACAGTTGTTTTGTAATTTTTGTAGATCAGTAGGCCATGATGAGCACACATGTAGAAGTTATGAGTTGATGATGGATCAAACTCCTACCTACAGAGTGCAAGCCAAAATGCGGCCCTTGACTAGAATGCAGGGATGGCGCGAGTCAAATTTTAGGGGTGCGGACGAGGCAGAGGTGGAGGGGGACTAGGAAGAGGTTGCAAAAAATTGATATGCTACAATTGCGGAGGGCCAAGGTATTATGCCCATGATTGTATGAATCCAACGCGAACATCATGTTTGTATTGTATGTTGTTTGACCATGAAACAGAGGACTGTCCCACACTGATAGCGAGGTTGTGCGATAAAGGAGCACTCTAGCCTCCCCCGACTCAGAACCTACAAATGATGAGGTCTAAGCCATGCAAGGAAGACCCTAATGTAAATATCGTACTCTGGAGTGGTATTACTACAGGGGATGACAAAGGCTATAAACCTAAAGAAAGCACCTGTGTTCGCAAGGCTCCAACGAAGGAACCAGAATTTGATTTGGAGCATGCTAAGGAGGCATTCATGGAAGCTAAGAGGAACTTCGTTGATGCCTCCACTTCAGGAAGTAAAGACATACTGGAGCCGAAGATGGACCCATCGATGCTCACTACATTCTTGGAGACATGCATGAAGCTGTTGCACGACTGCAAGGCTGTAAAGGGGCTGCAAGAACTCATAACTAGATGCACTGGGACCACGCGAGGAGAACTGCACATAGTCTCGAAGCTCAGGAAGCACACAATGCGAATAGGAAGGGAGATGAGATTGACCATGTAGATTGGGGACTATGAGATGGACCAAGTGATTCTAGATCTAATATCAGATGTGAACGTCCTACAAAAGTAGACATGGGAGCGCATGGGTAGGCCTACGTTGCAATGGTCTCCTAACCAACTATGGATGGTGAACCAACAAAAGATCCTACCTATGGGGAGATTGAAGGGAATCATAGAAGATATCAGGAGCAAGCGTGCTAGCAGATTTTGAAGAGATAGAGTTTGTTGATGACATAAATCCCTACCCCGCCATATTGGGGATAGTTGGGCCACTGACATGAATGGAGTGATAAATCTAAAGAAGCACAAGATGATATTTGAGAAAAAGTCTCTGCACATAGTGATACCTTTAGACCTTGCAGAAGGATCACACTACATGGAGCCAGTGCACGACTATGATAGCGACGATTGTCTCAACTACATCTACAAAATAACCACATGCGAGCAAGATTGGGTAAATCCAACCACAGATGGCCAAATCTCATGGGAGCGCGAAAGCTCCTAAACCTCAGATTCTAATGAAGAGATAGAATAATGGCAAAACTAGTTACATAAGGTAACCATGCTCAACTGTAACATGATGACAAGGCCACTGTGATGTGTATCAACAGAGGTAAGAGATTTTCCTATGTATGATGGGTTAAGCAAGGTGGATGACTTCCTAAAAAAATTTGAAAGAGAAGTACTAGAATTGCAGTGTTTCAATGCTCTAAAATGGGTATTGTGAGCTACGCCTGCAAGATGGTGGGGTATGCACCAACGAAGTATTGAGGACTAGTGCGAATGTAGAAGGATGATGTGCATGCAGTTTGGGAAGCCTCTGATGCGATTAAGAGACAAATTTGTCAAACGAACTAGCCTGCGCACCCACCTATCCAGGTGGATACAAGCCTATGGTGTGAAACCTGTACGAATGCACACCATCCTTATAGTAGGAGACACGATCAGTAAGCAACTATAGGGAAAGCAATGGCACGAATGACCCTTCTAGTTAGGACCATGAAGTATGGAAAGATCAAGTGCATAGAATAATATCCACGCAAAATATTTTAACAAAGTACGTGAAGTGATGAACAAGGTCCACAATGTGAAACAAAATGACTGGGACTTGCGCCTACCAGCGGTTCTCTGGGCTTATAGGAACGTGTGCAAAAACCTGACTGTGCAGGCACCGCCAAGGCTGGAATATGAAGCAACCACAGTAAGCCCTATAGTACTTGGAGAGCTTAGACCGCACATAACATCACCTGTAGATACGATGGTTCGTGGAACCTTGGAAGCAGAAATCTAATAAGGAAATTTTAGACTCCAAGAACTTGAAGAAGAAAGTGTACGATTAAGGAAGAAAAGTGCTCTAGTGGACGTGGAAGTCAAGAAGCTAGAAGACGAGATAACGGAAGATTTTCTCGAAAAAAGGATCAAGGTGATAAGGAAGGATGCGTACAATTGCGATGACAGGTTTAAGGCCTATCATTGTGAATTGATCAGTCTGATGCCTTGGCTTGGACCACACATTACTAAGTGTATTGACTAGGGTAGTGCATTGCAGATGGTAAAGTTTGTGATGCCGACAATAACAATAAAATATGGGTATTCTCCAAGAAACATGATGAATGACAAGATGAAACTTTACACGGGTGGTGCGACCACCTGACTAGCCAAAGGAAGAATAGTCTTAGTGCCACAGGTAGATGAAAGGGAGCGCAGGAATATAAAATATTCTACCCAGGAGCTGCACGATGTTGGAGCTATGTGCATAAGCAAAGAGTGACAAGGTCCTTGACCGCGCATCGGGGGCTGTGCTGCCATGCAGTTTGGCTAGAAAGTGAATGTTGAAGACACTATTCATGATGGCATGCTTGACTTGAGACCAAATGGAGAAGGCGGTAGGCATTTAAGATGAAATTTATGGGCAAGATATGGGAAAGTATTCTGCCAAGGGAGCATTAATGAACCATATTTGGGGGGGATGGTCGAATTTAAATTCAAAAAGCACTATAAATTACAAAGGGTTTCCCAGCAAGCAACACTTGGTCATTCACGAACTAACCTATTGAGAAGAGCCTTGATTGTTGTGTGCCGAGCATTGATTAAGACTTGGAAGGACATGATGGAAACATATGAGGAAGTTATGGAGATAACAAAATTCACCACCGAAGAGGTCACACAGGCCTTGACTGTGGGGATGCTCCGGAAGGTGTTGGGACTGAGGCAAAAATCCTGAAATCACCGTGCATGCCAAGACCCAAGAAGGAAAAGCAATTGATGGTTACCGTACATGTGTCCCCGCGGAACCCACTGCGCACCAAGATGTCAATGGAGGAAAAGGGGAAAGTCGTCACCCTAGAGACTGATGACGAAGAAGAAAACCTGGAGTACTTAATCATCGTAGAGGATGAGGACAAAGGCATGGAGGAGGAAACTGAGCTTGCGCACCCCCCGACAAAGCTGCCTTCCTATGTCCCCCCATGGAAAGGAAAGGCTGGAGTGCCCAAGGACCTTCACGAGACCAAGAGCTCACTCCAGGCCTTGCTCCTCCCAAATAATATAATTTTTGAGGGCACGCACCTGGGATGGGTACCGAGCTTAAAATTCAAAGATTGGTACCTCGCTGACCATGAGAAGTTCCCTCAGCTTGGGACATTGCACCTCATGAAGCCCAAGAAGAACACAGTGGTGGGGGTTACAGAATTAGTGCCGTGAAAGTGGTTGCATAGAGTGGAAAAGGCCAGGCTACTAAACTTGCTCTGGGTACCAGATTTCCACCGTGCCCCAATAACCATTTTCGTCATCAAGCAACTGCTCTGCCTAGTGCATGATGGGTGTTTTTGGTTGGAGGAGCCCATCCCCATCACGAAAGACTTGATTCACTGCATTTCCCAGCTTCCATGCAAAGGAGAGGACCCCGCAGACATCTTGAAAGGGAAAAGTAGTGACTTGGCCATCACGGAGGCGATGAAGAAAAAGTACAAGCTGGTGAAGAATAAAAGGGGCTATGCCATATCTAACATTAGTGACAAAGCAGTGAAAGTGGCAACCCAAATACTAGCTGGTAAGGTGATGCACAAGTGTTGCTCAGATGAGTCACCCACGTCGGTGGTAGCAATGGCTGAGCAGTGCACGGAGGGGGTCCAGTTTAACTGGTCTGAGTTCTTCTGCAAGGAGGCTTTAGAGAATTACCGCGAAGCTCAGTAACAGGGAAAAACATTCCACTATGCATGGCTTCTGCTATTCATAGTGCTCGTGGCAAGGGAATTACCAGAGGATAGTCAATTCCCCATGATTGACATAGATCTGCCAGGGGCCATGAAGTATGCTTCGCTCTGGGCCACAAAGGATGCCAAGAGGATCCACAACAAAAAAATATTCTAGGTGTTCATGGATATGGACCTAAGAATGGGGATCAACCACAAGTCGCGGTTGTCGCTGACTATTTACAATAGCCTTTAGAGTTTTGCGGAATTTAAAGTGGACATCCATAGCATTTACATTAGAGTGTGCAAGGACCCGAACAAGCAATGGAGGAAGCTACCCTTTGTAGCCACAGACGATGTTATCTTCAATGTCCTAGAGACATGGCCACCGGGGTGGTGTTCTCTAGACATTGCAGAGATAGAGAAGTCCGCAGTAGAAAGGAAGAAACATGAGGCCAAGCTGCGCATTGCATAGTTGGCAGAAAAGAGAAGGAAGAAGGCAGCGATAGTAGAAGTCCAGGTAGCGTGGGACACTGCCCAAATGGTAACTGAGTAGGAAAAGAACAGCGGCACAAGAGGGAGCCACGAATGTGAGCAAGGGCCAAACGTTGCCTTCACATGGGCAAGAAGCATAGGAAGAAGAGGGGGGTGCGGACCTACAAATCGCGTCAACGCAGTTAAAGTGCCAGCACCCAACAGAGCAAACAAGGTCGTGAAAGAAGGCCAAGGCATTGAAGTTGTCTATTGACCCGATCACCCTAACCGAGGGTGATCTGCATGACATCGATGAGACTGCACGTGATGTCACCTCTTAGGCCCTCCAAAATTTCATGTAGGATAACCAAATTGTGTTGGGGGCCCTCAGAGCGCATTTGTAGGAATTACAGGTGCGCCCTCCTTAGGCTAGTATCCTTTCAACCAGCATCACAGTGGGGAAAATGACAGCAGAACAAATGTTGCGTGCATGGATGAAAAATACCATAGTGCTGTCAAAATGGCACTAGTGACAACAAATGAGGTCAATAGGCCTACGGTTAGTGCACTGAAGGGTCTCGATATCAATATGGTTGCACTCCTATGAGAGACCTTATATATTTTGCAGGATGGGATAAATGTAGAGCTGTGAGCTAGGGAGAGCCTCACACTGCAAGTCCTCAGCAAGTAGAAAATCAATATGGAACAAATGAGCATGTAGAGTGATGAAGTGGTGTTGTAGAATCAACAACTGGCACAGGTAATAAACAAAGCTTGCCAAAGCATCCTAGAGCTGGCCATCCCAGCAGACATACCAGCAGAGGTGCGCATCCACAAGTTAGCAGTAGGGGTGTGTGAGGCACCAGAGGAAATGACAAAGGTTCAGTTGGAGTTGAATCTTCATATCGTCGAGCTACAGTTAAAGGATCAATCGTCCACCCCTTCGGAAGTCAGATAACAACACGCTAGCACTATCACAGCAGGACTGGATGAAATTGGCAGTGCAGTGCGAGACTATACAAGCATGTTGGAAGAATCATTTGAGGTCCTCAAAAATCTGCAAGAGGACCCCAACATCCAGTGCTTAGAGATAGAGGCACAAGAACTCCAACAACAGTATTACAATGTCAGAGGAACTGTGCAGATGGTGGCCCTCACTTGGAGGCTCACACAGATGCAACAGGCTAATGCACTAAAAGAGCGGGTGGATGTGGCGCGACACAAGGAAGCAATCCTCAAGGCATGCGTTCAGCCTTGGATTGATGAGGCCTTCACCATCATGGCAGAAATTGAAGGAAAGCTCTCACACATGTAGGAGATGCATGCACTAATGCATAGAAGTGCTTCCGACATAGAGGTGTCAGAACAACGTATGCAGCAGATCCATCAAGTAGCAACTCAGTGTGCTGCTGACCTTGTCACAATTCGAGAACAGTTGGAGGGACTCCACGCAAAGATCTCCGCACCAAAAGAGTGACTCGAGGGCAAGTCATGATGTTTTTGTTGGGGGGTTGTTGGGCATGGAATCCCCCCAAGGCATGGTTTGGGGCTTAAAGCCAAAGTTTTGACCGAATATTTTTGTAACAGCTCTGCGAATTGTGTGTGTGGGGCGCGAAAGTATAATAGAGTCACACGATTGTCCACCCTAGCTTTTGTAATGTAATGTGGGCTAGATAGATGTACCCATGGTCTACGGACCATGGGATTATATAAATAGAGCGAGGCTCTAAGTGTATAGGATAACTAATGGAGGAAAAGAAGAGAAGCATGAGTAGTCTAAGGGATTGAGTCCGAGTGTAAAGTGTGTCAGTGGGTTGTAGAGTAGGAGAAGGCTCTGCAGCTGAGTGCACGAAGGCCTAGAAGTCCACAGCTGAGTGCACGGACCCCTGCAGCTGAGTGTGCAGGGCAGGTCGAGTTTGTAACCATTGGGAGAATCAATAAAGACAAGTTTTGCTATAATTCTGTGTATATTTTCCTAGTTTAATGCATGACTGGATATAATTTGCAGGTGTATTGTTTATTTACTGCATGATCATGTATGAATGTTTTGTATTGCTAATTAGAACTTAAGACATTCAAGTAGGTGAAGGTAATTAATTAACACTGGAAGATAAATTAGATCTAGGGAAATAGCATAGAGCATAGCACAACCCCTGGTTACGGTTGCGTGAAGGCAATGTATCAGGACACGAGGAACGGGAAGTGCATGAAGCAACCTACGTGCAGCAATGGATAGATAACCAGTCATACTTCTCAGACATCTCAAGGGTGCAGAAACCTGGTTCTTGCACCCTCCCATACTACTTCGGTTGAGACCTCAGTCCACACTCCGCGGATTGTTACTGAAAGGGCTAGTAGTACAGGGATTTGTTTGGCTAATTAACTCAGAACCTGGGTTAGGCCCCAACAAGCCAACACTCACACAACTAGATGGCTACAACTAGTAGTAGCTTGCTTGTCTAATCCAAAATAGTATACTCACACTCATCCAAAACTGTAACTAGCTTGTGCTTGGCAAGAAGGGAGGTTTATATAGGAAATATGGATGAGAGATGGATGCTCTTCGCATGGGAGGAGGACTTATTCCTTGAGGTAGTTCCATCATTATAGGGGAAAGGAGCCCAAACTTTCATCCTCAATCCCATCCGGCCACACCGTTTACAAGACTTCCATCACGGAGCTTCTAGAGCTGGAAGCTTTGACTCTAATTTAAAAAACTTTACGTAACAAGACCGATGCGACTAGAACATAGCTCAGTTTCTCCGGTCAGTGTGAGGAGTAGTGCTAATCTCCGCACATTGATGCGGGGGAGACAAAGGCCATTAGTGACGGTCTTGTGAATTGGGAAAAACATAATTTTCATGGGAAATGGTGCAAAATGGAAATGATTTGCTCATGAAGAGGGACATAATGGGAGTTTCTTCATGAAGGAAAATCATTCAAGGTTCACTATAGATGTCCTCCAAGATCAAGAAATGGGGAGTACATAGACAGCAAGAAAATGTTGTGTAACACTAACCAAAGCCTCCCAAGTATGAGAGAATAACCAGTAAGCTTGGCCTTAGGCTGGAGAACTAGGAAGTATATAGGGTACTCCCAAGAGTCAATGGAGACCATCACATCCTCAACAATCCCCTCAGGGGTTACTGGGGAATAATTTGCAAGCTGCAAGATTGTTGTGGTCTTTCTTAATAAACCTTGGAGATTGAGCTCGAGCATGGTGTCCTTAGTCATTACATTAATGGCAGCTAGATCAATCAAATTGTGTGGGACAATGGTGACATTGATGTGCACATCTACTACAGGACTTCTAGGGTCCAAATACTTTGGGCGAATTACCTGCCCCAACATTAAGTCACACAGCTGTCCAATGAAATTAATGGTAGCCTAGGTGTCTCTTTTTCACCTCCCTAGATGTTTGAAACACTTCCCTTTAATCAAATTGTTGTAAATAGGTACATCCTTGAAGGCTTGGAGAAGTGGATCTTTGACACATAGATTTTTCAACTCACACAAAGGTTCATTCTTTTCTGAGGTAGGTTGGACTGGATGAGTTAATCTTTCAGGAAAGGGTGGAAGATTCACTCTAGACATGATTTCCTTTCTTTCCTCCTCACTCTCCCTAGGTGAAGGTTGAGGTTGGTTGCCTGTGAGTACTCTCCCAAATCTCAGGTTGATTTCTTGAATCTCCACAGCATAAGCAGGATAATATGTCTCTCCATTGTACGCTTGTTGTGCCTATCTATTGTTGGGGGTTGGATTTGGCTGGATAGGAATCTGAGGTTGTTTAAGTGGAGCAAGGTGTAAAAGGGTTGGTTGAGTAAGAGGTGAAGGCTATAACGATGGATTATTGTTGTATGGGGGCCTCCACACCTGGGGTGGTGCATTATACTAAGGCTATGGCAGAGTATATGGCCAAAATGATTGGTTGGTCCGCTCGGAATGGTATTGAGGTGAAAATGAACAAGGAGGAGGTGTAGACTATGAGGGATGAGTGGGGGGGCCTAGAGGGAATGGGTGTGTTCTCGTTAGGGTTATAATATGCATGGGATGACCCTTTCATGCCATTCTAGTATGGTCAATGCCCATGAGGTCTCCTTTGATTTGTGTAGTAGAGTTGTTCAGTCACCCCTTTAGTTCCCTGATACGCAGCTTTTAGTCTAGGTAGAGAAGGGCACCTGTCTGTGTAGTGGTTTTCTTCACATATCAAGCATATTTTGATCAATTTTAATGGACATTCATTCCTAGGCCACCTCCTTGTGCATCTAGGGTAGAAGATGGCTAATTCTCTTTCTGCTTCCTCCTTCTTCCTCTTGATGTACATAGTGTCCATCTGTAGGGCAAGATTTTGCAGCATTTCACTCTTGAAATCTTCTAGCATATTTCCAATTTTACCTCTTATGGATGTGTTGGAAGAGGATAGGCTGGCCATTGGTTGACTACCCCTACCCTTTCTCCTAGCTTCCGTAGAATGATTCCTAAAGACAGTCTTGATATCTTCATAGGGTAGCTGGTAGATGTCCCCTCCTACTAGCACATTTAGGGTATCCATAAGATCTTCCCTTACCCCTCGGAGTAGGACTAACTTCAATGAATCAAGATCAAGTGTGCACCTAGCCCTTTTGTAGCTAAGCTAGAACCTTTCTTCGTAATCCTCTAGGGATTCATCATGCCCCAAGGCCATCCTAAAAATTTCCTCTTTAGTGTCATTGGACCTGCATTAGCCTCGGTACTTTTTGTTGAAGGCCTGCTACATCTGAGCCTACGTTTTGATGTTATCCCCAAGTAAACCCATGAACCAGTGCAGAGCTGCATCACTGAGAGTGGATGGGAATAGTTTCAACTTTCGCTCATCAATGGTGTAATCATAAGTTCTACATATGACAACAAAATCGAACAAGAAAGTATCTGGATCTTCTAAGGTCAGACCATGGAAATGAGGAAGAGCAGAGGGGCTTATGTTTTTCATCTTGGTATCTGAATTAGTTTCTCTGATGGGAAAGGCACCCTAAATTCTTTATCTATCCCCTCTGTCATTTATATTTTCAGCCATTAGGTCATTTGGAATGGGTTCTCCTTCCTCTTCTCCTCCTGTAGGCTCTTCAAAAATCTCTGGTTGTTTGCCTAAGGGGTTCTCCAATTCACAGCTACCAAAGAAGAGGGAAGGTTGGTTATTTGAAGTGGTGGGGGTACTTGATATAAATTTACCTAAGTTATCCCTATTCCTCTAAGGCATGAAAGAAGTGTTTTCGTTTTGTTTTGTGTTTTTTTCAAGCTTTGAGACTAATTGAAGAATTGAAATCACAAACTGAATGGAAACTAACTGCTTGAATGAAATCTCACTTGTAGAACGGAAAAGAAAGCAAACTAAATTACAATTAATTTTGCAGAAATGAAGCTAATAGAAGAATGTCAAAGATAAGAAATGGAAGAAAGAATGCAGAAATCACATCTCACTCAAACACCTCCTTGGAAATGGCACCAAAAAGTGATGAGCACCAGTATTGCAGCAAGAATGTTGCAACTCATGGGGATACCAACTTTACTTTATCAACCAGGGGTTCATACAAACCTGGAGGTGACAGTGTTGTATACACAAGCAGATGTGATGGCTCTACACTTTTTCACTGCTAAGTTGGTGATAGACTGCTATTGTTTCTCAAACTAGCCTTCTATTGATTCAGAAGAAGCTTGATTACCAATGAGGAAAAGGGAAATTTACACTAACTAAGACCTTGTCTACTGTAGTAAGGAAAAATTGAGATCAAATGCTTAAACACACCATTCATGTATCTACTTCTAAGAGGCTTTGCTTCAAAAGAATTTTAATTTAACATCTGTGTAATCCTACTGTCCTAGGCATGCAATTTGAAATAACCAAAGATTCTACTACTATGCATGTAAATGAAAACAATAACTCTTTTTCCCTTTTTGTATTTTCTAAGTGTGTTAAAATGTGAATGCTAAATCCTCTTGGTGATGTAGCAGGTGGATTATGGATGATGGAGAATGGTCAGTTGGCTTGGGATGAATGTAGGGGTCTTCTCCTATCTTCCTAGTTGCTTTTTCCATAATTCAGCCTAAAAAAAGACCACTACAGGTCGTACTACATGATGTCCTAATTCTCCTACAGCATCCCCTTCAGAAGGTGAATGGTTAGCGAAACAAGGCAAGGGAGTGACTAGGACTCCTTCATAACTCAAAACAGAGTTTGTGAGATGGTTGGATTTGCTCAAAAATATTGAAGAAGTGTTCTTATAGAATGATGAATTTGGTGAGGGACTTAGTGGCTTTTGATGATTATGGATGAATGAGGTTAGGTTTGGGTTTCTGCTCATCAGATCTCTCTGCACTTCTGACATTCCTGCACTACATCGATCACTCGCATTTATCCATGAATCTTGTGAAATAAGAAAGTTTTTAAATCAACTAAAGAAAACAAAATTTCATTATCTAGTTGCCCAATTGATGCATGGAATTACTTGTAGAATGATGTGAAACACTTATGAGATCTAATACAAGGCTGAAGATATCAGAATTGACAATTCAATCATATTCTTGAAAATTGGTAAAATGCTGGCCTAAGTAATAGAAAACCTTGAATTCCATGAGAAATCAGAATTTTATCATTTTGGGGCTGCATAGGAGTTCTTTCCTCAAACCATGGTCCCTGAAGGGAGGAGTGAGGCCAAAGTTGCCTACTATCATATTTTTTATATTCCTTTATCTTCCTAACCTACTGCTAAAACAATGCAGAAATGGAAGCAAACTAATCGAATCCACAACTACTTGCAATGGAATAATGATAAAAACAATTCAACCATTAATTTATGAAATCAAGTAAGCATAGAAATACAGGGAGAGGAGCCTTTACTACTAGGGTTGGGCCCTAACCCAAGAGCTTCATCCCTATGAGTTAACTTAATGATGGATCAAGCAAATGTTGAAAATAATAGCAAGAAATGATAAAAATAGAGATGCTATAAATAACATTGTTATAAATAGCATTTCAAGTACCAGTGTTTGAAATAGAAACAAGGAATGATAAAATAGAAATGCTAAAAATAGCATTGCTATAAATAGAATTTCGAGATAGATTCCAATTTTAGTTTATCCTTGAACTAAATTGAGAATTAAAATTCGAATCTAGTCTCACTAGCTATTTGAAAAATAATTAATTATTTCATCTTGAGTTAATTAGTTGTAGGAAATCAAACATGAAGTCTATGTGAAGACATGCAACAATTTCTCCATTGATTGAGGAAGTTATCCCTTGATTAAAGGAGATCAGGATGAGTTGTACTTTGAGTTGTAATTAGTTAGCTCAGTTATTTGATTTAAGTCCAGTTAAATTAGTTCCAAACAGTTGGAGGAACTAATTGTGAGTTCAGTCAGTTGATGCATGCATGCATGCAACTAGTGTTCTCCAGATAATTGAATATTCTCTCATAAATAACTCATGCATGTCAGTTCAGACAGAGACCCGGTTGAGATTAAAGACAAGGAAATTGTACTATCAGTTGGAGGATTTTTCCTATAAAGGAAACTCATCCATGCAGAAGGAATTATCTCCTTCAAGATTGCGTAGTTACTACTAAGCCAAGTGAGCAGTGTGAGGTGGGAATTCACACAAGTGGAAGCACTGGACCCCAGGAAAAACTGTGCAAGGAAATAGGAGGCTTGGAGGGCAGAGGAGAAGGTTTGTGAGAAGAATTTTACTGTCTATGAGCAACAGAGGGATTGTACTGAGAGCTGGGTAGCTTCTGAGATAAGGCTTTGTGTAATCTAGACTATTTTCCACTTGTATGATAATATAGAGATCGAGGTTTCAGGTTGAGGCTTTCCCCGGAGTATTCCTCTATGTTCATGTGTGCTTGCTTTCTCTTCATCTATTGTATGTGTTCCATTTTATCTTGCTCATATTTGATTAAGCTTCTGCAAATATTATTGTAGAAGTAGATTTGGTATTTTGCTGTAGTATATTGCATAATTTGTTGATCTACAGTAGAAAATTCTACAGGAAATGCTCATTCTCATTATCATATCAGAAAAATTCCATAACAATGTCTTCCACAAGTCTTGAACTCGAAAATCCTTAGTTTTTTTACATCAAAAATCTGAATTCTAAAGAGGCTCTAGGCCTATTTATTTATACAACTGAATTCTCCAACAACTTCCTTAAATCTAGGGAGGCTCGGCTCCCAAACTCAAGATGAACTAGATCTTTAACTGTCACTAGCTCAGCTTCCTTTTGATCTTCATGACTCAGCTGCTTGCAACTCCGAGCTAGTGTAATTTGATGGAGGAATATTCGAATGAGTGAGGATTAAATGAGGAGGATATGTCTCGTGCAATCTCTCCTCCTTGTCTCATTTGTGTTTCTGCCCTTGATTAGCCAAAATTTCCATGATTTTCTCTCAAAAACCTGCAGTCGATGCACATTAGTCCACTAGACATAACATCTCACTTTTACTTATCTCATTAGGCAAAATATAATCAAAATATGTAAGGGATTATGAGAAGAGTTGATTTAAATAAGCTTGGAGGTGTATTAAGGTCCATATAGTTACCTAATGAAGAGGCTAATCACATGACAAATAATGCAAATAAGGAATTCAGACCAACGCCACTATCAGCTTCATCTTGCTCATAAATTTCATTTTGGTCTTCTTATACTTGTAGAAGATAGGATTGACATGTTACTTGGTGTTGCACTTTGTGGCATGCTTGGAGAAGCACTTGCTTGACTATGCGACTTTGTCCTATTATTTGTTGATGTTGTTACTTGTTGCCTACTTTGTTATGCTTGAATAGGAGTAAAGGGAGTCAATATTGAGGAATTGCTTGTTGTTTTCAATTCCTCTTTTTCCTCATGTGGTATACATGCTTTCATATTGATTTTCTTCTCTAAACTTTCGTCACATGCTTCCTCTTCAATCAACTGCACATCTCTATTAATTATGACCTTCTTTGTTGATGGATTGTAGAGCTTGTATGCCTTGGATTCATCACTATATCCAACAAATATGCATTTCTCCCGTTCCTGTCCAACTTCTTCCTCAACTCATCTAGGACATCTCCATATTCCACACATCCAAACACTCTCATGTGAGTGATAGCATGCCTTCTTCCACTCCATGCCTCTTCGGGAACTACATTCCTCACACTTTTGGTTGGACACCTATTCATGATATATGTTGCACAAGTGACAACTTCAGCCCAATAATCATTTGGAAAATGTTTTTCCTTCAACATACTCCTTTCCATTTCCATAATGGTCCTATTCTTCCTTTCCGTGACACCATTTTTCTGAGGTGTATACCTTGTTGTAAATTTCTTTTGAATTCCATGCTCCCTGCAAAATCGAAGGAAGTCATTTGAGATGTATTCTCCACCTCTGTCAGTCCTCAAGAATTTGATGTAGTGTCCACATTACTTCTCAACAAGGGCCTTGTATTGGTGAAAGCATTCAAACACTTCACTTTTCTTTTTTAGGAAGTATACCCATGTCTTCCTTGTATAATCGTCTATGAAAGTGTTGATGGTGCTCGCCCGCCAAAATTCAGGGGATCACCTCAGTATGAAGTCCCAACTAGACCTCACACCATTTGGTGTGGGAGTCACATCAGGTATGATGGCCTGGTTGCCATTATCTTAAATTTATATTTGCCTCAACTCTTGCTTCTCAGCAAATGAGAGTGGTCTTCTTTGTCTTTCGATAAGTGAGGTTCATATGCCTGGTGATTATAAGTGTCTCTTGTGTCAATGGTTCTTTCACCATAGAGGGAGAGGGTGGGAGTGAGTCCCAAGTCGGTTGGGAGTAGTCCCAACTCCGTTAGGAACACACAACACAATAGGGCATGCACAACTTCTGGCAGAACAATCCACATAGATGCGGAAGTCACAACACACAAGGGAAGATAAAACTATAACACTTAGCGGATTATTCCGTGCGAGTACAACAGTTGTGATAGGAATTTTTATGTGGAAGGTCTTTCTGATGTCTAGGAGAGTAGTTGACATAGGCAAGACATCATTAACAACATATACAACACATTTTCATTAACATATATGTATTACAACAAGTGAAATAATTCAAGTGTTGAACACAGGTTAAAGCAACATGCATTAGAAGTGTTAAAGATTAGCCTTACAATAGTTACAATACATGTGCAAAAACTTGCTAGCCTGTGAGCAGGCTTCTGAATTAAGTGAAATTTCTAAGACACATCATTACACCATACATCACTAACCCCAGATGCGGGGCATTGGAGCCACTAATTACTCCTCAATGAAAACATTATAGACTCTCAAGGCTATGTGGAAGGAGATGAGGTGAAAATTCCTTTGTATGTACAAATGAGGGGGTATTTATAGCTAAGGGTGCAACTAACCCTTGTGGTTGTTCAACTATACTCATGACTATTTGACTTCCATGAATTTTCAACTTTACGTGACTCTTCATACAATAAGTGTGTCTCTTGGACTTCCATGTTAGATTACATTTATTGACTGTATGGCCCACAATAGAGATGTGGACGAGATGACTCATGACATGACTTGACATGACAGTGTTGATACATTCGTGTTGCTTCTAGTGTGCATGTCGAGCTGTAGTGTTGTTTGGTGATGGATGTCCTCATGGTGTGTCACAACTTCACCTCCACATGGAAAATGGCGTGGAGTCTTCGATGGTCTTCGATTCACTTGATGTTGCATTCACACATTGCTCCTTGCTTGTATGTTGGTAAGCTTGAAAGGTTCGTCCGTTCCCAAAAGGTGCATGTTCGTCCGTCCGTCCGTTCATGAACAAAACTTGCATGTTTTCTCATCCATCTGTCTGCAAACACATATTTTCATGATCATCCATTCATGAGCATATCTCTTTGCATTCATCATCTCTTCAGCTGTTAGTGAACTTGTCCTTCTACATGTGCTCCCTTCGTTCATCCCATTCCTCGTTGTGCCATGTTTTTTTGTGTATCTATATCTGCAGTCACTTGTGACAAGATGACATCAAATCCAAAAATATCATATCTACCATGATGCATGATCATTTCAGATACAAGTGACCGAGAGTGCTGATAAGATTATGAGGTGGGATGGAGACTTCGGGAACTGTTGATGAAAACTGAGCAGGAGTCACTGGTTGATGAAGATGGGTAATTTACATAGAAAGTGATTGCCTGCGGGCTATATCTCAGCTGGAGGAAAAAAATGTGCAGTTTTTGGGAGGAACAGTCTAGGCTATGGAAAGGTTGGGCAAGAAAAATCTGTGTAATTTCCAGAACCAGCGGATACCAAGAGCTTGGCAGCAAAAACTGCACAATTCCTGGAGGGAACTGGTAGTTAGTTGTTGGGTAACTGGCAGCAAAAACTGCACAATTCTTGAGGGGAACTCATAGTTAGCTGTCGGGAGCATGTCAACAAAATCTATGCAATTCCTGGAGGGAATTGACAGTCAACTATCGGAGCTTGGCAACAAAACTGTGCAATTCCTAAGGGGAGCTATCAGTTGGCTGTCGGGAGCTGCTAGTGGGAAACACTATGATTGTGCTAGGAGGTTAGCCTGCTGGTCACCTCTACGTAGTATCTGAGCTGATCGGACTGCTCGGCAATAGATGAATTCCTCATGAAAAATACGCAACTTTTTAGGTGAGCATTCAGTCGACTATTGGGAGGGCTGGTAGGAAAACCTACACAATTTTCTGAGGGATACAAGGATGGGCACCGGGTGTCTATCCACCTATCTATGCAATTTTCTCAATCAGTAGAGCGGGTAACATCTGTAGCCTTTGTACAATTCTTGAGGGGAGTCAACCTTGAGGTTGTTGTCGGTCAAACTTTCTAGTTGACCAGCATGAAGGTTGATTGATCTACTTGCGAACAACGGGGTAATGGTCTGGCTGTCAGAGGGGAATCCGGTCGTCAAAACTTCAAAAAATTGAATAAGTGTGTGAACGATCGAAAGATGCATATATGATCTTGCAATCACACACTTACATGCCATAATGAGGAGATGACTCAAACCATCCAAACACACAAGCTCAACATGATTGACCGATGGTGTAAGCGATAAGCGTGACACTTGTGATTGATCATTGGTCCATTGTGACGATGCTTGAATGAGAGTGTGTGTGATTCCGTGTGTGAGTGTGATAGATGTTTACAGAGCAAAGACATTAAGTGCACACAAAGCGAAGACCTTGAGTATGACCAGAACATGGTCGCAAGCATGACATTGACATCAACATGCAAAATCTTGGGGGAAATGATCAAACAAGGTGGTTTGAAGACTCACACGAGCTCATGGAGTGAACTCAACTGTGTGCAATCATCAATTGAAACTCTCAAGGGAGGCTCTGAAATTGGGTGCAAGCCAAAATTTTGGAGGGTGGTTGTAGCCACTACAACACTTGGTGACATACTGGTAGAACTCCAACTTCTCATTTTTGGTTCATTGGTAGAACAGGGCCTTAGTCTTTCGGGGAGTACTAAATCATTGTGCGAGTTACTTCCACTTCCCCACTTACCCCATGGACATACATGGTTCACCTTTTTCCAACCTAGTCGAACACAATCAAAACTTCAGCTTGATCATACTGTTTCGAATTCAGGAAGGGCAGTTTAGCTCACAAGTTGAAGATTTTTAGAGTATAGGTCTTCATCTCTAGTGTTGCTCCACTGTCAACAGGCCTAGACAGTACCCTGGCAGAGTCACGCAGGAACACACTCATTGCTCCACTTCCATCTAGCCTGTTCAGTACCTCTCTGCATAGGAAGCCTTTCACTTCTTTTGCATTTTTATTTTTTTCAAGAGGACTATGCATAGGCACTTATTTAGTTTTGGGGCAGAATATGGATCCCAACTTATTGAGAGTAGAAGAGGTTATTCCTTCAAATAATCATGTAAGACCTATAACATAGGTTTTCTCATTTAGATCTCCCCTTTCTCCATTTCTATGAGTTGGGTGAGCCTGAACAGACAGAGAAGAAGGCTGAGTACAGGAATGGGGCTTCCCAGTGTGGACACAGGTTCATGGTGGGACCAAAACTTCCCTTGCAGAAGGCTCATATTTTCCATCAAGACTTCATCAGCCAAAGGTTATAACCAATAATAGAGAAGACGGATACAAGATTGGCCAAGTGTTGTAGTGTTACAAGTTTCTTCAAATCTCAACCAGATACTTTATTCAAAAGCCAGAATGTAGTAGTTGGCAACACTTATTTCTGGAAACAAAAATAGTAAGGTATCAAGCAAACAAAACAAATGTAAACGAAAATATTAAGTAGAACAAACCAAATAAAAAAAAAATAGTAAGCAAGGCAAACAAAATGAAAACAATAAGAAGTAAGCAGACTATGTACATTGCACGGTGCGCAGCTCGGCCTACTCGAAGTGATTCTTGAGATCTTGGCCATTGATAGGAAGATTGTCAACTCTCCCATAAAGTCATTGCATATGTTATGTGTGTGGGCCAAGCTTCTCATGGACCAGTATAAGACTATCGATTTTCACTATCAGAACCTGGTGGTATCTCGAAAGACCTTTAAGTGAAAATGACACTACTGTTTTAGATACTGCGTGAAACATGGGCTCTAATGATGGCACATGGTAGTTGTTTTTATTCCGCGAACGGTTCAAGTTTCTAAAATCAATGCACAAATCGATTTCTCTAGACTTCTTACATATAGAACTTAAATTAGAAACCCATGTATGGTGATGAACTTTGTAAGTAATCCAAACATCCAACACCTTAGTCAATTCTTTATGTATAAGAGGTTCAAGTGACATATGTGTTTTACCCAGCTTTTACTGCAATGGCATAGCTCCTCCTTTTCTTGGAATCTCATGTTGGATCATTCATATGTCATGTGTACTCGGGTCATCATATACCCATGCAGACACATCCTGGTACTATTTGATCAAGGAGAAAAAGGCGTGTTTCTATTATAGTGTGCATTTTGCATCGAGACTAACTATCTTCAGATTGTGATTGGTTCCCAAGTTGCTTTGTTCGTTCGTAGTGGTGGACCTGTGGGTTCTACTATTTTTGGGTCCTTTAGAGTGGTTCTGCAAGTCATAGAGCTTGTTGAGAGAAACCACACCCTTGGGTATGGGGTTTCTTTTATTGCCATCAATTGTACTTTTAAGGGGCTACTCGTGCTCATCTTCATTAGTTGTTGTGTGCTCGAAAACATAAATGTTGTTCATGGAGTGCAGTTTTTGTCGACCATCACCAAAAATGCGTAGCTTAGTTATGTTATCAGAGACAACAGTCTTATACAAAACTTGAATAGTACATCTATCCCTAAGCAGTGACATACTAGCAGCTATTTTTTCCAAGGCATTAGCAGCTGGAATACACGTTCTTCGCACAAAAGTGATATTAAATTCTTGGAAGTTAGAGATCAGTCGCCATACCTCTAGCTGGTAACTTTTGAGATGAGGTGACCAACAATGATTGGTGTTACATCTATCGTAATAATGTTTCCGAATCACCTACCACTTGTTAAGAAATTTACCCAGAGAGATAAATTATTACTGAGATTTAGGGAGATTTATAGAGATGAATAATAAAATAACCAGCAATAATAGACATAAATATTATACACATAATATTTATCCAAGAAAACCCCAAATCCAGGGAAAAACCCAACCCAATGGGATCTCATTAGCATTGGCCAAAACTGTGGCCAATCTGGCCAAGTGAGCCTTCACCACTCACCTTCGGGCCTACATTACAATGAAGTATTAATAACCTTTTATAGGCTCCATTACATGCAATACCACAGACCATAATACAATGGGTACACTATACCATGTGCCCAAAACCACTACTACTTAACTAGGTCAACCTTGACTCAAACCTCGATTCAATTTTACTTAACAATTCCCCCCTTAAACTTGACTTGGGGTTCCTTGACTAAATCTATTGAATTCACTCCATTATAATAATAAAAAATTATTTACCCTTATTGCTGCCTTTGTACATCTGACATCAATGTCCATATAAAAAGAACCCATCTACCGAATTACATGGGTCACCAGCCACTGTAACCACTAGTTATCTAGGCGTTATTTTTAGGTACATGGTTCATCAATTAATTAATCCATGTGCACATATCCTCCTCATCCACTGAATCTCTCATGACCCAATAGTGTGCAGCTTTACTTCACAATCTATGGCTTTTGATCCAGATCTGCAAGAAAAACTCAATTATCTCTCTATCTACCAGGCCAATAGAAACCATTGACAACAAAAAACGTCTTTTGAATCCAACTTAGCTCTAATCACAGTTGTTAAGATTTAGCAGAGAACATAAATTTATTACTGAGATTTACCAAGATTTACAAATATGAATAGTAAAATAACCAGCAACAATACACATAATATTTATCTAGGAAAACCCCAAATTTTGGGAAAAACCCAACCCAATGAGATCTCATTAACATTGGCCAAAACCGTGGCCAATCAAGCAAACTAAGCCTTCACCACTCACCTCTAGGCCTACATTACAATGAAGTACTTCCAGCCTTTTATAGGATCCATTACATGTAATACCATGGACCATAATACGATGGGTACACATTACCATGTTCCCAAAACCACTACTATTTAAACAGGTCAACCTTGACTCAAACCCCGAGTCAATTTTACCTAACACCACTTTGAGTGTGACCACTTTGAGGCTAATGGCATTTTGTAAACCCAACACAAGTGCCTCATACTTAACAACATTGTTTTCACACTTGAACTCCAAGTGGCTTGAAATCATGTGTTTTCTGTTGTTTGGATTGACCACGATGCACCCAGCTCCTCAGTCGTCATTTGTCTTGACCCATCAAAATACATGGTCCACAACTTGTCTATACACGGACTAGTTGACACACTTGTACTGTTGCTACTGTTGTTGCTACTACTACTAATAATAATGTTACAATGTGTTATACACGTTTCATTTCCATTAGTTGGGCAAGGAAGGAGGATCAATTTTGTGTCTGGTGTAGTTGGAGTTGGTCGTACAGGATAACACCCCAACATTTTTTTCTAGGAGGCAGCTGCCAAACATGAGTTATTTGAAGATTTTAGCCAATTTAATGTCCTTATATTGTTAGCATATATTATCGACCAGGGTAGGTATACTAATGAAGCACAAGTGAACTATATGTGTTAGAAGTTAATTGATGTTGTTAAGATATCTATGTTCTTGTTAAAGTCTAAATTTAGAATTAATATGAAGATGGTATTACTAATTATATTAAAGAATTGTGCCTTAAAGTTGTTAGCTACTTATCTTAGAAATTAATTTCTATTGAATCAGTTTATGGATGGTTTAAGTGTGATTCTAAGTTTTTCTCTTGTTAGACTGTTTTGGATTTTATCTCTAAATTTTATGTTGCAACCAAGCCTAAATTACTATGCGCTAAAGAGATCTATTCTATCAGATTGTAAACGAATGATGTCTGGAATCAATTTTCGAGAAAATGATTGCGACTCTTTTACTCATTTAGCTTCATCCAAAAAAGTCACAAATCTAATAAACTGAAAAGCAACTATGCTATGAAAATGAAATAGCTGACTACACTAGGTAGAAAGCAAGGAAAATGATCAAACTGTACTAGATAAAAAGCCAATGAAATAAAGAAATTATGCTAGGTATAAAGCAAAGGGAATTGCTTATGCAAACAACGATTCAATTGTGAGTTCCATAATAGTGCATTTCAAACACATAACAGAGCATCTATGATAAAGCAATTAAGGAAATCTATGTGCAATTGGTTAAAGAACTGTATTGGATGTAGGGGCCCTCCATGAAACAATCGACAATCTCCAATCAACCCAGTATGGAAAACATAAACTAAGTCTATTACTCGTAATCAAGTGTAACAAGATGTTCTCAAAATTTACTTATATCAGCGCATAACCAAAACATAGAGCGGTCATTGATTTTATAATACTTCTCTGTATAACAGTATGAGAGTTTCATGCCTGTATATAATTATTTCGATCTTACTAAATCAAACTATATCGCTAAATAATCAATTTTCTATTTGGAAAAGCAAATCAATAAGATTTCGAGAAAGCTCGGCCTCTGTCCTAGTGATAATCTTGCAATTGACTTTTAGGTTGACTGTGTTATCATGCGATCTTCTTGAAGGATTGGCTCAAGAGAATATGAAATAATCCATGAGGGGATCATTCCTTATCCATCCATATCTTCCTTGGCTAAGCCTGAACCCTATTAACAATGCAAATAACTGTGAAAACTCAGATTAGCTGCAGAAACATGGCAATTTCGTAGCCGAATGAATACTTTAACAAAAAAATAAGGTATATAAACAAATATGAAGAAGAATACATTTAAGCACTTACCTTTAACAAAACCTTGTGTTTATTTCATTATTTAAGTGATAAGTATAGGGAAAAAGGAAGAAGTATAGGTAAAAAGGGTGTCAAGGTACGACAATCCTTGGACTCTACATTCCCCCACACTGGAGGTTTTGTATGTCCTCATACAATTCATCATTGTCATTCTCTTGTTCCTTTTGATTATCACCTTTAGTATTCACTTTTTTCTTCTTTCTAGCAACCGCTGGCATCCTTGGTTTCCTCATGAGGATTTTTTATTTTAGGTTGATGATTTCTCTTTGCATTGCCTTGTTCTCTTTCTTCAATTTTTTGTTCTTTTTGTACCAGAAAACCAAATGAAGGATAAGGTTGTCACTTTTTGCAATTTGAATCCCATTTTTTGCTTTCAATCTTTGATTTTCATTCTTGAGATATCTGTTCAATGTCCTCAAGTCAAAGATTTCTTTCTTTAAAACATTGGATTTTTAAGTTTCTTATGGCTCATTAAACTGATTACTTCCTTCTCCAAGAATTTGGATTGGTTCTTTAGTTGTTGCTTCCTTTCTTTCTAATGAATTTATGTAGTCATAAATCTCTTGTTGAACAAGGTCAACACCTAGAATGTGCATTGGAGTTTTAAGAGGTGAACTGCAGGGTGGTGATGACACTCTTGGTGATAGTTTTGGTGATCCTTCCTAGGAACCTTCAGGGTTTTCAGTTGGCTCATTTTTCTCAAGATCAATATATTTTGTAGCTCCTGAGACTACTTGTTGCATTGTGTTGAACTTGGTACTCCTCCTTAGTCCTGGGGTCTGTAATCTCTGTGCTTTCCTTCTTTTGGCTTTTGGTTTTTCTTCCTGAGGAAGGATCTCGATTTGTGGTAAATATTATGTTCTTCTCCTATTTTTCTTCCTTCTAATATTTCCCCTTTTCATTTTCTACAAAATATCCACTATGGGCAATTCATTTTTTGATAATTCCTGTTGAGACTGGGGTTATTTTATTGTTTCCACTATTCTCTTCTTTCCCCTAACGGTTCTACTACTACTGGGCTGTTGAATAGATTTTTCTTCGAAATGGTTTCTTACCAAGAAATTTTCCCAGTTATCCCTTACACTTTGAAGGTCGAATTCAACCAAGATATTTACCAATCCATGATGATACATGGCACTGTCTATGAATTGAATCTTCTTTTGAACATTCAAGGACATTTTCTTAAGACTATGCAAGAGGGAATAAGGAAGATTCCTCTGGTGTTCCTCAAGAAAATGCATCATTATCCTAATGTGGTAGAAATACATATATCCAAACTGACCCTCACAAGTAATAAATTTCTGAAGTACAATAATTAAATTCCTCCATTTACTCTTAAGGGTTGTACTAGGAATACCTTTCTTGAAGACTATGGTATCCATGTTTGGATTTCTTCAGGAAGACTATCCAATCTTCTTCATTGATTCCCGTATTTTTGAATGATTTGTAACCACTTCTTGGAAATTTAGTAGCTTCTGTGATCCGAGACTCCATTATAGTGAACTTAATGTCTCCTATCTCAACCTCCATCCATCAAATGAGCGTGCAAAAGTCTTCGTCACTTCCCTGTGGAAACTATTGAATTTCTCTATGAATTGTAACCATTGTTTTTTCTACAACAGCTCCCTGGTCTGAGGATATCCTTCTAAGAATTTCTTTCCTGTTGGCTCGGTTCGGACAATAACACCCATTATGGAGGATGCTTCGTCTCAAGGACTGCTTATTTTGACAAGAGAAATGGTGTTGGTAGGGTTTTGGTTAGTGGCAGAGAGATAGAAAGGTTATATGAATTCGAAGAAATGGAAGAACATATGAATTATAATGAAGGCTGTGGGAATGAATTTGACCGTTGGAGCGCATTCAAAATAATGATTTGGTGATTTACTTCAACCGATTCGGAATAAGGACAAGACAAAGGTTTTAAGTGGTGGTTTATGATGATTTTGACAAGCGACCTTCACCCTTAGTTTGCAATGATTTCATTTTATTTTGGCAATGCTATGTCCTCTTAGTTCATATATGTAATATATTAATCATCATTGTTAAATTAAATTATTACATACCTTTGATTAACTTTTCTAACCTTAATTGTTCTTTGATATCTCCTGCAGGTACTTTGTACTGTCAATAATCCTTCAATTCAAATCACCAATTGTTCCTATCAAGTGGCTTCAAAAATTTATTAGGGCTGCAGAAACTTGTCCTAGCTACAGAAACTTGTCCGAGCTGTGGAAAGTTGTTGATTCTATAGCTGAAAGGAAAAAAATAATTAATAAAGGAACTTTATTTTTGAAAAGAAAATTTAAGGTGCCAATAGGAGTTGGTTTTCACTTCAAATTTTATGTATAAACATGCCAACAACATGTTGGTTTTCATGTTTATACCTCTTATTATTATTATTTTCATTTCCTATTTTTTTAATATATATATATATATATATATTTATCATTTTTTTTAAACATAAAATTGAGTAAAATTTCTAAGGTGGAAAAGAAGGAGAACTCTTTTCAACCATCTTCAATTCTAAATTATCTTGGAAAATTTTGACAAATTCTTCTTTTGTCAATGGCTTCTAATAAAGTCTGAGTCGATGTCCATTTACTAAAAGAGGAATTTTCTCTTCATCAATAGTCCTGATTCTAACTGAACCATTGTCAAAGACATTTTCAACTTCATAAGGTCCAAGCTAGCGGGTTTTGAATTTCCCTTGAAAATTTTTGAACTTTGATTTGAAGAGTAATGCCCAACATCCTGGGTTAATTTTTCTTTCTTTAATGTACTTATCATGCCATCTGGATCTCTGTTGTTGAACTAGGTTGGTTCTCTGGAGGGCTTCTTGTCTTATTTCATCAAGCTCATTAAGTTGTTTCATCCTTTTCTTTTGTGCTTCTGATAGGTCAAGATCTAGCTGGATTGTTGTTTTATAAGTCTGGATCTAGAACTCTATTGGAAGTAAGACTTGCTTCCCATACACAAGTTCGTAGGGAGTATGTCCTGTAGTACTTCTCCATGTAGTTCTATAAGCCCACAAAGCTTCTGGAAGCTTTTCTGCCCAGTCCTTCCTGTGTAAGTGTACAGTCTTGGTAAGGATTGCTTCAATCACCTTATTTGTAGACTCAACTTGTCCATTGGCTTGTGGATGGTACAGAGTAGACTTCTGATGTTTGATTATGTATTGCTCCACAAGCTTCTACACTAATGGGGATGTGAATTATGTTCCTTGATCTATTACATTTTCTCTTGGAAGACCAAAATTAGTGAAAATATCCTCAAAAATAAAAGAAAATACAACATTTTCAGTAGGAAAAGGAACTGCTTTAGCTTCTACCCATTTAATGACATAATTAGTACATACCAAAATATACCTCTTTTGCTTTGAAGGTGGGTTGATTGGTCCAACAAAATCTAGTGCCCACTTTTCAAATGGTTCAATTAGTACATGTGGTTGTAATGGAATTTTGTTTGAAAGCATGGGTTTGCCCATTCTCTGACAACTATCACATCTTTTAACATATTCCTTGGTATCCCTGAAAATGGGAGGCTAATAATATCCTAAAAGTAAGACTTTATAAGCAGTTATTTTGTCAGAAAAATGTCCTCCACATGGTTCATCATGGCAAGATTTAAGTATTTATGGTATTTCATCCTCTCGAACACATCTTCTGATGATGAGATCTGGTCCTGTTTTGTATAACTCTTCATTTATCCATGAATAAGATGTGTTATTGTGGACTATTCTCTTCTTTTCTCTAGGAGTCAAATGAAATGGAATTTTCCCTTTAGCTAAATAGTTAAAAATATCTGCATACCAAGGTCATTTAGTAGATACTACAAAATGATATTCGTCAGGAAATTTATCCTCTACAAGTTGATCATTATTATCATTTTGAATTCTACATAAAAACTCAACAACTGCGTTCTATTTTCTAGGCCTATCTAGAATGGTGATGTTAAATTCTTGTAATAATAAGAGCCATCTAGTTTTTATCCCATTAGTTATTGGTTTATTCATTAGGTATCTAATGGAAGAATGGTCTGTGTGAATGAAAGTTTCATAGCCATTTATATAATTTCTGAATTTCTTAATGGCGTGAACTATAGCTAAAAACTCCTTCTCAATTATAGTATAATTAAACTCTATAGGAGTTAAATTTTTACTAGTATAATAGATTGCATAAGGAGTAAGATCTTTTTTCCCTAACGTAGCTCCAAAGGCTGAATCTGAAGCATTAGTTGAGATATGAGAAGGTAATTTCCAATTAGGTCCTTTTAAAATAGGTGCTTCAGAAATTCTCTTTTTCAAAGTTTCGAAGGCAGTTTGACATTCAGAATCTCATTTGAATTCGCAGTCCTTGCTAACAAGCTTAAAGAGTGGAGATGTGATTTTTGTGAATTTTTCTAAAAATCTTATATAGTATCCAGCAAAACTGAGAAAACTTCTAACATCTTGTTGGCAGTTTGGAACTGATAACTTAGAAATGACTTTGACCTTAGATGAGTCGAACTTAATTCCGTTTCTTGAAATATGGTGACCTAAAACAATTCCTTCGTTAAATATCATGAAAAAATTCTCATGACTTAACAAAAGATTTGTTTCTTTACATATTATTAACACTTTTTCTAAATTTCCAAGTGCCTCATTAAAAGAATCACCATAAACTATGAAATCATCCATGTATACTTCCACATAATCATGAATAAGATCAGAGAAAATTCCTAGGACTACTCTTTGGAATGTTGCTAGAGCATTGCATAATCCAAAGGGAAGTACTCAGTAAGCATAAGTTCCCCATGGATAGGTGAATGTGGTTTTATCTTGGTCTTCAGGTGTTACCTGAATCTGGTCATATCCACTAAAACCGTCCAAAAATGAAAAATACTTTTTCCCTGCAAATGTATCTAAGACTTGATCTATGAAAGGTAGTGGAAAGTGGTCTTTTAATGTTGCTTTATTTAATTCCTTGTAATTGATGCATACTATCCATTTTCCATTTTTCTTTGGAACGATTAGTAAGGGTGAAACCCATTGATTGTCTGATATTAGATAAATGAAATTTACATTTAATAGCTTTTGCAATTCCTCCTTAACAATTTCTTTTAGATTTGGGTTCATTCTTCATTACGGTTGTCTAACTGGTCTTGCACTTTGTTCAATGTAGATATGATGTATGCAAGTTTTAGGATCAATTCCTCTCATATCAGTGTATTCCCATGCAAAAGCAGAAGAATGTTTTTGTAAGATTTCCACCAATTGATTCTTTTGTAGTTCTTCCAAGTTTTCATTAACATTCAAAGTTTTACCTAGAAAGATTTCTATTAAAGAATTCCCAAATTTTTCCATAGAGAGAAATGATACTTGTCTAGATGAGAGATATTCATTTTGACTACGGTCATAATGTGAGGAAGATTCATTATTTTCCAATAGATTTAAAATTTGGTCTTCCTCTCTTACTTGTTCAGTAGTAAAAATAGGTTGTATATCATCTTCATCATCTATCCATTCTTCATTTTTTGTTTCTATTATTGTTCTTGCAGGAGGGTATAATGTAAATTTCTTTGTATAATTTCCATCTGAAATAAACATGTCACCTGATTGACAACTGATGAAAGCATCAGTTGTAGCTAACTGAGGTCTTCCTAGGATTAACGAACGTCCTCCTAGATTATTCTTAGGTGTTAAGACCATGAAATCAACAGGATATTCCCAAGAATATAAGGATACACAAACATCTTCCAATACACCATCAAGTTTGATCATAGACCTATCTGCTAATTGTAATAGTGTTGGTGTGTATTGCAGGTTAGGAAGCCTATGTGATTCCATAACTTGTTTACTCATTATGTTTATGGATTCTCCTACAACAATAAGTGTGTTTGGGATTTCAGTTCCATTGATGTGAATTTTTACAATGGGGCTTCGTGCATCTAAATATTTTTGAATTGTTGTTTTCCCCATCAGGATGTCTACAATTTTTTCGACTAATTGAATTATTTTTATGTCCTTTATTTTTCTTCCTAATCTTTGAGTACTTAATTCCTTGATTGTTTTCACAAAGATTGGTATTTCTTTTATGGCTTGTAACAAAGGAATTTGGATACAGAAATTTCTTAATTCATCCAACATATCATAATTAGGCAATGTAATTTGTTTTTCTACTCCTTCATCAATTTTCAACCGTTCAGGGAAAGGTGGCCTAATTGGTACTAAGGGTTGTTCTATGATAGGAGTATTTATTGGAACATTTTTTGTTTGATTATTTTCTTTTTGAGGGAGAGAGGTCTCTCCTTCTTCATATTGATTTTTATCTTTTTGAATATTTGGTCTCGTTTCCTGAATAACAACAGGGGGTTTTCTTTGTAACACTCTTCCAGACCTTAATTCGACATTATTTATATGTATTGGAGTTATTACATAAGTTTTAGGATTTTTACCTTCCATGTTGTACACAGGTTGTTGTGATATTTTATTATTACGATTTGGAAGTGGTTGAGCGGGTAGTTGATTTGGTTTTGTGGAAACAATAGGGAGAGTTGTGGGTTTTGATTTTGAACTTGGATTTGAGGTAATTGATTAGCTTGGGGAATTTGATTAGACTGGGGTAGAAATTGCAATGGAAGATAGGATGGTGAATATTTGTTGATATTGAGCATAAGACCCATAAGGACATTCCCATCCTTGATTCCAATATTGTGATTTTGGCTGAGCCCAAGGCTGCCAAGATGGATTGCAATTGTTTTGTGAATACTGAGCAAATTGTTGTGGTCTAAAGCCTTGTGGTTGATTTGGTTGAGGGATTTGTCGTGGTCTCTTGGCTATAAAGTAGAGAGGGTCTAATTGTTTTTGTATTCCTTCATCATTAAATACAGCCTTGAGACCTGGTAAAGAAGCACATTCCTTAGTATCATGATTATTTGCACATATGACACAAGTTTCTATAGCCTTTGAATCTAAGGGACATTCTCTTAGTGCATGTTTCTTTCGACATCTATGACAAAAAATAGATAATGCGAAATTTTCAAATTTTTGCTTGTTATGTATTTTAAGGGTGTCTATTTGTTCACTTAGACTCCCTAAAATATCTGTCTTGAAGGTATCAAGCAAACTTCCTAATTCTTCCCTGCTGACTGTCCTAGCTGTAGATTTATTAATTCTTGATAAGAGAGGGTCTCTAGGACTCTTTCCAACTCGTGCTTTACCCCTTGATATATGTACACATAAATCACAAATATCTACAAATGGTAATTGAGAAATATCTCCTTTCCGAGTTAAGTTAAGGAGATCGATCCATTGATCTTTAATAGCTTTTTTTTTCTAAATAAAACTACTCTATTCACAATAAAGGGGTAAAATTACATCTTGACCGAAGTCTAAAACAACTGCCTAGAAGGAGAGGCATAGAGAAACAGAAAAACTGCCCAAGACATAGAACTTAGATGAGACCTTGTAATCCAATCCCACACAGGGGAACCAGTGATGACCTTCTTGACATTACAAAGCTTACAGAGATTCCAAAAAAAACTTGCATTTTGAACCATAGCTTGTAGAGAAGAACCCACTTATCAGCAGTAACAAAAATTTTCCCTCTATTATGGGCCGCATGACCTGAAACAAAGGCAGTAGAGAATGAACTAAGAATCTGGAGGCTCTTCCACGATTCTACACCAGTCGAAGTCAGGCAGGTCCCGTGCACGAGTAGCATCATTCTCAGAAGGACCAGGAGCCACGTGCTCCATCACCATGTCAATAGCATTGCGCGCTAGAACCTCCGGAGCCTACACAGAACGTGGATTCGGCGCAGAGACCGAACCAGGGACCTCCTGATGAGAGCTAGAAGCTCCCACCTCCTGGGCGTCCTCGTGAAAGAACACCAAAACATGAGCAGTAATCATGGGACGATTCAGGGAGCAATTGAAGGTGAAAATCATAGAGCCGAATGTGGGAGAGGACGTGGAGTCTGGAGGAAGGGGCTTAGGGTAATGGTAGGGAAGATCAAGATGCCCTCTCCCACTACGAGTGTGAGGGTAATGACCTGTTATGAAATCACTGGAGAGGGAGGTAGAATTGGAGGATGGGCTAGAGGGCGCCTACTGAGGGGTGCCCCTACGGAATCTCATTCTATGGCAGAGACGGGGCATATCGAAAGCAGCAACGGTGCTGTGAGAACAAGACCGAGCAACCATAGAAGCAGAACACGGGAAATTCAAACGATAATCCAAACGAGGGCTCGATGCCTTAGAGAGAACCCAGGGAACTGACGGAGTCAGCTCCGCAGGACTACCAAAGCAAAACACCAGCTTAGTCAGCCCTTTCAAACTGCTAGAGCCAGCATCATACAAGCCATAACCAGGCCAACAAAACAACAGAGGCTCCAAAGCGATCCCATGGCTGAGCCTAGATTTATAACCCTCAGTCCTGCCTCGAATTGCACTTGCCATTACTATGGAATTCAAGAGAGCTAAGGTCCAGTGCAGTCCAGAGTGTGCGGAGGTGAAAAACATATCGGAGGACAGGCTGGGAGTATCAGAGTCACCTGCGGTGAAGCCATTAAACGTTGCGATACCCAAACGCCAAGGTTCATTCGTCGAATGGCTATAATCCTTGCTGTACAGGGCGGGCTGGTGGCGTCCCTTCTCGCCCCACTCCTGTCCCATCACATTAACAAACTGGCGAGACACCCGCATCTAGGGGAGCTGCATCCTTTTGGACCAGAATTTTGCATTCCTGTTCTTGATCATGATTCTGAATTATGTCTAGAGCTCCAGTGAGAAGAGAATGCCCATTTTCCACTCCGAGGTTGGCCAGAAGATCAACTACCTTGTTGCCTTCCTGCTTGACATGATTGAATATGATTGCTTGGTTGGTGTTGAGTGATTTTTCTATGGCATCCAGTCGGGCTTCAAGTCTCCAACTGTTGGCGATTTTATGCGCATGAGCTCCATTGAGCAGTTGGTTGGCCAAGTTGATAAGGATTAGGGAGTCACCTTCTATCTCCAGAGGATGGAAACCATGTTGCTGGGAAAGGAGTATTCCTTGCCAGAGACCCTCTAGCTCAGCCGAGTTATTCGTGTCCCATCCAATGGTGCCAAAGTAAATAAGGAGAGGCGAGCCCTTATGATCTCTGAAAATTTAACCAAATCCAGCTTTGCCTGGATTGCCCTTAGAAGCCCCATCAAAGTTGAGCTTGAAACTCTACCTTGGAGGGGGGAACTAAGAGTGCTTTCTGAAGTTTATGCTTTTTAGAGGTCTGCAGGTGGGGGTTGCTTGAGGGAGTTGAATGTTCCAATTTTCCCAAATGGCTACCTCATTTGCCAGCATGGGAAAGTCATTCGGAAGCCAAGACTTTAGCGCCAAGGTTTCTTTTAGATTGAGACAAAGGTTTCCCCAAAGGATTTCTATTGCCGTGCTTTGGTCTTTGAAAATACGCTTGTTCCTTTCTTTCCATATTGTGCATAGGAGAAGGCCGGGTATTATGCTCCATAATTGGTTGAGAATTGCACTTCTTTAAGGGCTTTGGTGCCCATGGGGAATGGATTTGATAATATCCTTGGATACTCGACATTTTCTTTGGCATCAAAAGATGGCCTTCGCCCACAGTTGATTGGCTAGAGAGCAGGAGTCTAGGATATGTTGAAGCGATTCCTCCTGAGAATTACAATTGGGACAAATGGAGGGCCCATGAATGTTTCTCTTTCTTAAATTATCCTAGGTTAGGATTTTTCGGTGCCCAGTGAGCTAGAGAAATAAGGATACTTTGGGCCAATTACCGAGATCCCAGATTCTTCCCCAGATAGGATCCAAAGGCGTTGAATCTTTGCATAAGATCTTATAAGCCTCTTTGGTAGTGAAGGAGCCTCTAGGGGTATATCCCCATCTTAGGATATCTTTGCCTTCAAAGTATCTAATTCGTCGTTTTTGAAGCTCACTCTCCAAGACCTCCTTAGTCTGGTTATCAGCATTGTTCAGTCTCCGGAGTCCACTATTTCTTAACGTATTCCTTTTTTTGTTCCTCCCATTCTTGGCCAGGTGGTGGGCTGAGGATGCCATTATGCTTTGGGAGTTGATTCCAGGCGTCCGTCCAGAATCGGGCAGTGTTGCCATTTCTGATTTCCCAAAAACTGTGTTGTTGGATCAACAGGAAGTGTTGTCTAGCCGCATTCCAAATTAATGATCCTTTTTCCATAGGAGTGAATCTAATAAGCTCCTCTGGTGGTCTGTGATTCGCATATTTGGCTGTCTAGATTGCTGCCCAAGGCTTGTTGGGTGCAGAGAGCCATTGCCACCATATTTTTGCACCCATGATTTCGTTACTATGATGAGAATCCCACAGACCTATGCCTCCTTTTTCTTTTGGCTTGCAGGCTGTAGTCCATTTTACTAGGGCCCATTTGCGATTTTTCCAAATTCACCCCAGAGAAAGTTGCGCTGAAGAGCTCTGATTTTTTTAAGGACCCATTTAGGCACTGTCAGGATTGAGAAGAGATAAAGAGGCATTGCCTGAAGCACAACTTTGATTAGCACTAATCTGTTGGCTATGTTCAGAGTTCTGTGTGTCCATAAAGAGAGACGTGATTCAAGCTTCTCAAGGAGCATTCGCTAGGAGGCGTGATTGATGGAAGAGTCTATAAGGGGAGCACCCAGGTATTTCGAAGGCAGGGAGGCTATGGGGAAGCCTAGAATGCAGGCAATGGAATGTTGAGTAATAGGAGGGGTGTGAAAAAAGAAAATCTTTGATTTTGCCTTATTTATGCTTGTTCCTAAGGCCTTAGAGAAATCATTCAAGATGGATTTAAATATGGAGGCTTCCTAAACAGAGGGGTACCTGAATAGCATGTTGCCATCAATGAATTGTTGATGAGTGATGGCTGGGGAATTGTGAATGGATAATCCTTTGAGATGTTGGGAGAGAAGGGCTTGCCTGATATGGAGACCCAAACCTTCTGCCATTAGAATGAAAAGGAATGGGGAGAGGGGATCTCCTTGCCTGATGCCTTTGGAGGGACTAAAAGGTCGAGATGGAATTCCATTTATGAGGATTGAGAAGAAGGTTGAAGAAATTAAGCAATGAATCTAGCGAACCCACATTGGTGAAAAACCAAAGGCATTTAACATTTTCTGAATATAAGTCCAACTTAACTTGTCAAAAGCATTGGAGAGGTCGATCTTGAGAATCATACCTGCATGTTTTGTGTTCTTGAGGGAGTGCATGATCTCATGAGTGAGGATAATGCCATCCAAGATATGTCGTCCTTCAACGTAGCCGGATTGTTCAGGCGATATGAGTAGGGGTAGAAGCGGCTTCAGTCTGTTGGCAATGACTTTAGATAAAATGTTGTCTATGATGTTGCAACGAGCAATTGGGAGAAATTTTTCTGGTGTGATGGTGCTCTCTTCTTTGGGGATGAGGGCGATAAAAGTTGAACTGAAAGAGGGAAACATCCAATGAATAGTGCACGATTCCTCCACCAGTTGCCACACTTCCCCCTTTATAAGATCCCAGAAGGAGTGGAAGAAAGTAGTGGTGAAGCCATCTGGAATAGGGGATTTTCCCTCCTTAAGCTGGCTCATAGTCAAATCCACCTCCTGAGGCATTACAGGTCGAAGAAGGAGATCGTTGTGTTCTTCTGTGATAATTTTAGGCACATTTTGATTGATCTTTTCAATAGTCGGTCATCTATCAATTTGGGGTTCCTGCAGGACCTCCTGGAAGTGACTGATGAATTCCTGTTCGATCTCTGCATGGTTTTCCACTCTTTCCCCTCCTTGCTTTTGTATGAAAGAGATGGTATTGTGCATTCTTCTTTGAATTGTAGTTTTGTGGAAGAATTTAGTGTTCCTTTCGCCTTCTTTCAGCCATCTGGTCCTTGATTTCTTCTTCCAAAGAATTTCTTCCTGCTTTCTCCTCTCCTCCAATTGATTGTGAAGGTGCCTTTCCAGTTCCAAGGTGCCATCCTTGTGTCCCTCCGTAATTATCTGTTGCTGGAGATCTCTCATTTCTTTGTGTAGATCTTGTTGAGCATTAAATATGTTGCTGAAAATCTCTTGATTCCCGCGTTTGATTTGGGCTTAAAGGAATTTTAGTTTTTATTGAAACTAGAACATTTTTTATCCTTCAGGCACTGGGAAGTTTTTCCAGGAGGTTCTGATGAGATCATTGAAGGTGGGATGGGAGAGCCAAAATGCCTCAAATCGGAATGGATGTCTAGTTGAGTTGCCTGGTCTTTGCCATTGGAGGGAGTTTGGCCAATGGTAAGAGCTCAAATATAGAAGAATAGATGCAGAGAGGTCACCGCTGAGATGCACTGCGTTGTCAGAGATGAGGAATCTATCGAGTTTTGAAGCAATTTGTTTCCACCCAGCCCTGCGATTGCTCCAAGTGTGGATTCCATTGGACAATTTCATATCTATTAGCAAATTGTTTTGGATGAATTCTTTGAGGTGGTCATTTTCCTGTTCTAGCTTGGCTCGACCTCCCTTCTTTTCCTATAATTTGGTAATCATATTGAAGTCTCCTCCAATGATCCATAGAGGATGGACTCTATTGAAGTTAAGTGCTTTTATTGTGTCTAGAAGAGCGATTTTGTTGGCTGCTTCCTGTGGAAAGTAAACATTAGTGAGATTTCCATGAATGTTGGTGCCGACTATATGGAACGTGGCCTGTATAATGTGATGGGAGGCATGGAATTCTGAAAGCGTTATAGCTTGCGTGTTCAAGGAAATTTCCAGACCCATGGAAGCCCCTGAAGCATCCACTGCAACCAATTGACAACCTGGCCAAGCTTTTGAGAGGATGTTTCCCAAAGTATTGCTGTTACATTTTCTTTCCTGTAGAAAGAAAATCTGAGGTTACTCTTGCTTTATCATATTTTTTATCATTCTAAGTTTCCCAGGTCTATTGAGCCCTCTTAGATTCCATGAAGTGAGCTTCATGATTCACTATTAGTAGTGGGCTTGTAATACTTTGTCAATTTAGCATACCTTCCTGAGTCAACCAGGATTTTCCCTATGGCAATAGTTCTTTGGAGATTTGTCTTTCTTCCGTGTTTTTTGGAATCTTTAGGAAGGAAGCTACCGTCCCATTGACTGCTCGGTTGTATTCCCAGTTGTTGTTGCTGATAGGCCCTTGATATGATAACTTCCAAGGTACTGAGCTGATGCACTTGAATCTTATCATATTCCTTCTTTCTGCATACTTGTTCCAGCTCAAAAATGTCTAATCCACCCAGATATTTGCTTTCCGGCTCTACATCCATGAGTTGCGTTTGACTGCTTTCCACTGAGGTGAGAGCTAAGTGCAAAGTTTGGCTGGGGAGAGCATCAACATCCATTTCATTGGATTTCCCATCAGGGTTCTTTTGAGAAACCTTAGGAGTCCCAATGAAGACTTTTGGAGGCAGGGGAGAGGGAGAGGAGGCAGAAAGAGGGGGCGGAGCGGTGGGGATGATCAACTATGGGGTTGGCAAGGATTCCTGGGGTGGATCTTCCGAAGCTTTGGCAAGAACCTCGAAGCTGTTGCTCATGGAGGGGGTGGGAGAAACATCCTGCTAGGTTTTTTTTCCTAGAGGTAGGTTTTTTATGCAGTCTTTTATGGCTTTCAACCTTAGTGAAACCCTCATGGTCCGCCTTACCTGAGGGTTCAGAGGCTTGAGGTTTGGCATTTATGGGGCAATCTCTGAACAGATGCCCAAGAGAATCACACTTACGGCAGCAAAAGGGAACATGTTCAAAATCTAAGGGTTGAATCCATTCATAGTCATCATGGAAGAGACTTACCGAATCTGGAAGGGCTTTGTCCAGGTGCATGAAGACACAAATGCGAGCGTAGGAGGTGTATCTATGCAACTTCATTTCTTCAGCAATTTTGATGAACTCTCCCAACCCCTTCCCAATGTCTCTGAGTGATTCTTCATCATAATATTCCGATGGGAGTGAGTACATCCTAATCCATACTGGCGCCCAACTGAGATCCTCCTGGTCAGGGTTGAATCTCTCCCTCCATGCCCTTAAATATAGACTAGTGGAGTTAAAGAAGTAGGGACCTTCATCCATGACCTTGTTCTGATCTTCAATGCAAATAAAAATCGCTGTGAAAAACCCTTTTGGTCCTAGCTGCAGGGTTACATGTCCCTTGGGTTTCCATTTGGTAGAGATCCATCCTTGCAGAGCTTTTTCTGTTGGCCAGAATCCAATAAATTTTCCAATAAGCACATGTTCCTTCATGTATTGGATCTGACCATTGATTCTATGGCTATGAAGTTCTATTTTTGGCCTTTCAGTTGCTATGGGTCTACATGTCACTGAAGTAACCTTTGGTGATTCCTGTTGCTTAGACTTTCCCTGTTGTTCTTCATTGCTTATGTCAGACTGCTCAGTGGATTCTTTTGTAGTTTCCTGCACCATGGGTTCCATTTGACCATGTCATCCTGTTCTTATCCTTCAGGCCTAGTCGTATTCACCGTCTGAGGATCGCTTTTTGATAAGGGGGAAGGCATTGAGCCCCCCCCCCCACCCCCCCGGGGGAGAGTCATTGCAGATCAAAGTATAACAACTATTTGTTGTCACTAGGAGGAAGGCGATTGTTATGAGGAGCTAGAGATAAAGCCGAGTGCACCGTTGCAGAGGTGAGCCCCATCTTTAATAGCTTTAAGCAGGAGGTATTTTAGAGTTTCCTCATCCAAATTGTTTATTTTTTCTCTTTTAATATTGTAGAAAAATCTCTCTACTAAGTCTTCAAGATTTTCATCTTCCTTTTCTATTATTTTGAAGACTTCATCTTTAAGGTTAATAGGCATACACCAATCTCTATATTTGCCTAGGAAAACCTCTTTCATTTGTTCCCATGTTCTTATAGAACGTGTCCCTAGACTCGTGAACCATTTTAATGTTGAATCCTTTAAGGTAGCATGGAACAATTTTAGTTTTTGAGCATCATGTAGATACTCATATGATCTACATAATACTTCAAATTCTAATAGAAATATCTTTGGGTCTTCATTTATTTTTTAGTGGAAATTAGGAAGAATCGAGGTTTATATATACTTCCTTGTGAGATTTGTATCTTCATCGAGAATAGGAAATCCAAAAGATCTTGGTTTCCTCTACCTCTACCCCCTCCTCTATTCCTATCTCCACCTCCTCCTCTGCCTATACCTCTACCTCCTCCAATCCTATTTTCCTCACCATTGACATTACGTACCTCTCCTTCCCCTTCCTCAGCCATGACAGATTCTTTAGAATCAATATAGGGTTCTTCTAATTCTTCTGGTTCTTCTATCAATGGTTGTCCAAAATAAGTTTCATGTTCCTATTCTTCACTAGGAACTTCTAATTCTTCTCCCAAAATTTGTTCACCAATGGAGGATAGAAAAACTACTCCTGTAGTTGGGGATACAGGATTTTCTTCAATTACAACTTCAATAGATAAAGTAGGTGAAGTTCTAGATTGGATTTCTAATCTTGAGACTTCAAGAAGTCTTTGTCACCTACAAATGGAATCCAGGTTTGAGTAGGTGGTGTGGAATTTCAAAATCGAGGTGAAGTGAGTGGATTTGTGGCAATTCAACTTCTTCCTCATGTTATAGACATTTTTGTGCCTTACAGCTTTGAGCATGAAATGTTCATAATCCAAGGGATCCAAAGTCCCTAAAGATGTTGTTACAGCTCCTAAAGGAACAAGGTCAACCAATGACAGCTCCTCCCAGAAGTTCTCCACCAAAAACCACTCAGAAACAGTCAATTCAGGATCAATTCAAGTGCTCCACTAGCTGCCTACGTTGCAAAGAACCCGAGTACATTGTCTAGGTGCATTGCAACACACTTGAATGCACTACCCAGGTGCGTTGAGCGGGAAATGACAAGTGGCAGAGTCATTCAACGAGGTGGAAAGACCATGGAAGCTTCCAGAATCTTCTCCAATGACACTTGCCTCACTGAATTCGACCAAGTGATGAGTAAGAGGCTCTCAGTCTCCAAGTGGAAGCAAGAAATGACAGAGCGAAGCCACAAGTCAAAACATAAGCTGAATCATCCTCTCTGCTTACATCTATATATGGATCCCTCATCCCAGAGATCCAGAGGCTGGAATTTTGTACTTTGCAGAGAATTACTGTTGGTCTGAGATTGAGATTAGTACATTGGGCGATTTATGCTTTGTTGGAGGAGAGGAAGGGATTCCTTTGCTGGGAGGTAGATGCTGGATCGGAACTCACTTGGTTGTATCTCCTCTTGGAATTTCTTATTCTATCAATAAACTATTTGAGTTTCTCTTACATGTTGTGTATCAATGATGTTTTGTTATACTTACATGTTTAGCTTAATCTGATCTTGAGCTTTTTATGAATGTATATCTATATCTTCGTGTAGTTTCTCTCTCTTGTGATCTTGCAGGAATTCGGTGAAGTTGGGCCGGTAAGGGAGAAGGGAGCTGGGAACCACTGAAAAGAGGAGCGATTGGATCAACAAACTAGAGAAAGACACAAGTTAGTTACATCCTTCCTCCTCATTTACATTTCATAAAGAAGAAATACTCAAGTAGTTTTCCTTGTTTGTTGCTAAGGCACTATCACACCTTAGAGTGGGATAGGGGCGTTCTGAATAGATACTTTTCCCAACAACAAATTGGCGACTCCGCTGGGGATCGTATCTAGTTAGTTTATTTGTGTTTCTATTGTTGTTCTTCTCATAAACTTAGGAGTGCTGAATCGAACTGCATTTGCCATTTACAAATGCAAAGTAGAGATCTGCCACTCTAGTCCACTCACTGGGCCTGTTTATGATCTGAACAAGCTGATCCACAAATGCTCTAACTGCCCTTTGTGATAGCTCTTAGTCCTCCTTTAAATCATCCTTCTAATTGTACCTTATTGATAGCTTTTATCCGGCCAAAATCCATAGATTAAACTGCAAACCGTGACCCAGAACCCGGAGACAATTCTCGTTTCTGCTTCAGCGCAGGCTCTGTGAAGAGACTCTGCATTTCAACGCAGGTCCCGAGAGGGCTACCTGCGCTGCAATTCGGTTTCTCTGTTCTGCAGGTGCACTGATCAGCCTTTGCCCTGTGCAGCTGTGGTTCTTTGCATCCTTGTGTTCAGTTTTATCTCTGTTTTTTGCAGCCTGTTATCAGTGTGTGTACCTATCTGAAAACCCCTTTTCTCTGCCTTAATTCCGCCTCAGTTGTATAAAGAAACTGTATTTGCTTTTGTGTATTTGTTACATCATTTGAAGTTTCCCATTACAAAAGTAAACTAGTCATACTGTCGCCTTTAGATCTAGACCTGTCGTAAGTGTCGTTTTAATCTTAGGAGTAAATTTGTTTGCTGTTGATAGTTGATTGCGCTTTTACTTTTTGCCTTTGGTTTGAATTTATGAATTTCTAAGTGTCGAAACAAGTGTTTACTTCAAAATCATAAGTGTCGTAATCGTCTTTTTGATTTCAAAAAGAAACTTGTTTGTGTTTTCACTTGAAATCGAATTCAAATTTTGTACAACAGCTTTCTTTTTAGGCCTCAATATTAAGAAAGTGAAAACAAATACATGCATTTGTGCATTTGCATAATGATAGTTTGTATGGTTTGATTTAGGAAAAGTGCATTTACAGTGTGCTCTATGCTCTTTGAAAAAAGTTTGTGTCTTTCTTTTCCCCTTGTAGCTAGGATTTTCATTGTTGAAAAGAGATAAATGCTTGCTTATCATCTTTAGACTGCATTTAGGAGTTGTATATACATCTCGTGGTGATCCAAAAAGGGAAACTTCTAAGAAAGATCAACCTAAAATAAATTGAATGAACTTAACAACGCTTTGTAACTTAACGCACAACATAGAGGTCTAGGCTAGAGACGTGTTCTGGCGTCGTAAAACCTGGTGACTGTCGATCTCACTGATGGTTGGGTGATTCCTCCTGAGAGACGATAAATGCCAGTACGGATTGTGCTCCCACGTACCGTCGAGTATATATTGGGAGACCCCTATAGGCATAAAACCTTTATCCATAGGAAGCCGTGTCGGCCGCCGTACTGATCGCAATGCACTAAACACAGCATTCGGGAAGATTGACCGCCTGTACCTTAAAAAGTATTCTGCGGTTTTGCGATTGGTTTGGCACACCCTCTACCTAGATCTCGAGAGCAGTTCCTTTTGGCCTTCTTCAAACTCTATAACGGAAAAAGTCCATCCGAGCATTTGTCACTTCAGGCTAATTAAAACATCGAAGGTGACTAGAGTCATCTTTTTCTTTTTCTCGACTCTTTAAAATTGAAAAAGCAAGTTGTGTCCAAGCGTCGCTAAAATTTATTTTAAACGAAATATTCATACCCTTTTCCTGCGTTGATCTTTAGGTTGAGAAAATGGAGCCTACCAACCAAGGAATTCCCCTTGGTGGAAATCCTAGTCCCTTCTCCTCTTAGGGAGATGTTGGTGCACCCCATATGGCCACATTGTCGCTTCCAGGACTGACAATTGGCTTGTCGGTCTGGCTCTTCTCAACCAATGTTGTTCAGAACACCACTATTCCTGAACAGTCGAATCAGCAGTTAGACCAGTCCAGAGTTACCCACCAACCTTCTACTTCCTCTAATTCTTCCTCTCTCCCTTCCTCTTCGCTTGACGGAACTGGTAAAACCAAAAACCAAGTTCCTAAGGAGAAGAAGGAAAAGAAGAAGAAAGAGAAGAAGACGAAGGAGCCAAAAGAGACTGGGGGCAAACGAGTGTTGTCTAACGAAAATCCACACACAGCACTGACTAGGCCTAAATTGCCATGTGTCATATGCAAGGGAGACCACTTTCACAGAGATTGTCCCTGCGTCCCTCGGATACTAAGGGACTGGTCTCCCCGTTTGCACAATCCGGTGGCATCAACCTCTGATAGCCATGTTGAAAGCACACCGTCAACTAGCGAAAGTGAAGTCCCAGGACAAAAAGGGAGAGCTAGATCTCCCTGTAAACTATGCGAAGGCAACCATGCCATCCACCGTTGTCCCTTCTTAGACGAAGCTAAAAGAGTTTTGGATGATCGTCCGGTTTCACCGTTACGACTTCCTCCTGGATATAAAAAAGTCTTGCCGAGTCCTTCGTTAGTTGAAAATCCAGTTGGCCCACTCAAGTGGTCAGCTGAAGCGCCGATCATTGAAGATGAACCAGCTGAATCCATACCCGACAAAATTCAAAAGGTCGAGACGGAAGTTTACTCGGTCTTGCCTTCAGAGGTTTTATCTTCGAATGATACAGTCACTGAAGAGGATAAAGATGACACCATCCAAATTCTCTTCATCAACACAGACTCCGACGAGCATGGGGGAAATCCCCCCATTCCTTTATCGTAGGAAGGAAGTTCGTCAGAGCGATACCCGGTTGTCTACTCGATCCCACCACCAAGCAACCTAGTTGTCTTCTTCGACTGGAACCAACTAGGCAGGCCCCGTTTGCCAGCAAGCATACCATTCCGAATTATCGTCCAAATATACAGAATGGTCATGGCTGGCACCATCATTGATGAGGGGGCATCTGTGAGTATCCTTTCCTCTATTGCTTGGAAAGTGCTTGGTTCGCCATCGCTTTTGCCTGAAATGAGAAATCTGATAGGATTTGATAAAGGAACCAGTCGACCTTTAGGGATCCTCCACAATGTGCCCATAACATTGAAAGGGAAGACCGTTCAAATGAACGTGATGGTCGTTCAAGGACCCTTGGATTATGTTGTGGTCACCAACAACCCCCCTCTTCGTTTGACATTAGTAATAACATCAAGCGAAGGGGGACCCTTAGCCAAAAATCCAAAAAATATTTTTGTTTGAAAATTCTTTTGTATCAGCTCCCTAAAAGCTATATCACGTCGCAACGGAAAAAAAGGAGCGCTTGCCCAAAGCGCATAAATACACTAAAAAGGAGTGACACGAGAACCCATCACATCGCACGCATTAAGAGTGTTTGAAAAAGGAGAATCTAAAGAAACGCCGACGCCCGATATCAGACGTCGCACGTCGCAATACCACACGAGCAGCACAAAGCAACAAAGTGAAAACCTTGCGATGTTGCGATCTGCGATCTGCGACCATGCAAAGCTGCAATCTGCGATATTAGTGATATGCGATCTGCAATATCAGCGATCTGCGATCTGCGATCTATGATAACACTTAATAACGTCGCAGCCATCGATACTGTGATACCAATCGTAGAAAAAACTCATCGCAAGGATTCTCCGACATACACGGTAGATCCAAAAATGAAAGCGCGCTTTAAATGAAATTAATGACCGCATGCTCGAATATCCAGAACTGATTGCATCGCATTTATCGAAGAGTCAAGTTATGATGAATGTCATTAATTTCGCATTCATTAGAATTTAATGCTTTCATGTCAATATTTTCGTCATTTCCCTTCTTCTTTGCGTAAACTGCAAGACATGCAACTTATATAAATCTATATGCAGGAAACATCTAAGGAGAAGGGAAGAGCGCCAATAAGACAACAGAGAGAAGATGCCTCCGCAATTGGATGCCGCATGCAGCAGAACTGCGGATTCCAGAGTATCGCCCAACAGGCACTGATGAAAATAGACTGTCCAAGACTCAGAGTCAAAGGCGCACAAAAGCAGCGTGTTTACAAAAGATCCTGAAGCTCAGACTCGGTAAAGTAGAGAAAGAAGCGCAAGAGAAGAAAGACGCTCCAGAAAAGCCTGGAACAAAGAACGGAAACAGTTCTCGAAACAGGGGATTGTCCATACAGCGCAGCTTCTAACTCACTGAGTCATTCGCATGACCGGAAACCGAAATAGCAACAGCAAAATCAGTTCGAAAAGAAACTGGGTTGTACTAAGTGTGCGCATAGCGAATACACCCAGCTAGAGAAAGGTTTTCGAAAATATCTTCTAATCTAACAAAAAGAGGTGCCAGCGCTTGTTGTTTCTAATTTTCAAGCTCGAACAAAAGGAAAGGACAACCAGCCAACTCTTTCAGGGCGAACAATGCATTTCTTACAGCACTAAGGAGCAGATACAGAAACGGTTAGAAATTAGATTCAGTTTTTAGAAATAAATTTGTTTTTAGTAAAAGGGCGGTCATTTGAAGCCGTTCCCTGAATTTGTGTAAAGTAAAATTAGTCGGTTACTAGTATTTAACCCTTCTCGTTGCATTGGAGAAGGGTCCGAAATTTTGTCAAAAAAGTTGTCCTCAGAACATGCACTTTTGCACCCTCGGAGGGGGTTTTTGATGAATGGACGGATCAAGATTTATTTATGTTTGCATTTTAATACCTGCTACTGATGTTGCACTTCTGTACTCTTAGTAGGCATTAGAAGCAAGTAGAAATAGATCATTATTGCTTAAGGTCTGTAAGTTTAAAATCAGTCATAAATGGTACTTTTATCTCTTGACTAGTTTCTGCTTGCATTCTTAGAGTAATATACAACTGATGTTATTTATATGTTAATGTATGAATAAGTGGACTACCATTTGGCACTTTTGTACGGTGGAGTCATTGATTTGTGCTTAATACATGAATAGCTGATTATGCAATATGCTGTTCACAACCGTTTTGCTTAACTTCTTACGCAAGATGGTTCATCTTAATTGATTTATATTCTCATAATAGCTGAATAATCTTCATTACCAGTTATTTTGTGAAATCTTTCTAGATTGCATAATGGAAAAATTTTGTCCCGGGTTAGTGTAGTTTAGATGTATTGTTTTTGTTAGATTAAAGTAGTATAAAGCCATTTCAGGATTTAGAATTAGATTAGTTAAGGAATAATTACATATTTTCTACTACCATTTTCTACACACACACACATCACTATTTTCTACACACACACACACCCCTAGAACGGGAAGCTGGTTCTGTCATCCCCAGTTGGACCCGCTACACCAAACGGGCACGGAGCCGCCAACCAGGTTCCCGACCGGGTGGGTATCCCCCTTGTTGTTGACCCGATTTCGGGGCCCTCAACATATTTGGCGCTAGAAGGAGGGCTCGAACTATGAATGGCACCTAAAGCAATATCCAAATACCATTCTGAGAGTAATACACCCTCATCAACTCCCTCGACTTCTCCAACACGATTAAACCCAAAATTTGAGGTCGCTCGAGTATCCACCACTGCTACATATTTGAATATATCAGGTCCATCTATTATTGAATCCCCTGAAATTCAAACTTTGATTCGTAAATTCCAGCGATTCTCCATTTTTAACCAGAAGTCTGATAAATCTAAAAGCAGCGTGACTTCACAGTACAACCCTGCTCATCCCCTTACCAGATTAAAGAGTGAAAATTTTGGCATACAACCAAGTGAACTCCCTCTTCCTACCAGAAAAAGAGCAAGGAAAACACCTCAAGAGTCTGACGGAGAGACTCTCTCATCCACTTCGTCCCTATCAACTCCCTCACCGCGAAATCAACCACCCACTTTTCCATTCCAACTCACTCACCCGTCTTCCACAAACCTTCCTCTTCGAACATCAAAGATCCTGATTTCTTCACCTTCTCAGCATCAGGGGTCAATTTCTGCACTTCCATTAGCTAGCAGCTCCACGATGGCCCAATCTCCATGGAACAATCCTGGGGCGGTTTTAATGCCTCCACCCGTGAGCCCTATACCGGCCCATCCAGAGAAGTGGCTACCTAAATTCAACCCAGAAGCAGGTATGCTAGCCGAAGAACATATCAATAATTTCATGCTTTCTTTTAATCTCAACGGAGTTACTAACGAAGATGCTGTCGTCCGGCTCTTCCCTTATACGGTGCAAGGAACGGCCGGGTCATGGTACTTTTCGTTACCTTCCGGATCCATCACAAGCTGGGACATTTTTCAAAGTCAGTTCCTCACTAAGTTTGGTGATGATCGATCTACGACGACATTGATTAATGACCTATCTAATCTTAAGGCTGAGGCTAGAGAACCCATTAAAGACTTTAACTTACGGTTCAATAAGATCCTCAACAAAATCCCCGCTGCTTCACAACCCAACGAGGAAGTAAGATGTGAATGGTACATCACGGCTTTACCTCCAAACTTGGCTATATTCTTAGATAGGGAAAATAAGACCACATTGGTTGACAACTTGACAGAAGCGTTAGAAGTGGAAAGACGCGTGGTAGCCCTAGAAAAGAGATCTGCTATAGAAGAACGCAAATCCAAGAAGATCTCTTTCAAAGAAGACACCAAGAAGAAGCAAACAAAAGTTCCTTTCGATTTGGAAGGGTTACAAAAAGTGTTGAAAGCCATGTCCAATGAGATGGCCGATATCAAGAAACAAGTAGCAGAGAGTTCTTCGAAAAAGCCCTTTAGGACTTTTAAAAGAAATCCTCCCATGGACATAAAACCACCCAGTATTGTCTCAAACGTTGAGTCTGAAGAAGACGAAGAAGAAGAGAATACCACTGAAGGGTAGACCGACAAGGAAGAAGTTGTAGAACTTCAAGGAATGTGGGATTTCATCCTCCCACAGGAAGAGGATCAAGAAGCATTTCCTGTTAGCACGAGAAGCAAAAATCAGCTTGATCCTCCCCAAACTACCCCAAAAAAAAAGGGCGCAAGCCCTGCAACAAAAGAAAGGGTCGTAACCAAAAAGACAACTGCTAAAGCGACCCAGTTTAGCCCAGTCCAATCTGAACAAGCACCTCCATCAAGAACACTAATAGTGTCGGATGAAATGGATTATAACATCATTGACGACATGAAGAAGACTAGGGCTAATATCACTCTGTACGAATTGAGTAAACTGAAACACCAGCAGAAAATCATGATGAAAGAGTTACATGCTGTGCCTACTACATCTTTACCTACAGCTGTGGCTTCCCACAATCTGGGAAGACCTCCAACCAATGCGATAAATAAAATTGATCCAAATGACATCGCCTTGATTGGAGGAAGATCAAGGTCTCATACTCCTCCTTTTCTGCTCACATATGAAATCTTCAACAAAAACGTGCACAATTGCTTGGTCGATTCTGGTGCTTCAACGAATATTTTACCCAGGTCAATATGTTCCAAATTGAATGTGCAACCTCAAAAATCTGCAGTACGTATAGTTCAACTTGATCGATCCCAGGTCGAAGTGATTGGTGAACTTAATTAGGTGACCATAAGATTGTCGACTAACCCAAAAGTGTGTCAGGTTATCGACATCCTGGTAGTCGATATCCCTGAGTTTTATGGCTTGATTCTTAGCAGGGATTGGTTGGAGAAACTCCATGGATATTTCTCAACCGACTGGTCGCACATGTGGTTACCATACAATGGTAAACCAAATCAGATAAAGGTTGAACGAGAGTTGCACCAAAAATACATAGTGACGGAACTAGAAGGAGAAAATGAAGCCATCACATACAATAGTAGCATTGTAGGCAATTACGCAATAGATTCTTTCCTAGGCAATTTCAGTGCTCATATTTCACCATACTTAGAGAATTCAGTTTTATCCCAAGTTGAAAATTTCTCCCAAACTGATGACTCAAAATGTTTTAGTTTTTTAGATAATTCTGTAAATACTTCTTTATTTTGGAAATTATATTTTGACGGATCTAAATCCAACGAGGGGGCAGGAGCAGGATGCGTTCTGATCAACCCAGACGGGAACAAGATTATGCTCACATGCAAACTTGAGTTCGATTGCACGAACAACACAGCGGAGTACGAAGCCTTGGTTCAAGGCCTATACAAAGCAATCGGATTGAATGTTAAGTATCTTCAAGTCTTTGGAGATTCTAAGATCGTCGTAAAATAGGTACGTAACACCATACATTGCCTGTCTAGTCATTTAAAGCATTATCAATCGTTAGTGCAAGATCTCACTTCACACTTCATAGCATTTAACATCTCGTCAATTCCAAGAATTCAAAACGCAAGCGCAGACCTGTTAGCCAACGTAGCCTCTCGACTTATCCCTTCCGAAGATTTTAGTCCTGATAGGTTTTCAATAGAATTAATTTTTAAACCTTCCATTCCTGACAATATCACCAACTGGAGAGTGTTCAACGACGACCCAGACATCGTAAGTTTCCTCACCTCTGAAGAATCTTACACAAACCAGATAATTGACGAAGACTGTCATGATCACCAGATACAACAAAGTAGCACTGATAATGCTATACCCAAATCGGTGGTCAAATTAGAAGACTTATATGACTTGAAAAGTCAGTTCAAAAGGTCGGCTAATGCCAAGCTTTATAGTTCAAATCTGAACTACGAATCAGTCAACCTGGGAACCGACGAAAAGCCACAAAACATTAATCTAGGCCAGGGCTTAGCCCCTGAAGAAAAGTCAGCATATATCCGCCTTCTGAGACAGTACAAAAACGTTTTTGCCTGGAACTACGATGAGCTGAAGACTTACAACACTTCCATCATTCAGCATGTTATCCCTATGACTGACAATGAGAAACCTGTCCAGCAGAAGCTCAGGAAAATACACACTAACCTAGAAAACCAGATAAAAACTGAGCTTAATAAGTTGTTGAGAGCCAGAATAATCTTCCCTGTTAGGCATTCCAAATGGGTATCCAATATGGTGCCCGTTAGGAAGAAAAACGGAGACATTAGAATCTGTATCGACTTCCGAAATCTCAACAAAGCCTGCCAGAAAGATAACTTTCCCCTCCCACCTATGAAGCAGATTCTACAGGCAGTAGCAGGCTCAGAATTAATGTCATTCCTGGATGGATTTTCAGGATACAATCAAGTACTGGTGCATCCCGATGATTAGTTAAAGACTACGTTCCGAACCAAATGGGGCACTTATGCATATCGGAAGATGCCATTTGGTCTGATCAACGCCGGAGCTACCTTTCAGAGAGCCCTGGACATCGCGTTCAAAGGATTGGTCAATAAATCAGTAGTGATTTATCTGGATGATATAACAGTGTACTCCAGAAAACGAAACAACCATCTCCAAGATTTGAAGCAAATCTTTCAAAGATGCTTGAGGTATGGGATTTCGCTCAATCCAAAGAAATCTTTCTTTGCATTAAGCGAAGGGAAATTGCTCGGATTCATAGTATCAAAATCTGGTATTCACATAGAACCCGACATAATCAAGGAAATTTCTGAAATATCCATACCTCATAACAAGAAAGCCATGCAATCCTTCCTTGGACAGGTCAATTTTGTCAAAAGATTTGTCCCTGATTTTTCACGTATTATTTCACCCTTAAAAAATATGATAAAAAAGAATTCAAATTTCAAATGGGGTCTAGACGAGCATGAAGCATTCAACTTAATCAAACAAGCCATCATCAACGCTCCATCTTTGGCTACCCCAAATTTTTCAGAACCTTTCATCTTATACACGTTTGCCTCAGAAAGATCTTATGCTGCAATTTTAACTCAAGCAAATCACGAAAAGGTAGAAGCCCCAATCGCATTCTTTAGCTCGAACTTACAAGGTGTTGAACTCAATTATTCTAACGTCGAGAAACAGGCATATGTCGTTTTCAAAGCAATCAAATATTTCAGACCTTTCTTGCTAAAAGCCCATACCAAAGTCACAGTACCGTTTCCAGCGGTAAGAAACCTCCTGATACAGAAGGATGTGGGTGAGAAGAGAGCGAATTGGATCACCGCCTTACAAGAATACGACCTTGAGATCAAACCGGCACACATCGTAAGAGGCCAAGGCTTCTGCAAGATGTTAGCTGGAGCATCGCAAATCCCCGAGAACTCGTCTGAAGAGGTACACGCATATGAGGTAAGCCTAAACGACTCAGAATCATTATATGCTGACACCATTTATTTTCTTAAGAACGGGTATGCTCCATCACGTCTGGATCATACCAAGAAAAGAGCTCTGAGATTAAAAGCTAAGCAATACTAGCTCATAAATGATGTCCTGTTTAAAAGGAATTATGATTCTGTACTTCTTAGGTGTCTTGAGAAAACTGAAGCCGAAAAGGTTTTGCAAGAACTCCATGACGGACCAGCAGGTGGACACTATGCCGGAGATGCGACTGCACACAAAATCTTGCGTGCAGGGTATTATTGGCCCACGCTATTCAAAGACTCATACAATCACGTAAGGAAATGCCAAGTATGCCAGACCGCTACAGGAAAACAAAGGAAAGCGTCCATGCCGCTACAGCCGGTCAACATCGACCAACCATTTAGTCAATGGGGCTTGGACATAATAGGTGAGATCGTTCCTCACTCTTCTAAGCAACATAAGTATATCCTTACGGCAACTGATTATTTTACCAAATGGGTAGAAGCATTTCCTCTCAAGACAGTTCATTCTGAAAACATTATTGAATTCATAGACCAATTTATCATAACTAGGTTTGGATTGCCAAAGGCCTTAATGTTTGATAACGCTTCATATTTTTCTGGAAATGCTATGACTGAGTTTGCGCTCAAAAGAGGGTTCAAACTGAAATATTCTGCCAACTACGACCCGCAAGGTAATGGATTGGCTGAATCAACAAACAAGAACCTAATCAGAATTATCAAAAGAACAGTTGACCAAAACCAGAAGAATTGGCACAAAGCGCTGGTAAATGCTTTATGGGCTGATAGAATCACAAAAAAAGCTTCGATCGGCACTTCTCCCTTTAATTTAGTTTACGGGCGGGAAGTGGTTCTTCCGACTCACTTAGTCATTCCCTCTTTGTCTTTAGTACAGTACATCGATGAAGTACCTACTTCCTCATTACAATTAAGACAAATGGAAATAATCAAACTAGAAGAACAAAGAGAACAAGCTAGGAAAACCCATGCACATCACCAAGCGCTAATAAAATATTCTTTTGACTCAAGCATCATAACCAGAAATAACTTTCAGATGGGTGATTTAGTTTTGAAATGGGATAAGGCACATGAAGAAAAGGGCAAACATACAAAATTCCAGAAGCTGTGGCTTGGCCCTTTTCAGATTGTAGAAGTCGTGGGCCCGTCCACATTCGTTTTGCAGGATCTGGCAGGTAGGAGAGATTCTTTACCTGTCAATGGATTGATTCTTAAATTATATTTTCCATAGAAGAGAAATTCTTCTAATTTTTGTAGGATAGATTTAGTTTTTATATTTCAGTTTGTTTTATTTTTCTCTTTTTGATGAATAAAACCCGTTGTAGATGATCATGTGAAAAGGATTCATGAAAAGAGCACGCCAATTCTCTATCAGATTTTGATTTCTCTTGTACAAATAGCAAAATTTTTGGAAAATCTGAATTTTATTATTAACAAATAGAGTTAACTTCACCTTGATTACGATATTAGTTTCAACCTCAAAGAACTTTGACAAAAGCAACCTTTGGTGAAAAAATTGTTTTGTGTCAGCACCATGAAAGGTATCCTCAATAATAAAATAAGTACTCTCTGCAAAACTGTTGTTTTCAAAAACTCTATTATTGTCTTCCAGAGCTTTTTTAAGGAAAAACAATGACTTCCTCCCTGCTAAAAGGGAATTGCAGCATTCGGAGAAATAATCCAAGCAAAACACTATATCTCAAAGAATAAGAGGTCTCATCACGAGCCGACTTATCATGATCACATATATTATAACTTGCTGACTTTTCCAATACTGTCTATCAAAATAGGGCAACGACTTAAGATTGTTGCAATCAAAATACAAGAGGTCTCATCACGAGCCGGTTTGTTCAGCAAAAGTGTAAATCAAGTGAATGACTGTGTCATAATTTGGCCACCAAACCAAGACATTGTTCTTTAGAGAATTAAAAAAGGAAAAGTGTGTCAAAAAGGATTTTTCTCTGGAATGTTGCGAGTAACCTCAAGTAGTAAAAAGGATCATTGCTGGATAACATGGTAACCCTGTCGAGGCTATGGACGCTTGCGGGCAGCAGAGGCTCTACCTACGACAAATGAGTATACTTTTAAGCCAGTACGCAGAGAAGATCTTATTTTATCTTTAATCAAGACCAAGTAATGTCTGGTGCGAATGCAAGAAAAGCCTGAGGAAGCAAGAAATCGAGATTAAAAAGGTTGAGACAAAGTACCGTTGACAAGGTGAGGGGGTCTACTCTATCTGTTCATAACAAAATTTAGACATATAAGAATTTTGTTGTTTCAGAAGTGAACGATCAATAGAAATACAGAGATAACTGGTTCTTCACAGTGAATCGCCATTGTTGTGGTCACCAACAACCCCCCTCTTCGTTTGATATTAGTAATAACATCAAGCAAAGGGGGACCCTTAGCCAAAAATCCAAAAAATATTATTGTTTGAAAATTCTTTTGTATCAGCTCCCTAAAAGCTATATCACGTCGCAACGGAAAAAAAGGAGCGCTTGCCCAAAGCGCATAAATACACTAAAAAGGAGTGACGCGAGAACCCATCGCATCACACGCATTAAGAGCGTTTGAAAAAGGAGAACCTAAAGAAATGCCGATGGCCGATATGCGACGTCGCACGTCGCAATACCACACGAGCAACACAAAGAAACAAAGTGAAAACCTTGCGATGTTGCGATCTGCGATCTGCGACCATGCAAAGCTGCGATCTGCGATATTAGCGATATGCGATCTGCGATATCAGCGATATCAGCGATCTGCGATCTGCGATATCTGCGATCTACGATAACACTTAATAACGTCGCAGCCATCGATACTGTGATACCAATCGCAGAAAAAACTCATCGCAAGGATTCTCCGACATACACGGTAGATCCAAAAATGAAAGCACGCCTTAAGTGAAATTAATGACCGCATGCTCGAATATCCAGAACTGATTGCATCGCATTTATCGAAGAGTCAAGTTATGATGAATGTCATTAATTTCGCATTCATTAGAATTTAATGCTTTCATGTCAATCTTTTTGTCATTTCCCTTCTTCTTTGCGTAAACTGCAAGACATGCAACTTATATAAATCTATATGCAGGAAACATCTAAGGAGAAGGGAAGAGCGCCAATAAGACAATAGAGAGAAGATGCCTCCGCAATTGGATGCCGCATGCAGCAGAACCGTGGATTCCAGAGTATCGCCCAACAGGCACTGATAAAAATAGACTGTCCAAGACTCAAAGTCAAAGGCGCACAAAAGCAGCGTGTTTACAAAAGATCCTGAAGCTCAGACTTGGTAAAGCAGAGAAAGAAGCGCAAGAGAAGAAAGACGCTCCAGAAAAGCTTGGAACAAAGAACGGAAACAGTTCTCGAAACAGGGGATTGTCCATACAGCGCAGCTTCTAACTCACTGAGTCATTCGCATGACCGGAAACTGAAATAGCAACAGCAAAATCAGTTCGAAAAGAAACTGGGTTGTACTAAGTGTGCGCACAGCGAATACACCCAGCTAGAGAAAGGTTTTCGAAAATATCTTCTAATCTAATAGAAAGAGGTGCCAACGCTTGTTGTTTCTAATTTTCAAGATCGAACAAAAGGAAAGGACAACCAGCGAACTCTTTCAGGGCGAACAACGCATTTCTTACAGCACTAAGAAGCAGATACAGAAACGGTTAGAAATTAGATTCAGTTTTTAGAAATAAATTTGTTTTTAGTAAAAGGGCCGGCATTTGAAGTCGTTCCCTGAATTTGTGTAAAGTAAAATTAGTCGGTTACTAGTATTTAACCCTTCTCGTTGCATTGGAGAAGGGTCCGAAATTTCGTCAAAAAATTTGTCCTCAGAACATGCACTTTTGCACCCTCGGAGGGGGTTTTTGATGAATGGACGGATCAAGATTTATTTATGTTTGCATTTTAATACCTGCTACTGATGTTGCACTTCTGTACTCTTAGTAGGCATTAGAAGCAAGTAGAAATAGATCATTATTGCTTAAGGTTTGTAAGTTTAAAATCAGTCATAAATGGTACTTTTATCTCTTGACTAGTTTCTGCTTGCATTCTTAGAGTAATATACAGCTGATGTTATTTATATGTTAACGTATGAATAAGTGGACTACCATTTGGCACTTTTGTACGGTGGAGTCATTGATTTGTGCTTAATACATGAATAGTTGATTATGCAATATGCTGTTCACAACCATTTTGCTTAACTTCTTACGCAAGATGGTTCATCTTAATTGATTTATATTCTCATAATAGCTGAATAATCTTCATTACCAGTTATTCTGTGAAATCTTTCTAGATTGCATAATGGAAAAATTCTGTCTCGGGTTAGTGTAGTTTAGATGTATTGTTTTTGTTAGATTAAAGTAGTATAAAGCCATTTCAGGATTTAGAATTAGATTAGTTAAGGAATAATTACATATTTTCTACTACCATTTTCTACACACACACACATCACTATTTTCTACACACACACACACCCCTAGAACGGGAAGCTGGTCCCGTCATCCCTAGTCGGACCCACTACACGAAACGGGCACGGAGCCGCCAACCAGGTTCCCGACCGGGTGGGTATCCCCCTTGTTGTTGACCCAATTTCGGGGCCCTCAACAGATTATAACCTACTCCTTGGACGAGACTATATATATTGCATGGGAGCCATCGTCTCCTCACTCTTTAGAGTAATGTGTTTTTCGCACGAAGGAAGAGTGGTCAAGCTCGTGGACTAGCTTTCATTTCCCGGATCACGCATCGCAAATAGTCATATACCATCCCTAAATGGTCTCTTCACGCAAGAAATGTCTCAACCCACGGTCCGTCCTCCCGATGAGCACGAGTAATTCGGAAGGATATGACTGGAACCCAGGGGGCATGCGCCCTGGTCTGCTTCGGCAGGAAAACTTTAGGTATAGGGTAGGTTTCCACGGGAGAATATGACTAGTCCATACCCCGCCCGTGATTGGAAGAGGGGTTGTTCTAGAATAATATTCTTTTGTCAAAGTTATGTGAGTTGGCGGGCATCGTCGCTCACCTTTGTTTATCTCGGTAGACATCGCCGAAGAAGTGTTTCATTTGAAAGATTAATGGAACAATCTTTGGGTGACCTGTAAGAGGTAGGCCTCTCTCATTAAAACAAATGTTTTAATGGACTAAAGAAGGGGTAACCTTGAAACCATACTTTATACCTGGGGGCATGCAAACCTTTTGGAGTGCAAGCAAGGGGCAGCTATTTATTTTTTAAATTTTTAGGACCTCTAACCCTTTAAACTCATAGGATTAGTCGTTTCCGAACTTGCATAACGAAAGGATGCGGGGCATATATTTGTAAGGCGCAAGCTCCATAAAAAAGGCATCTTACATGAGACATTCTTATCATATGACTGGACTATCGAGCAGTTTTAGCACATAGTTCATGCTCGTTAAAAAATAAACATAAGATCGAGCAGTTTTAGCACATAGTTCATGCTCGTTTAAAAATAAACATAAGATCGAGCAAGTGTTTCAACCCACGTTTAAGCTCATTAAAAAATGAACTACCTTCCAGTAAATAACCACCGTGAATGTAACATTATCAGCCATTAAAGCCTTGGTCGTGTTTGCACCGTCACCTCCACTTTTCCATTGGCCGATCATTCACCTCCATATGATTGTTTACCCATTTTGAGGAACAGCTGCGAAGAGTGATTTCACTAGCCATCCTTGTGACACTGCAATGCTTGGAAAATTCCAACCCTTACCTGGAATCAGCTGCTACCCATTTTATCACTCATTCCTCAAAAGACGAGTCTTCTTTAAGCTCTTTTCATTTGACTCGTAAAATATGAAAAGATTGCCGAGTTTTGGCCTTCTAACTCATTAAAGAGACAGGAAGAGCTATCCCTCCTCTAGATTTTAATCTTTTTGGACCTGAGGGATTATTGCACAAAAAGATCGAGCGCTTGTTTTGTTTGGCTCGTTAAAAATATCGAAAATTCATCCCTTTTGTATTGTTTTATACTTTTTCGGACTTAAGGGATTAGATGACGAAAAAGGACTTTCGGAGTTAACTTTACGTACCTTTTCAGACTCTCTAAAAATGAAAAGGACCGAGTTATCTTTGTCATTAGACTCGTTAAAAATATTAATAGCGACAAACTTGTCTTTAGACGAGAACGAGTTTCACTATCGCTAGGCTCGTTAAAACATAGCGATGGGTTTGCTCGAAGGGCAAATTATAGAACAAGCATATGTTATCCTCCTCAAGCTTGACAAAAATAAAGAGGTACTGGTCAGCAATAACTGGGGAAAAATTGGGAAGAAACTCAAAGAACCTTTATTGGTAGCAAGTCGCTCTTGAACATGACACTTCCACTCCGTGCCTGAGTCGGGTTGGGTTGTTTCATTCACCGATCACATCACCATGGTCTCGCCATACCATCCACCTTTGGGGTAAATGCTACCAATCCATCATATAAGTGTCGCCGATATGTTCAAGAGAAGTCATCCAGAGAAGTCAACCATGTCCCATCCACTACCATACATTATACTTCATTCTTTCATGACTGCCACCCTGAACCATATATCATCAGATCGTTTTCACCTCCATCAAAATCATTTTCTCCGTTCCGTGTCACTGATGTGGGATACATCAAGGCCCTCCTGTGACGGATCGCTTCTTGTTGACATCAGCTCATTATCCAAGAAGTTGATCTAGGAACACCCCCTTCAGTACTTTGAAGCTTGCATGCCTGAATGGCAAGTTTCTCACTTCCGGCAACAGGTATACATCAATGACCTTCGACCGAAAGATTTTGCGTGGTGTTCGATGCCAAGTCCTCTATTCACACCACGTGAATTGTACTGCAGTACCTTGAGGGTCATTATCATTATCGGTGATTCCTCTCGCGCTTTTTAACAGTTTACATCATTGACTGGTAATCAAGCGATGTCTTTCCATGTTCGACTTCAAAACATTTCTCACATGGATCGACTTGTACTTAGAGTGAATATCGGACGAGATTGAAGACCCCGGATCTAGTTTCATCCATCCGGGCTGCGATATATATTCAGGAAAAATAAAGACATTGACATGTACACCACCGCAGAACAGATAATCATCCTACCAATCATCAATCTACCATCAGACGATTGTTTGTCCTATGTACATAAAAATGAATTTATAAAGCTGAGCATGGGAATGCCCACCTCAGCTAGATCATGAAAACAGTATGAAAAATAATATATTGTATTGTATCTTATTACAGGTCTCCTCCCAGCATTGGATGAACTTCGTATCCTCCTAATAAAGCATTTCACCCGATAAACGGCCTCATACTTTAGGGGGCAACTGTTATAGACATTTTTGTGCCTTACATCTTTGAGCATGAAATGTCCATAATCCAAGGGATCCAAAGTCCCTAAAGATGTTGTTACAGCTCCTAAAGGAACAAGGTCAACCAATGACAGCTCCTCCCAGAAGTTCTCCACCAAAAACCACTCAAAAATAGTCAATTCAGGATCAATTCAAGTGCTCCACTAGCTGCCTGCGTTGCAAAGCACCCCAGTACACTGTCTAGGTGCGTTGCAACGCACTTGAATGCACTACCCAGGTGCGTTGAGCGGGAAATGACAAGTGGAAGAGTCATTCAACGAGGTGGAAAGACCATGGAAGCTTCCAAAATCTTCTCCAATGACACTTGCCTCACTGAATTCGACCAAGTGATGAGTAAGAGGCTCTCAGTCTCCAAGTGGAAGCAAGAACTGACAGAGAGAAGCCACAAGTCAAAACATAAGCTGACTCATCCTCTCTGCTTACATCTATATATGGATCCCTCATCCCAGAGATCCAGAGGCTGGAATTTTGTACTTTGCAGAGAATTGTTGTTGGTTTGAGATTGAGATTAGTACATTGGGTGATTTATGCTTTGTTGGAGGAGAGGAAGGGATTCCTTTGCTGGGAGGTAGATGCTGGATCAGAACTCACTTGGTTGTATCTCCTCTTGGACTTTCTTATTCTATCAATAAACTATTTGAGTTTCTCCTACATGCTGTGTATCAATGATGTTTTGTTATACTTACATGTTTAGCTTAATCTGATCTTGAGCTTTTTATGAATGTATATCTATATCTTCGTGTAGTTTCTCTCTCTTGTGATCTTGCAGGAATTCGGTGAAGCTGGGCCGGTAAGGGAGCAGGGAGCTGGGAGCCACTGAAGAGAGGAGCGATTGGATCAACAAACTAGCGAAAGACACAGGTTAGTTACATCCTTCCTCCTCATTTACATTTCATAAAGAAGAAATACTCAAGTAGTTTTCCTTGTTTGTTGCTAAGGCACTATCACACCTTAGAGTGGGATAGGGGCATTCTGAATAGATACTTTTCCCAACAACACCTCATCCTACAAATCTACCTCTAGAGTCTCTATCCCTACACATATCATGTTAATAAAGTTTTTTTTTAACTTTTATTTTTACTTCCCCAGCAATGGCGCCAAACTTTTTAGCCAACTTAATTTCCTTAAATTGTCAACATAAATTATCGACCAGGGAAAATATACTGACGAAGCACAAGTGAACTATATGTGCTAGAAGTTAATTGATGTTGTTAAGATATCTATGTTCTTGTTAAAGTCTAAATTTAGAATTAATATGAAGATGGTATTACTGATTATATTAAAGAATTGTGCCTTAAAGTTGTTAGCTACTTATCTTAGAAATTAATTTCTATTGAATCAGTTTATGGATGGTTTAAGTGTGATTCTAAGCTTTGCTCTTGTTAGACTGTTTTGGATTTTATCTCTGAATTGTATGTTGCAGCCAAGACTAAATTACTATGTGCTAAAGATATCTATTCTATCATATTGTAAATGAATGATATATAGAATTATTTGTCAACAAAATGATTGTGACTTTTCTACTCATTCAACTTCATCCAAACAAGTCATAAATCTAATAAACTGAAAAGCAACTATGCTATGAAAATGAAACAGTTGACTACACTAGGTAGAAAGCAAGGAAAATGATCAAATTGTACCAGATAAAAAGAAAATGAAATAACAAAATTAAGCTAGGTATAAAGCAAAGGGAATTGCTTATGCAGACAACGATTCAATTGTGAATTCCATCATACTACATTTCAAACATAGAACAGAGCATCTATGATAAAGCAATTAAGGAAATCTATGTGCAATTGGTTAAAGACCTGTACTAGATGTAGGGGCCCTCCACAAAATAGTCGAAAATCTCCAATCAACGCAGTATGGAAAACATAAACCAAGTCTATTACTCACAAACAAGTGTAACAAGATGTTCTCAAAATTTACATATATCGGTGCACACCCAAAACACAGAGCAACCATTGCTTTTATAATACTTCTCTGTATAACAATATGAGAGTTTCAAGCCTATATATATTTATTTTGATCCTACTAAATCAAACTATATCACTAAATAATCGATTTTCTATTTGGAAAAGCAAATTGATAAGATTTCAAGAAAACTTGGTCTTTGTCCCAGTGATAATCTTGTAGTTGACTTTGAGGTTGACCGTGTTATCATGCGATCTTCTTGAAGGATTGGCTCAAGAGAATAGGAAAGAATCCACAAGGGGATCATTCCTCATCCATCCATATCTTCCTTGGCTGAGCTGGAGCATCTAAACCCTGTTAACAATGGAGATAGTTGCGGAATACGGATTAGCTACAGAAACAGGCCAATTCCATAGCCGAATGCATACTTTAACAAAACAATAAGGTATATAGAAAAATATGAAGAAGAAGACATTTAAGTGCTTACCTTTAACAAAACCTTGTGTCTATTGCATTATTTAGGTGATAGGTATAGGGAAAAAGGAAGAAGTATAGGAAAAATGGTGTTAAGGTAAGACAATCCTTAGACTCTACAGGGAAGCCAATGGTTTATTCTTGCCATTAAGGGGAGTGGAATTGTGCTTCATATACCTCTCGAATAACACCCAGATTTAGTTTCGTTTTCCCTTGTACAGAAGCCACATGTGCGACCAGTCTATAGAAAAATATTTGTCTAGATTGTTGGAATAGTCTCTGCTGAGTAGTAGACCTATTGACAATGTTGGACCCACCAACATTTTAGGGGATCTCCCTGGTAAGAAGTCCCAATTAGACCTTAGACTGTTTGGTGTAAGAGTCCTAGCAATGGGTCGTACGGTAATGCCTTGACCATGGTTTCGCACAGAGGAAAGTAAGATGCCCTTGTTGGAAGTAAGGGGTGTGACAGATGCACGAGTCAAGGAAGGTGCATGAGAGGTTCTAACACATGAAGAGTGAGGTGAGTGCACCCCATGGAAACCTGTAATAGTAGTCGAATTGGAAGGGAACACACTACCTAAGATGCATCACCAGCTAGAAAGAAAGATAGCGAGCAATCCAAAGTGACGATTATACCAACATCACAACCAGATTTATTCAATTGCATACAAAATAGTTGATACACAAACACATAAGTTAAATAGCATACATTACTACAGCTACCATAATAATCCAAATACAATAAAAACATATGCATGAAAACGTGTTCGCTTTGTTATATTAATAAGTGTAAGCTCGAGTCATACAATACATCCATGTCCAACCACTAGTTCCAATAGTGGAATGTTATAGCCACAACCACCTGCTCCTCCAAAGAGATATACGAACTCTACGCAGTGGAGAAGCTAAGGCACATTACAATATTTTCCAAGCTTTCTCTAAGATACTCTTATCGAATCTTGGCTAACCAAAAGCCTATACAATGAGTTATGAGGGACTACTTCTAGCAAACGGTGGGGTGGCCCTTGACATTCCCCTTTATGACAATTCATCTACCCTCATGACTCTTCATCTACTCTATGGCTGTTACATCCAACTATCGACACTTGAACTCACACTTGACAAGACGTTACATTACAATGTACATGTACCCATGTGAGACAAAATGGCTTGAGAAAGCCATGCAAGACATCATTAACACTCATACCATTGTGGCGGGACCAACTCTTTGACATCCTTGGGATGGTTGATGGTGTTGAACTGATGCCAAGCTTGGTCATCTGTGATGGTGTCCGTGTGCTCAATCGTGACATCTTACTAAAGTGAACTCTTGCCTTTGTTGCATCCGGGTACACTGATATGGCTCCTTCGTCCAACTAGTTTGATAGCATGTGCATGGCCGTCTTCGGTGTGAATGGACCGGAAACATGTTGATGCATAATGTCTGCATTGATATCCAAGCATGTGCTGGTGGCCATGCACATCAACTTGTCAAAATAGATGTTCAGCTCTAGTTGGACTTGGTTATTGTCTTTGCCTCAGTGAGTGTGCCAAATAGGTGGGATCACATGTGTGTGCACAATGACATGCATGCCATTGAATTCCCTTGCATGTGATCAACATCGATTCTCACCTTGTATGCTCTGTGCTAGCTGTTGGGATGGATCTATAACTTGTACGGGCGCAATTTCATCCGTCTATGCATGTTGCACCCCCTACTATACCTGTTCCTACTACAACTCATTCTCTCGTCTATATAGATCTTGTTCTTCCTTGAGTTGCTGCTTCAGTACATGCAACTCCTTCTCTATTATTTTCTTTTCCTTTGTGTGATCTTCATTATCGTTCCATCACCTCATAGCCTCAATCTCCAAAACTACTTTCGTCATGAGTGGATTTGCTTCAACTTTTCTCTAACTCTATGTTGTCAACAACATTCCTCTTGCATTCGCTGCACGGTGTTGTGCTGCATTCTACTGTTACTAATGGTGTTGGTCACTATGATGTCATTGCCATTTTATCTTGATGTTATTTTCTACGTACAACATGATGTCTTCATAAGTAGGCAAGCTCATAGACACATTCTTGATTGCAACCCTGTTGTGCTCTCAACAGTGTCCTTTCACTTTCCTCTCTTGAAGGCCATTGTACTTGTGCTGCTGAGAGATAGACAAACATCTGTGATGGCTAGAGACATAGAAACACTCATGGAAAGCAATCTATCAGTCAAGAACCAAAACAAACTTGAGGACTGACTTGCAACATACATGTGTGACTAATCATGAAGGTTTCACAATTTTCACTGGGTCGTCGGGAGACTGACTGCAAAAACTATGCAAGGCACAGCCCAGGCCATTAGGAGGTTGAATGACTACTGGAACTGAACAATGCATAGTCTAGCCTGGCTTGCTGAGGACTGAAACTACGCAATGTGAAATTTTAGTTAGTAGTGACATGCAACCAGCAAAATACATTGCGCAGTTTCTCGGGCCAGCAGGACACTGCCTCCAAGAATTATAAAATGAAAGCCTAAAGTCGATGTTGGGCCAAACTTGCGCAATTTCTAGAGGGAAGCTATAGGTTTTAACCTTGTACAGAAATTAATGCATACGAATTATAAAACACAGAAAATAAATAATGCGAGAGCATAACACATAAAACACATATACACAAAGATTTTCCCTGGATCCCAAAACCGGGACTACCAGCTTGATTTTTCATTATGTTCCTTTCAATATTACAATACATATTTATACATGCTGAAGCATCCAATACCATGTACCGAAAACCATCACGTCCAAAACCATGTGCGAAAATCATGCACAAAAGCATAGGTAGGTCCACCCAACCTAACATGGGGTCCAGAACCAAAATTTTCCGCGGCGCTTCCCCGAACCCCATAGAGTGGGGTTACTTGCACCCCTCAAACCCCCTGTGACTCCCCCCGCTACACAATCAGTGCAATGAAGGGGGGGCTCCACCCCCCTTCTAACCCCCCGGTTAACTACGTGGGCTAGTCATGGAAAGAATATAACACAACCCAACATTCTTCCACTTGTTGTTTTCTTTCCACAAGGGGACACAAGAGAGCTTAGTCATTTATCCAGCCCTGCAACGCCCATTGTTTCTCTACACATAGAGAACTTCTTAGAGCTCACAGATTTTGTCAATGCATCTACAATATTCTTCAAGGTGTCCACCTTTACCAGCAACACCTTTTTGTCTTCTATCATATCCCTCACAAAGTGATACTGAACATCAATGTGCTTTGTCTTTGAATGATATGCAGGGTTCTTTTCTAAGAGAATTGCACTTTGGTTGTCACAGTATATCCTTATATCTCCCTGCACTAACCCCATACTTAAACACAATCTCTGCAACCAAAATTCTTCCTTGCTTGCATGAGTGGCTGCCATGTATTCTACCTTTGTAGTTGATAGTGCCACTATAGATTGTTTCTTACTAATCCAACTGATTGCACCTCCAAATAGGTTAAACACATACCCACTTGTAGATCTTCTCTGATCTAGATCTCCAGCTCAGTCTGCATCAACAAAGCCATGAATATCCAACACTCTATCCAATCCTGGTCTTCCTTGGTAGCACAAACCATAATCACTAGTGCCACGCAAATACCTGAAAACTCGCTTTTTAGTTGTCTAGTGCTCCTTCCCTGGTTTTGACATAAACCTACTCAATACTCCCACTACATGTTCAATGTCTAGTCTAGTATAGACCATTGCATAAATCAGGCTACTGACTGCACTTGCATATGGAACACGGGACATTTCCTCTTCCTCTTTTTGTGCCTTGGGACACTGTTCAGCAGATAACTTCACACCTACAGGAATAAGAACTTCACTGGTTTACTATCCTGCATATTAAACCTCTACAGTATTGTATCGACATACATCCTCTGGTTTACCTAGAGCTTCCTCTTTTCCTGATCTCTTTTAATTTCCATGCCCAAAATATAGTTTGCAACACCAAGATCTTTCATGTCGAATTTGGAGGACAAATGTGTCTTCAAATCCTGGATAATTTCTTTGTCATTTAAAACTAGCAACATATCATCCACATATAAGACCAGATAAATAACATAGTCACCAATTAATTTAAAATATAGACTGTGATCTGCTTTTCTTCTCATGAAGCCAAGTCCCCGTATAAATGTATGAAATTTCTGATACCACATCCTTGGTGGCTATTTTAACCCATACAAAAACTTCTTTAACTTGCATACTTTCTTACCCTTCACCGCAACGCCTTTAGGTTGCTTCATGTAGATCTCCTCTTCCAAATGCTCGTGAAGAAATTTTGTCTTCACATCCATCTTTTCTACCTTAAGATCAAAAGTAGTAGCAATAGATAAAAGCAATCTAATAGAAGTTACCTTGGCAACAGGAGAAAAAATATCACCAAAATCAATTCCCGGCACCTTCGAATAACCTTTTGCTACCAATCGAGCTTTGTATTTCTCCACCTTTCCTTTTGTATTTGTCTTCTTCTTGAACACCCATTTGCTACCAATGGGTTTCCTTCCAGCCGAAAACTCCACTAGATCCCAAGCCTCATTTTTGTGCAAAGATGCCATTTCATCAACCATGGCCTCTTTCCAGAGTTTTCCATTCTTTGAATCTACTACTTCCTTCACAGTTTTAGGATCATCATCAGTAATAGATAAAACAAAATTTGAACAAAAACAAGATGGAATATACCTTTTTGGCTGCCTTCTTTCTCGAAGTGATCTTCTCACACCCGGAGTTTGTGGCTCTTCATCTTCTGATTCCTCCTTTGCTGTAGAGTCAGATTCTTCCTCCTTTATCTCAAACTCTATCTTCTCAAGTTCCTTTGGTTGGACTTCATGTTTAATAACATATTTTACCTCTCTGAAAACCACATCTTGGTTGTACACAACCTTCGTTGTTACTGGGTTCCAAAGCTTATAACCCTTTAAACCATCCTTATACCCAATAAAGATGCACTTTTCAGATTTACTATCCAACTTGGTTCGTTTCTCCTTTGGAACATGTACATATGCATCACATCCAAATACCCTCAGATGTGAAAGAGAGGGTTTCTTACCAATCCCTACGTCTTGTGGAGTCTTATCCTCCAACACTAATGAAGGTGATCTATTAACCAGGTAACATGCTGTCTCCATCGCCTTTACCCAGAATTCCTATCCTAACCCGGTGCCACTAAGCATGCTTCTTGCCCTATCTATCAATGTCTTCTTCATTCTTTCTGCAACTCCATTTTTCTGAGGTGTATATGGAGTAGTCTTCTGCCATGCTATACCACAATTCTTACATAATTCTTCAAATTCCTTATTGCAAAACTCTCCACCATTATCTGTCCTCATCACCTTTATCTTCTTCTTTGTCTGGTTTTCCACCAGAGCCTTAAATTCTTTAAACCTGTCAAAAACTTCAAATTTCTTCTTAAGGAAATATATCCATGTATTCCTTGAGAAGTCATCTATAAATTATACATAGTACATAGACTTACCCAGTGATGGAACCTTCACAGGTCCAAACACATCAGTGTGAACAAGCTCTAATATGTGTTTCGCCCTCTTACCACCAGAGGGGAAACTCACTCGATTCTACTTCCCATATACACAATTTTCATAGAAATCAAAATCCAGAGAGATATTACTCATACCTTCTACCATACCTTTACCATGAAGTACTCAAAGGCCCTTCTCTCCAGTATGTCCAAGCCTTTCATGCCACAACATCGTCTTCTCTCTAGAGACCACTATATTTTCTGGTCCACTTTCAGGAACCATAGAACTATTGCACCGATCTATAACAGTGCTACCTTGCAGCTTGTACAGAGTTCCAATCAGAACTCCCCACATCAATACCAGTGCTCCCTGAACCATCTTGTAGGTATCCTTCTCAAACACTATTTTTACACCTGCATCATGCATCTTTCTTACAGAAATCATATTTTTGGCTAATGCAGGAATATGCAGAACACTCGGAAGTGTTCTAACCCTTCCACCTTGCAACTTCAAATATACTTTTCCTTGACCAACGATTCTAGCCTTCCTGTCATCCCCCAAGAAGACATCACCACCATCATATTTCTCATACTCGCAGAACCACTCTCTGTGGGGAGTGAAGTGAAAGGATGCACCTGAGTCAATTAACCATGCCTCATGATCTACATGTACTTGAAGAAGCCAAGTAAACATCCCCACCTTCATCTGAGGTGGTTTTCACCTCTGCAGAAGGAGAATCATCAGATCCCTTTCCTTTATCAGGAGCTTTAGATTTACAGTCCCTTTTGTAGTGCCTTTCCTTTCCGCATTTCTAACACACCACCTTTACAGGATTTCCTGGAGATTTAGATCTACCTCTAGATTTAGATCTCCCACTCGATGAATTTATTTTTGTTTCTATTCTAGGATCGTCCTCGTACATACAAGGAATCACCATTCTAGCTCTCCATATTTTTCCATCTCATCTCCTCCATGAGCAAGGATGAGACTATTTCATCAAACTGCAAGGAAGTTGTATTGCTACCTATTGCAATAACCAGACTATCTCGCGAATCTAGTAGAGAACACAGCAAACTGATGCACATATCTTCATCTGAACTTTTAGTATCAACAAATAATAACTGACTTACCACAGTATTAAATGCGTTTAGATGCTCTATCACCAAGGATAATTTTAGGGGCGAATGTTCGCCCTTTGGCGAAATTAAGGGGTTTTAAATTTTTAGTGGGCGAATATTTTGTATCATAGTACATTTTTACAAATCACCTCAAATAGCCCACCTTATTTTAAGGGAGAGGGTAAAAAAGGTAAATTTAGCCCTTGAAATTAGGACTTACAACATTCCATTTGCCCATTTTCAAGAATAGGTTTTATTTAAGTGAATCCATTCGCCCATTTTCAAAAATAGGTTTTATTTAAGTGAATCCTATGGGCCAAATACCATATTTATAAAAGAGGTATGGTAAATTAATAAAAATATAAATAAATGAAAGGTATGGTAAATAAATAAAACATTTTTTATATTTACTCCATAAGTCACCTTATATACATGTAAGGGTGTAAACAAATAAAAATATAAGTAAAGTGGAGGTATGGTAAATAAATAAAACGTCTTTTTATACTTACTCAAAAGGTATGGTAAATAAATAAAAATATAAATAAACTAGACGTATCGTAAATAAATAAAACCTCTTTTTATATTTAGTCCATAACCCTTGTTCTATTTATGAAGGCTCAAGAAAGAGGTTTTATTTAAGTGAATCCTATGGGCCAAATACCATATTTGTAAAAGAGGTATGGTAAATTAATAAAAATATAAATAAACGAGAGGAATGGTAAACAAATAAAACATTTTTTTAAATTTACTCCATAAGTCACCTTATATTTACGAACACTCAAAAAATGGGATATATTTAGGTGAAACCTCTGGCCAAAATACTATGGGACAAATACCATGGACTAGATTGTTATTAATACCATGCAAAAAACCATTATTAACCCTAATATTAGAATTAATAAAAATAAAAATGGCACATGACCCATGGTATTCACCAAAATGGCACATGGTATTGACCCATGGTATTCACCTGGAATGTAGCCTATTGAAATGGGGGAATTAAACCAGCATGTAGCCTATGCTAAGATTCACTAGGACTTACAAAGTTTTATTATTTAGTGAAAGACTCGCCAAGATTTTAGAAGATTTTATAATTGAGTAAAATATTCGCCATGCCTGGTGAAAGATTCGCCAAAAAATTATATATACATATTATATTATTGATAAAATAGCCTTCCATTTTTCCTATATATCATGGAGATTCACCCATTTATTATATTTATGAATTTAGGGGGGGGTTCTTAAAATTTTCCCTGTCTATCACCGAGTCTCCATCTTTCATCCTCAGGTTATACAACTTTTTCTGTGGGAAGAGTTTATTCACTAGAGACTTCGATTGGTACAAAGTCCCTAACTTGTCCCACAAAGACTTTGTCGTAGCTTCCCCTAATACATTCAACAATACTGAATTTGAGACACACATTCGTATTGTGATCTTGCCTTCCAATCCAACTTTTACCATTCTTCGTAGGACACTCCCGTTGGTTTAGTACTCGGATCTACCATGATCCACTGATCTTTATCCACCAACAAATCCTCCATCTTGAGTTTCCAAAACTCAAAAATCTGACCATTAAATTTCTCAATCTCTATCTTTCCACTTGTTGTCATCTTCTTTCACCACGAGAATCAATCCCACAAATCTCCCACTGAACAGGGTCTACCATAGGCCCGAGCGAATCCCCTCAGCAACAAAGGCATCTCCTTGAAGCCCAAACAAATTCGATATCAAATGTAGGTTTTAACCTCGTACATAAATTACCCGCATACGAATTCTAAAACACAGAAAATAAACAATGCGAGAGCATAACACATATACACAGAGATTTTCCCCTAGATCACAAAACTAAGACTACCAGCTTGATTTTTCATTATGTTCCTTTCAATGTTACAATACATATTCATACATGCTGAAGCATCCAATACCATGGAAAAAAAAACATTGCGTCTAAAACCATGGACCGAAAACCATCGCGTCCAAAACCATGTGCAAAAATCATGCACAAAACCATAGGGGACCCCATAGAGTGGGGTTACCTGCACCCCTCAAACCCCCTGCTACACAATCAGTGCAATGAAGGGGGGCCTCCACCTCCCTTCTAACCCCCCGGTTAACTACGTGGGCTAGTCGTGAAAATAATATAACACAACCTAACAAAAGCCAGAGCCTTTGCTTTAGTAAATGCGTAGTGCTAGCCGGGTAAGGCATAGTTTGGGCCAAGGCAGCCCAGTCCGACTGACAAGCGACTGAAAACATGAGAAGTATTAATGCATGGTGAGATGAGTTCAAACAAGAGTGAATGATCATACATGCGAACAACAAGTGTAGGATACAGAAAACGAGAAAGCATGCATGTGTATGTAGTGAGTCCCTGTAACGATGACCATCCATGAAAAATAGTGTCATGCATGCAACAGCAGTGAGATGCGAACAAAATTGAAACAATGCTTCTACAAGCTAACATACATAAAAAAAACAACAATTTCTCACTGAAATCAAGTATATAACATTCACACAAAACGAAACACAAAAAAAGATAGAAACACAACGCAAGACATGAAAGGGAGGCTCACCCCAAGACAACTGAGTTGAATGTGCTGATGACTCCTAGATGCAATGTGGGATGTTAGAGCTACAAGGTCGATGTGAGGAATGAGATCTATAGCGTCTGGTTGATGAGTTTTGGTAAAATCGAGGTTGTGACGCGCATGCCACAAATATAGGAAAAGCGACACTTGGTGGGAGGCTTCAGAAATGATCCTTGCTTGTAACCTCCAGCTTCTAAAAATAGATCCCTGAATCAAGGGATTCCTTTGCATGTTGCCTTGGGAGAAGATTCTATGCATGCAAATCAGTTTTGCTTGGCCTCGAAGGGAACCGTCAACCCAACTACACATGCAACAGTCTGCTTAGCTGAGGGGAAAAATGTGCATTTCTGGGAGGGAGTTGGGCTGGCTTCCCAGAGGGATTGTGCAATTTCTGGGCAGAGCAACTGACTACTACCCAGAATTGCATAATTTTTGGGTTGAGCAACCCTGCTGGGAGGAATTGCATAATTTTCTTAGTGAATAGTGAGAGGCAGATTTGTGCAATTCTAGAGCCCAAGAGGCTGCCAGAAAGAATTGTGCATTTTCTGGAGGAACGGTTGGTTCCCCTCCAGAATTGTGCAATTTCTTGAGGGAGCTACTCAACCTATAGTTGGACCAAGTCCGAAGAAACAACTTGTGAAGGGGATGCAACAATATTTGAATGACAGGTTTTCATTCAGCAAGAAAATCACTGAAGCTTATGTACTTGACAAGGCAAGGCATGTTTCTATGAAAGTTTGGTAGGGAGGCTCCAAAACAAAACTAAGGAAAAAGTTTGGAGGGTGGTTGTAGCTGCTACAACACTTGGCGACACACTGGTAGAACTGCAACTCTCTAAATGGAACTTGTTTGTGAAAAGCAAGTCTAACACCTCCAGAAGTATTGTTGAGTTATCATTTCATCTTGGTTTCCACACTTGCTTGATTGAAAGATGTAGCATCTGCCAAGCTATTGGTCTATTGACACACATTCCAAGTGAAGTCAAAACAATTGTTTCGATTGGGGGTGAGGGGTATATTGGTGCACAAGCGGTATAGTCGTCAAAGTCTTAGTTTCATCTCTGGTGTTGCTCTGTGCCAGTAGGCCTGGACAGTACCCTGATCGAGTCATGCAGGAAGACAAGCATCAATCTACTACTAGAAAGCCTGGTTAGTACCTCGGTGGAGTTACTTTCATCATGTCTCTACGCAGGAAGCATTTCTCTTCTTTCGCCTTATTCATTTTTCATTTTTTCATTTTTTACTCTTTATTTTTTCATTTTTCATTTTCATAACTATGCATAACACTTATTCATTTCAGAGGCGAAAGAGAGACCCTGACTTATTGAGAGAAGAAGAGATTGTTCCTTCAAAGAAGTAGTTTATTATATACCTCTGATGTGCCTATTAAGGTTTTCCCCCTCACCTAATTCTACTTAACTGAGCTGACAAGTGTTAACCCAAAAGCAAATGACTAGAGAAGGTGACACTAGTTAGTATGTAAGCATTGTGTTTTCACCAAGGTTTACTTCGAACAGTACATATTTTCCATCGACGTATCATGGACTAAAAGTAACAAGTTCATCATATAGAGGCAGGATGACAGATAACCAAGTAGTGATAGCTGCACAACGCCTCTTGTACTTTTACCGAGATTTTTTCAATAGTCATGCACGGTTACATGCAAAACTAACCTATGAACAAAAACAAGAAAACAAACAACAAAGAAAAGGAAAAGCAGAAGTAAATGCAAAAGCAAAGTGATTAACCAAAAAAGAAAGCAGGCAAACAAGCATGCAAAGCAAGAAATCAAACAAGGATGCAAGCAAGAAAACCAAAAGCAAACACTACTCCCACTCCTAAGCTAACAGTGCATGGGCCTGATCACGTGAAGTGATATTTCCAATGTATCCGCCGGTGCATTGGTTGATCCATGTTGGTGAAGTCTTGTTCCACAAGCAACCTAGTTGTGCAAAACAGCAAATGTGAAAGATACAACAATGAAAATAGAGACACTCCGAGCTTACAAGCATCCACAAAACAAAAATGAGTGAAAGAACATGACATGCACTCTGTGGACTTGCCATGGTGTTGTTCTACACTAGAGAAAATGTTGAGTGTATGCATTCCCTTGAACATGACATGCAAGAAAACGTGAGAAAGGTAGACCATGTATGTTGCATAAGTGTTCTTTCTATGTAAGAATCCTCCAATGCATGAGCGATGGGATCACATAGTTTGAGTGCAGGAAGTGGAACCTGAGTGTTGGATTGTTCTTCAGTGCATATAGATGAGTGATGAGGAGCTTCAAGTGTTTGAACAATTTCTTGATTGAAAGTGAGACCATCCTCAAGACAACGAGGGCTTCACATAACCATCATCTCGGGCTGAAGTGCCTCGACAGTCTGGGGGTTTCAACTTTGTCGATGGATAGATCATTGTATACCCGTGGCTTAGATGGGTTAACAATGAGTGAATCAACATCGTGATCGAATGATGAGGTAAAGAGATCACGACAACCAACATCAGAAAACTCAAGACGTTGGTCGACATCCTCATGATTTGATGAATCACACAGAGGGGTAGATGAGAAGAAAGAATGTTCATCCTCTACATTTTCGGAAAAGATAGATGAAAAATCAAGTGGATGTTGAAAGAATGATTGGTCCTCTTTGTTGCTAGATGATGGAATGATATTCGGTGTGTCCTGCGAATGATGAATGATGGGTGCATCTGTTGATGGAGATACACATGAAAAATTAGGGATGGTAGTATTACCAAGGATGTTAGGAACAAATGGAGGAGGTGCGGACAGACAGGGATGGTCCTCTGCTATCAGTGAATGTTCAAGCTCGCATTCATACTCTTCACGAATGCTAGCGCATGTTGGTTGTGTAAAACCAACTTCGTCGATAGATCGATCCTCATTCAAAATAGGTGTAGAGTCCAGAACGGAAGAACACAAGATAGTGCAATCCAGAGGATGATCAGAATATGAGGACGGAGGTTGAGGTACGAAATACATGTGATAACCCATGGGATTCCCAACCAAGCTTGTGGAAAAATATGAAGGAGTGATGTCAGGAGGATGTGACGGTTGAACATATGTGTGTTCATGCTCTCCCACATCACTCTGCAATGGTGGAGCTGTTTGATGAGGGGACAATGGACAGTCACTTGTAACAGTGACCATGTCTGTCTGTGATTATGTAGCTCCATCACTGAAGTATGCTGAGCGAGGTTTGACCTTGAACTTCTTCTTGGGATTAACAGATTGGATAAGGAAATATTCAAATATGTCCATGAGATAGTGAATTTTCATTTGACTTTTTGGGGCTTCAAACATGAATAGACAAAATTTCTACGAAAACTCCATTAGTGATTCATGCGGGGCCTTCCGTTGTTTCAACATTTTTTTATCAAGTACTTCAAGGTCAAAATGGTGGAAAACAGATTCGATTAGATCGCTGAACTGCTTGAATGAATGCACGAAGTTATGAGGTAGTGTGCCACACCATTATGATGGGTGGTCGCGAAGTATGTGTGCGAGTAGTGAGCACACCTATGTTTCAATAAAATCTTACATGCCCTCCATGAGAGCATGGAAGTCATCTAAGTGCTCATGCAAAGCCACTTCGCCTTCACCATCATACATGATTTCTTACAACTGATCACATAACTCCCTCTAAATGTGAAATATATTTCCATTGGACAGACATTTCGGAGGGCAAACTATAACAAACTTCATGATAGATGTGTGAAAATTCAAAACAGATGATGAGGGCTCAACTTGTCATTTGACTTTCCTTCTAGCACCATAAATTTCGACAGTCCTAGACCCACCAACATGTCAGGGGATCTCCGCAGTAGGAAGTCCCAATTAGACCTCAAATTGTTTGGTGTAGGATATATAGCAGTGGGTCGTATGGTAATTCCTTGACAGCAATTTCACAAAGAGGCGAGTAAGATGTCCATGTTGGAAACAAGGGTTTGACAGCTATGGTGAGTCAAGGAAGGTGCATGGGAGGTTATAACGCATGGAGAGTGAGGTGAGTGCGCCTCTTCGAAACCTATAATAATACTCGGCTTGGAAGGGAACACACAAGCTAAGATGTATAACTAGCTGGAAAGCAAGCTAGCGAGCAATCCAAAGTGATGGTTATACAACAACACATTTGGATTTATACAATTTCATACAAAATAGTTCATACAAAAATGCATAAGTTAAATAACATACATTGTAATTGCAACCAGAATAGTCCAACTACAGTAAAAACATATGTATGAAAACATGTTGGCTCTACTCTATTAAGAAGTGTAAGTTCTAGTCATACAATACATCCATGTCAAACAACTAGTTCCAATAGTAGAATGTTACAACCACAACTGCCTGCTCCTGCAAAGCGATATACTATCTTTGTGGAAAAGAGAAGCGAAGGCAAGTTACAATATTGTGCAAGCTTTCTGTAAGATACTCCTATCGAAGCTTGGCTAACCAAAAGCCTATACAATGAGTTATGATGGACTATTTATAGCAAAGGGTGGGATGGCCCTTGACATTCCCATTTGTGATAGTTCATCTACCCTCATGACTCTTCATCTACTCTACGATTGTTACATCCAACTATCGGCACTTGAACTCACACTTGACAAGATGTTACATTGCAATGCACATGTACCCATGTGAGACAAAACGGTATGAGCAAGCCATGCAAGACATCACTAACACTCGGACCATTGTGGCGAGACCAACTATTTGACATCCTTGTGATGGTCGATCGTGCCGATATGATTCCAAGCTTGGTCATTTGTGATGGTGTCCGTGCACTCAATGGTGACATCTTGTTGAAGCGAACTCTTGCCTTCATTGCATGCAGGTACACAAATATGGCTCCTCCATCCAACTCATCTGATAGTATGTGCATGGCCATCCTGGGTACGACTAGATCGGAAACATGTTGATGCATAATGTATGCGGTGATATCCAAGCATGTGCTAGTGGTCATGCACATCAACTTGTCAAAATACATGTTCAGCTCTAGTTGGACTTTCTTATTGTCTTCGCCTCGGTGAGTGTGCCAAATGGGTGGGATCACATGTGTGCACATAGTGACATGCATGCCGCTGAATTCCCTTGCATGTGATCAACATCACTGCTCACCTTGTCTACTCCATGTCATCTGGTCAGATGGATTTATAACTTGTATAGGCGTAGTTTCATCCATCTGTGCACGTTGTGCCCCCTGCTGTACCTATTCCTGTTGTAACTCATTCTCTCGTCTATGCACCTACTGTTATTCCTTGAGTTGCTGCTTCAACACATACAATTCCTTCTCTATTCCTTTCTCTACCTTCGTGGGATCTTCATTGTCATGCCGTCACCTCATAGCCCCAATCTCCAATGTTTCTTTCCTCATGAGTGGATCTGCTTCAACTTTGCTCTGCTTCTATGATGACAACAACCTTCCTCTTGCATTCGTCGCGCACAGGTGTGCTCCCTTCTGCTGCTGCTAATGGTGTTTCTCGATGTGATGTCATTGCCATTTTATCTTGATGTCCTTGTCTACAAACAACTTGATTTTTTCATAGGTAGGCAAGCTCATAGACACTTTCTTCGCTATAACCCTGTTGTGCTCTCAACGGTGTCCTTTGACTCTGCTCTCTTGAAGGCCATTTTACTTGTGATTCTAAGAGATAGATGAACACCTATGATCCCTTGAGACATAGCAACACCCATGGAAAGCAATCAATCAGTAAAAAACCAAAACAAACTTCAGCACTGACTTGCAACATACCTGTTTGACTGATCATGAAGGTTGCACAATTTCCGCTAGGAGGTTGGGAGACTGACTGCGAAAATTGCACAAGGCATAGTCTAGGCTATCAGGAGGAAGATTGACTACTGGAACTACGCAATGCATAGTACAGCCTAGCCTACTTAGGACTGAAACTGTGCAATGCGCAATTTCAGTCAACAGTGACATGCAACCAGCAAACTACATTGCGTAATTTCTTGGGCTAGTAGGACACTGCCTCCAAGAATTGCATAATGCAAGCCTAGAGGTCAATGTTGGTCCAGACTTGTGCAATTTCTGGAGGGAAGGCAGAGCCTTCGCTTCCATAAATGCATAGTGCTAGCTGGGTAAGGCACGGTCTGGGTCAAGCTAGCTCAGTCTGGCCAATGGGCAATTGAAAACATGAGAAGTTTGAATGCATGGTGAGATGAGTGCAAACAAGAGTGAATGACAATACATGCGAACAACAAGTGCACGATTCATAAAATGGAAAAGCATGCATGTGTGTGATGTGAGTTTCCGCAATGACGACTGTTCGTGTAAAATAGTGTCATGCATGTGACAGCAATGAGATGCAAATGAAAACTGAAAAGGTGCTTCTACAAGCTAACATACATCAAAATGATAGCAAGCACTCTTTGAAATCAATCAGACAAAGCTCATATAAAGAGAAACACAAAAAGTGATAGGAACGTAATGCAAGACATGAAAGGTAGGCTCACCCCAAGAGAACTAAGCTGAATGTGTCGACGAATCCTAGATGCAATGTGGAATGTTAGAGTTGCAAGTTCAGTGTGAGGATTGAACTCTACAATGTTCGGTTGATGAGTTTTGATAAAATCGAGGTTGTGATGTGCATGCCACAAATCTAGGAAGAGCAACAATTGGTGGGAGGTTTCTGAAATTATCCTTGCATGTAACCTCTAGCTGCTAAAAATGGATCCCTGAATCAAGTGATGCCTTTGCATGTTGCTTTCGGAGAAGCAGTCCATGCATGGAAATTAGTTTTTCTCGGCCTTGGAGGGAACCAGTCAACCCAATTGCATTTGCAATAGTCTGCTCAACTAAGGGAAAAAAATGTGCATCTCTTGGAGGGAGTTGGGCTAGTTTTTGAGAGGGATTGTGCATTTTTTTTGCATAGAAACTAACTGCTATCCTAATTTGTGCAATTTCTTGGCTGAACAGCCTTGCTGGGAGGAATTGTGCAATTTTCTCAGTGAATAGTGACATGCATATTTGCGCAATTCTGGAGCCTAACATGCTGCCAGAGATAATTACACAGTTTCTGGAGGGATGACTGGCTCCCTTCCCGAATTGCGCAATTTCATGAGGGGGATGCTAAGCCTCTAGCTGGACCAAGTCCGTAGAAACAGCCTGTGAGGGGGATACAACAAGCTTTGATGGATAGGTTGTCATTCTACAAGAAAATCACTGAAGCTTGTGTACTTGACAAGGCAAGACATGTTGTTGTGAAAGGTTGGTAGGGAGGCTCCAAAACGAAGCTAAGGAAAATTTTTGGAGGGTGGTTGTAGCCGCTACAACAAGACTATATTCTTCTGGTATCTCCACAACAACTATGTCGATGCATTGGTGGACTCGACTGCCATGAGATAGCCAGATGATCACATCTCGGAGTTCACCAAAAAATGGTACCGAAGTTCGATCAAGTTGGATGATTCATGTAGATGTATCACTCCATTATTCATTGATCCTTTTAGCAATCGAGAGTGGCATGATGTTGGCTGCCGTGCTAGAATCAACCAAGCAATTGTAGACATTGTAGTTAAAAATTTCAAATGATAACAGGAATGGAGGGAAACTTGAGTTTTCTTCTTCCATCCGAAGTGTGTTAAGCACACTGGGAAGTGATATGGGAGGCGTGCTCACTCCCTTGATGGTAGAGCATGTGCTATCCATTGATCTCTATCCCAATGCATGCAGTAGGATGTCTTACTGACTCTATATCTTTAGATAACTAAAACAAACTGATGTTCTCTTGAGTTTTCTTCATGTCATCTACAATGTTGTAGTCTAGAGGTGGAAGACTCACCGTGGTATCCAGGGTAGGACTGATGTTTTTGTTGTCCAATGGAGTATTCTGCAATTTACTGTGCATGGATGTACTCTTGTCCTTCATTGTCTTCCCGGATTTGTTTTGTTCTTTCTGCTTTGGTCCAGCTAGTGGATACGCCTTCCTCAACAATATCATATTTTCTTGTGCTTCCCCAAGTGTAAGGGAGGGCCCCTTGCTCCTAAGGTTGTAACGGTCATTTTTCTTTGGGGGTTGCTTCTTAGTGTTCATCTTTGGCATTGGTTGCGATCACTGATATGCATTCACCACATGCCCAGAACTTGATGTTTCATCAGGTGAAATACCTTCATCATTATCTCTATCATCTAGCTGATCCTACATGTTTTCTGCATCAAATATATGGATGCATACTAAGTTTGTGACTCACTTCTAGTCTGAACAGAAGTTCTTGGGGTGATGTTCTTAATGGAATGAACAAAACTTGGGATCTGGGCACTGTTCGACATTGAACACAGAGCTCTGTGCAGTTTTTTGAGAGAACCAATTTTTGCCTGATGAGTTGCTTCCTTCTCTCTATCTAGGTGGATGGCTTCTTGCGAATGTGTCTATTTTCTGTTGTTTAAGCTTGGACACTTCTGTTGTCAAGTTCTTGATGATGCAAGTGAGGGTTTCAATATCATTTTCTTCTTTGTCTCTACCCCTTCTTACCATCACTTGGGACTTCCTCCTCACACCTTTGCAGTCCTTTGTTGATTCATCATCCTTGATGACTCCAATCGCGCACAAGACTTTCTCTACAACAATAGCCTCTTTGCAGTTGTGCAAGAGTGTTGGTTTCGTAGCTCTCTTGATGAACTGTGTAGTAATCATGGTTGGCAGTGTGAACGTGTTGTAATCAACAGTGGTGGAGTCATGAGGTTTGGTGTCTACTGCAAATTTGTTCAGTATGCACGTAAACCTCTGGTTGAAGTCTTTTACCTTTTCCTTCCCCTCCATCTTCAGGCTTCCCAGTTCTTTGAGTAACATAGCTGGGATCTTATCATCAACAAACCTTTCAAGGAACATGTGTTTGAATGCACCCCAGTTCTGTATGAATTTTGGTGGAAGTTTTTGATTCCATGCAACTGCGTGACTGGCCAAGGTACATGGAAACAATCTACAAGGTACGTCGTCATGCCATACCTCAAGGGTCTGCAGCTATAGGTAGAAGTTATCCAAATGGTCTTCCACATTCACCGTGCTATTAGGGTTGAACTTGGTGTTCATTATTTTCGCTCTCTTCGGCATCTTCTGCAAGACAGCCAAGAGAGCCAATGGTCCTTGAGTCATCCATTACATATTTTGGTCAGCCATCTCTTCTTCTTCTTCATCCTTCTCCTCTCTTTCAGAATATGATGGTTCCATCTCTGAGTCCATTGGTTTGTCTCCACCTCTGCCTCCTCCACTGCCTTCCCTTCCACCTCCTGTACCAGAGTCTAATCCCAATATCACAAGACCATATTGTTCCCCTTGTCAGAAGACCATACGGGAGATGTTGTGTTCTTGGGATAATTCCGACTGCTTTCGCGAGCTGGTGAGCGATGGAGCAGATGGAGTGAAGGTGATGATATAGAATCTTGTGTTCAGTCCTGGAAGGTCAAAAGTAAATAACTGCAGAGACGCTCATAGGTGAGAGGGAGTGAGAGTTACTACCTTGACCAGATGGTTGGTGAGTGTGTGTGTGAGGACGTTCAACCATGTACAAATGGCGGCGCCCCTTCAAGCGCTAGAAATGTTGATGTTGTTGGACCCACCAACATTTAGGGGATCACCCCAATATGAAGTCCCAACTAGATCTCACGCCATTTGGTGTCGGAGTCCCATCCAATATGATTTCTTGGTTGGCATTAACTTAAAGATTTTCCTCAACTCTTCCTTGTCAGCATAGGAGAGTGGTATGCTTTGTCTTTCAGGAAGTGAGGTTCACGTGCTTGGTGATTGTAAGTGTCTCTTGTGTCAATGGTTCTTTCACCAAAGAGGGAGAGGGTGGGAGTGAGTCTGAAGTCGGTTCAGAGTAGTCCCAACTCTGATGGGAGAAAACAAAACAATAAGATGTGCACAGCTTCGGTGTAATATCCCACATGGATGCGGAAGTCACAACACACAAGGGAAGATAACACATACAACACTCATCAATTAGTCTGCATGAGTACAGCGATTGTTATAGCAAGTTTTATGTGAAAGGTTTGTCTGATGTCCGAGGGAGTAGTCTACACGAGTGAGACAGTGTTAACAACATATACAACACATTTTCATTAACATATATGTATTACAATAAGTGAATTAGTTCAAGTGTTAAACACAGGTTAAAGAAACATGCATTACAAGTGTTAAAAATTAGTCTTACAACAATTACAATACATGTGTGAAAATGTGCTAGCCTATGAGCAGGGTTCTGAATTAAGAAAAAGTTCCAAGACACATCATTACACCATACATCACTAACACTGCGTGTAGGGCATTGGAGCCACTACTTACTCCTCAAGGAAGAGATTACACACTCTTAAGGCTATGTGGGAGGAGCTGAGGTGAAAATTCATTTCTATGTACAAATGAGGGGGTATTTATAGCCAAGGGTGAAATTGACCCTTGTGGTTTTTTGACTACCCTCATCACTATTTGACTTCCATGATGTTCCGACTTTACATGACTCTTCATACAATAAGTGGGTCTCTTGGACTTCCACGTTACATTACATTTATTGACCATATGGGCCACAATAGATATGTGGACGACATGACTCATGGCAATACTCGACATGATAGTGCTGATACATTCATTTTGTTTATGGTGTGCATGTCGAGCTGCAGTGCTGCTAGGTGATGGATGTCCTCAAGGTGTGTCACAACTTCACCTTTGCATGGAAAATTATGTGGAGTCTTCGAAGCTCATTGATTTGCTTGATGTTGCATTCACACATTTCTCCTTTATTGTATGTTGATAAGATTGATAGGTTCGTCCATTCGCAAAAGGTTCATGTTCGTCCTTCCATCCATCCGGGAACACATATTGCATGTTTTCTCGTCCATCCATCCATGAGAACATCTTTTCATGTGTTATAGATCCATTTGGGTACATCACTCCCATCATCCAGATCGGTGTTTTAGGGCTCATAAAACCCTAATTTCAGTTGCTACATGTCCTAAACAAGTCACCCTTTTGGATGCCTCCTTCCCAGACAGTTTCATGACATGAAGACATCCTGAAATGACCTCTAGAGGAACCAGCGTAGGTTGGCTCATGTAAGGGTGTGCTATAGCGTAGTTGATTCCATGCCAGGGTGCTCTACAGAGCACTTAGGCCTCCTTTCACTTGCTCTGGGTGAGTTTGAGCTAAATTCACATAGGGTTTGGGGAATATTCTTATCTTTTGGAGTCATCTAGGAGATTCCCTCACTTATCAACTCCTATGAGCTCAAAAATGGATGAGGAATGAGTTAAGATGCATCCTATCCTCTCATCCCTTCCTCCATGGAAATAATTCTAAGTATGGAAGGCCATTCAATACCACCATTTATGACAAAACCTCCTTCATCTCCCTATAAATTAACCACTCATCTAAGTGATTAGGGGTTGGAGTTTGATGATTGTAAGGAGACAATGTTAGTTTGAGAATTGAGACTATTGTAAGTGTCGTTATGCTGTCAGATTGTCATGCTTATGATGTGATGTGGATGGAACCAAAGCTGGAGGAGTGATTTCGAATGAAGCTTCATGGTTGTAATTCTTCCTTCTATTCAATGAAGTATTTGAACCTTTTTCCATATGCTTATCTTGTTATATGATGCTTATATGTGTGAATGCATCTGATTCCATTTACTTGTATTCAATATATCTTTTGCTTTGATTAGTTCTTTTTCTTCTGTTGATATTTACAGGTACTTCTCAATCGTGTTAAGTGAGGGAAGGAGCAACACGATCGATACAAAGGAGACAAGAGGAAAGAGGAACTACAAGTAGGTCTCCTCATCTTCTTTGTCTTATCTATTGCTTATAGGAAAAGGCTAAACTGCTTTAAATTGTTGTTCTAGATATGGCTACTTATCTAGGGAATTAGTATTTATCCGTAGATACCAAATTATCCAAAACAGCATGATCATCCATTCGAGGGCATATCTCTTTGCATGCATTGTTTTTTCATTTGTTAGTGAACTTGTCCTTCTGCATGTGCTCCTTTTGTTCATTCCATCCATCATTGCAACATGTTTTTTTGTGTACCTATATCTACAGACACTCATGATGAGACGACATCAAATCCAAAAACCTCCAGTCTACCATGATGCATGATCATTTCAAATATAGGTGACAGGGACATGTGACAAGGTTGCGAGGCGGGATGGAGCCTCTAGGCACTACTGACGAAAACTGCACAGGAGGCACTAGGTGATGAACATGGGAAATCCGAATTGATAGTGACTGTCCATGGGGTTTGGCTCAACTAGAGGAAAAAATTGTGTAGTTTTTGGGAGGAATAGTCTGGGCTGCGGAAAGGCTAGGCAAGCAAAATCTACACAATTTCTAGAACGGGTGGGCACCATGAGCTTGGCGAAAAAACTGTGCAATTCCTAGAGGGAGCTAACAGTTAGCTACTGGGTCACTAGCAGCAAAAACTATGCAATTCCCCTAGGGAATTGGTAGTTAGCTGTTGGGAGCTTGGCAGCAAAAACTACGCAATTCTTGGAGGGAACTGCGAGTTAGCTGCTGGAGTTGGAAACAAAACTACGAATTCTTGAGGGGAGCTATCAGTCAGCTGCCGAGAGCTGCTAGTGGGAAAAAATGCAATGATGTTGGGAAGTTGGGCTACTGGTCACCTCTGCGTAGTTTCTTAGCTGAGAGGACTACTGGGAAACATAGGGCTTGCTCATGAAATCTGCACAATTTTTTGGGGGAGTAGCCAGTCAGCTTTCAGGAGGGATGGCAAGAAAAGCTGTGTAATTTTCTGAGTGAGACAAGGACGCGAACCAGGTGTTTGTCCGCCCTATATGTGCAATTTTCTTAGTCAGCGAAGCAGGCAAGGTTTGCAGCCTATGCCCAATTTTTGAGGGGAGTCAGTCTCAAGGAGGTTGTCGGGTCAAACACTACGGTTGACCAGCATGAAGGTTGATTGATTTTCATGCGGACATCCCAGCTTGAAAAGGCCTACTTGGTGATTCTGTGTTGTTCTAGGTGACAGTCGATCAAGTCAATGGTGGGGTGATGGTCTGACTATCAGAGGGGAATCTGGTCATCAGAACTTAAAAGAAATTACTAAGTGTGTGAACAAGCGAAAGAAGCATATGTGATCTTGCAAACACACACTTACATGCCTTGACTACGAGACAACTCAAACCATCCAGACACACATGCTCAAAATGACTGACTGACGGTGTAAGCGACAAGCACGACACTTGTGATTGATCGTTCGTGGACTGTGACAACGCTTGCGTGATAGTGTATGTGACTCCGTGTGTGAGTGCGACTGATGTTTACATAGCGAACACAACAAGTACACATGAAGCGAAGACCTTGAGTATGACTAGAACATGGTTGTGAGCATGACATTGAGATCAACATGCAAAATCTTGTGTGAAATGATCAAGCAAGGTAGTGCGACGACTCACACGAGCTCATAGAGTGAACCTGAGTGTGTGCAGCCATCAAGTGAAACTCTCTAGGGAGGCTCTGAAATTGGGTGCAGGCCAAAATTTTGGATGGTGGTTGTAGCCACTACAACGGAAAGTTAAAAAATAATGGTTGCCACCAATTGATGGTGTCTCAATTGTTCGACATAAATCTAAATGGACAATCTCCAAAGGCGCCTTTGCCCTTGTTGACTTTCCTATTGGAAATGTCTATCTATGTTGTTTTCCCAAGATGCATCCTTCACATAGGTTGTTCGGTTTTTCTTTGAGTGGAAATCCCTTCACCATGCATTTCCTATGAAGCAAATTCAAACCTCCAAAGTTGATATGACCAAATCTGAAATGCTAGACCCAGTTTTCATCTTTCACTTCTACATAAAAGTTTACTTTTGTGACAACAACACCTTTTCTTCCATCCTCTTATGAATTCATTAACAGTCGTGCTTGTGCACATTCTTCCTTCAAATCTAATCTTATCTTTAGGGGAAACATTCTATTTCTTGTCATGTGAACTTTTGCAATCAACAACCTTCTTGGAGGCTTATCCAAAATTGTGCATTGATCATTTTTGAAAAATACATTGTATCCCTTTTGCATGAGTTGTCCAATTCTTATGAGTTTATGCCTTAACCCAAAAAGAAAGCAAACATCTAATATATACTTCTTCTCCCCCTTCTTTGTTAGAATATTTACTTTTCCTTTGCCCATGACAGAGACTTTTCTATCAGTCACTAATGTCACTTCATATTTCACACTTCGATTTAAATTGGAAAACATTTCTATGTTTCCTGACATGTGGTTGCTACACCCTGAATCTAGAAACCATACATCACTTTGTTTTTCTTGTGCTACATTACAAGTGAAAAACATGCTATCATGGTTCTGATTTTCCTTTGTGAAATTTACACTTGGTTTGTTACTGATGTCATATTTCTTCTTTCTACATTCATCTTCCTAATGATCATACTTCTTATAGTAATGACATTGAACTTGAGATTTATCATACCTCTCACCTTGTGCTTGATTTTGGGTTGCCCCTTGACTTGTATTTTGATTGTTGTCCCTTCCACTTGAGCTTGAAGGGCTGCTTCTTCCACCTCTATGTGGGCTTCTTCCTCTTCCTCTAGAATATGATCTCCCTCTGCCTTTGCCTGTACCTTGACCAAATAAAACTTGTGTCTTGAAGGCATGCTCCATTGAGGAGCTTGTTGCTCTATACAATCTATGTTCATGAGAAATCACCAATGCATGAAGCTCATCCAATGAAAATTGTGAGAGATCCTTTGTCTCCTTTATGGCCACAATAATGGCATCAAACCTTGCTGGTAGACTTATCAAAACATTCTCAACTATTCCCCTTTCCTGAATTGTCTCACCGTGAGAATTGATTTGAGTCATGAGTCGAATTACATGTGTAAAAAATGATTCTACATCCTTACACTCTTTCATACAAATTGTCTCAAAATCTCTCATTACCATTTGTATCTTTGTTGTCTCCACTTTTGACATGCCTTGGTAGGTTTTCCAGAGGGTGTCCCATGCTTGCTTGGACTTTATTGCTACTGCAATCCTTGGCAAAATACTTTCATGAACTCCTTCAAAAATGTAGAACACTGCTTTTGAATCCTTCTTCGTGTAGTCCCTCAACAAATCCATTTCTTGTTGAGACAAGGCTTTGTATGTTGGTGCATCTACTTGTTCTTGAAAAACATTCTCCACCAAATCCCAAATGTCTTGAGAAGAAAACAATGCCTTCATTGTAATAGACCAATAGTCGTAATTTTTTCCATTACATTGAGGTATGTGAGGATTAGTCAAGCTTGTGCTTGATGCTTCCATTTCTCAAATAAAAAATTCTCACAAATAAACTCCGAAAAACATCTTCCCTCAAAACAATTCTTTTGACTTCTACTAAAATCACTTACTTTTTATGCTAATAGAATTTAACCCACTCTGATACCATGTTAAAAATTTTAAAGAGAGTAGAGTAGAGTAGAGGAGTATCCCTCAACAAATCAATGGTGGAAGTCAAATCCCAAATGGAAAAAAGCTTAAATAACACAAAAAAAAAAATCATGCATTGTTTTACCATATTTTTTATTGTTTCAATCTATATTTGGTCGCCTATGGCTATCTACTCACCATGTGATTCATCATTCCTTGATTTAAATTCTTGTTTTCTTATTCATGGTTATTGTTACGAGAGAGTAAAATTTTGGTCATGTGTTATAGGTTAGATTCTCGTCTTCTTGTTTTTATTTATAATCTTTCTTCATTAAGGAATCACTACGATTCAAGATTCAAAGGCATACTTTTCCATTTAAGATCTTTGGAGGAACACACAATCATTTTTCCCAACACTTTTGACAGAAGAACATGCACGAATTTTTGTACGAAGTTGTTGAACAATGGTATGCACACCATGGCCTGATTTGTGCATTATTTTTCATTCATAGTTCAATTCTTTTCAATCAATGTAATTGTATATGGATTAGTAATTTTTTGGATAAAATGTTTGTACTAAAATAAGAATCGAAAATGATCGAACCTGACCATAGAATACTGCCCCAACTATACCAACATCGAAAGAAATGAACTAATACTCATAAATATTACCAAAAAATGCATCTAAACATATAGTAGAGCGAAGAATCATGATTTATTGATTAATATGAGTCGGTGAAAAATTATAAAAAAGTATCAGCTTACTAGATTCTGCTTCTGCTCCATGAAATGATCCAAATCACTGTGTGGTAGGGTTGTCTGCAAAATTAAAGAATGTATTGTTATAAAATTTATATTCTTTACTTGATTGGAAATACTACGGATCACTTGTAACTCCGGTTGTATTGAAACAAACCTCACCCATCATCGATGACTGAAACATGCAAGAAACCTACAATCACATGTTGTTATCGAGAAAACCAATGTCCCACTAAGACAGGTAGCTATCTTAGAAACAAACAATTTAAAGTAACTTGTGTTTTCCTTTATGAGAGATAGATGAGAGAGAAGCAGAGAGTACCAACCTTAGTCTTTCGCTTGGCTCCTTGCTTGTTTCCTCTCTCCTTTGATAGAGCTTCGCCACTCCTTCCTCACTTGTCACACTTCAAAGAAAACCTGTAGAGTCAAAGCAGCAAAATACAATCAAAGCATAGAGATCTATAACCATAAACAATGTAGAATTATATGTACATTAACCATACAAATACACACACAAATACAATATTCAGAAATATACAAGTATATGGAGGAAAATTCAAATAACATTATTGATAGAAGTAGTAAAAGAGAGGATTACAACCCAGTTGTCTGATCCAGCACCATCCTCCTAGCATGAAAGCCCTCTTCACCTCATGAAAAGCTAGACCACCCAACAATACAATGTCTCAAAGAGAAACCAACAACACTTCCTTACAAATTACAAAATTCCAGCCTCTGGATCTCTAGGATAAGGGATCCATATATAGATATTTGAAGGTGGGTGAGTCAGCTTTTAGGATTTTCCTTAGTTTCATTCAACTAATAGTTCTTGTTTCTACTTGGAGATTTCATGATCTCTTACTCATCCCTGGGCGAATTGAGAGAGGCAAGTGTCATATGATCAGTTTCTAGAAGACTCTCTGAGTTTCCACCTAGCAAACTGCCTCTACCATTTGTCTACTCTCGCTTATCGCACCCTACAGAAGGGCTTTTTAGTGTGCATCACACCCTTTGTGTGCAGCAAGTGAGATGCATCACACCCTCAGCATGGAGCAGTCTGTATGGTCACGTTTTGACCAGTTTTGAGCAGTTTTTCAGGGAGAACTTCTGGGAAATGATGTAATCAGTTGACCTTGATCCTTTAGGGTATGAAACAACACTTTTAGGGTTTTCAGAGCCCTTGGTTTATCGACATATGTGATTGGGGTTGCAGTTCCCAAATATGTCTATAACAGTCACCCCCTAAAGCATGAGGTCGTAAATCTTCTGATTTCGGGTGAAATGCTTTATCATGAGGATCCGAGGTTTTTCGAACTGGAAGGTGACCTGTAATAAGACACAATAAAATACATTATCTTCATAATATTTTCATGATATAGCTAAGGCGGGCATTCCCATGCTCTGTTTTATAAATTCATTTTCATGTACATAGGACAGACAACCGTGTGTGTGGCAGACTGATGATTCTAGTAGAGTCGTCATCCCTTAGCTTGGATGATTATCTGTGCAGCTATGGAGTACATTTGATGTCTTTATTTTCCTGAATATATCGTAGCCTCGATGGATGAAACTAGATCCAGGGTCTTCAAACTCATTCAATCTTCGCCCGAAGTACAAGTCGATCATGTGAAAAGATGTTCTGATCTCGAACATGGAAAGACATCGCGTGATTACCAGCCAATGATGTAAGCTGTTAACATGCACGAGAGGAATCACCAATAATGATAATGACCCTAAAGGTACTGTAGTACAATTCACGTGGTGTGAATACATGAGTCAATGTCGAACACCACGTAAAATATTTTGGTCGAAGGCCATTGATGTAAACCTATCGCCGGAAGTGAGAAACTAGCCATTGAGGCATGCAAGCTTCAAAGTAATGAAAGGGTTGTTCCTAAGTCAACTTCTTGGATAATGAGCTGATGTTGACAAGAAGTGACCCATTGTAGGAGGGCCTTAATGAATCCCACATCTATGACATAGAATGGAGCAAATGATTTTGTGGAGGTGAAAACGATCTGATGATACAAGGTTCAGGGTGGCGGTCATGAAAGAATGGGGTGTGAAGGTATTGCAGCGGATGAGGCATTATCTGGGTTGGTGAATTCTCTGAGTGACTTCTCTTGAACATATCAGTGACACTGAAATGGATTGGTAGCGTTAACCCCAAAAATGGATGGTACGGAGGACCAATGACGAAATGACCAGTGAATGGAATAACCCAACCCGACTCAATCATGGTGATGGAGTGAAAATGTCATGTTCAAGAGCGACCTGCTACCAATAAAGTTCTTCGAGTTTTCTTCCCTTTTTCTCCAGTCACTGCTAACTAGTACCTCTTTATTTTTGTCAAGCCTGAGGAGGATAACATATGTTTTTTCTATAATTTTCCCTTCGGGCAAACATGTCGCTATGTTTTAGCGAGCCTAGGGACTGTGAAACTCGCTCTTGTCTGTATGGACAAGTTTGTCATTATTGTTTTAATGAGTTTAGCGACAAAGATAACCTGGTCCTTTTTAGTTTTAGAGAGTCTAAAAAGAGATGGAAAGGAAACTCCAGTAGTCCTTTTTCATAGTATAATCCCTTAATTCCAAAAAAGTATAAAATAATATGAAAGGGATGACTTTTCCGATCACTTTAGCGAGCTGAAAAAGACAAGCACTCGATATTTTTGTGTAATGATCCCTTAGGTCTAAAAAGATTAAAATGTAGGGGAGGGATGGCACTTCCAATCACTTTAACGAGCTGGAGAGGCCAATTGCTCAACAATCTTTTTATAGTTTACGAGTCTAAAAAGAGCTTAAAAGAGACTCATCTTTGACGAACGAGTGATATTTTCAGGTAGCAGCTGGTTCCAGGTAAGGTTTGGAACATTTCAATCATGGTAGTGTAAAGAAGGTGGCTAATAGAATCACTTGTCACAGTTGTTCCTCAAAAGGGTAAACAATCAAGTGGAGGCGTATGATCGGCTAAAAATTGGAGGTGATGGTAAGAACATGACCAAGGCTCAAAAGCTGATAGCAATGCAATCACAAAGGTTATTTACCAAGAGCGGGTTCATTTTTTAATGACCTTGAACTCTGGGGGAACACATTCTCATAGCTAGGTTTATTGTTTAACGAGCTTGAACTTTGCAGAAACATTGCTTGTGATAATAGTCAGAGATGTTCAATTCACCATTAACACTATGTTCTCTTGACGGTCGTACTACCTGTTCAATTTCTCCATCAAATTGATTAGAAATGTAAATACATGTTTGAAAAATGAGTTAAACACTAACATCTTACTTTAATTACGTGAATAATAACATAAAAGTATTTTTTACCTCTCATTTTTACCATTTCATTCAAATTTGGGATTATTGGAGCTCTGGAGGTGTTTTCCCCCTCGATTTTCATCAGTTAATTTCAGGATATTTGGTGGAATATTTTCGGCACCGACTGGACCAGGTAGGAGCTAACCCTGAGCTTTTCAATTGCATTCTTTCCTTTTCTGATTCTGAGTATTTTTTCTCATTTTTCTGGGACTCAGGGGTTTGAACAATTCGTTCTCTCCCCATCACATCTAGTATACATCGAAAAGTGAAATGCATACTAAGCTGGCCATTGGCTAGTCAGTATGCATCCCACCTAGTACACAACTAGGGTGCGATGGGTGCAAGGAGGAAAGTTTATGCACTGTTTTTTCATGGAAATTTTTCTTGTTTTTGCCCAAATCAGGATCTTAATTCTTCTCTTTTTTGCTTTTCAGAGATTCATCGGATCAAGATGGTCATTACATGGCGTGAACATGAGCATGAAGAAGAGGATATGATTGCCTTAAATGATCTGGGTACGGTGACTGCATTGCGGGACTGTGGCTTGCTCAAATTCTTCTGTATATCTAGCATGAGGCAACAAATCCATTTGTTGCAATATTTTCTTGATGCATGGGATCCTACCAACCAAGTGTTCCAGATTCGAGGTAAATCCATCCCTTTGACAGTTGAGGATATCTACTTCTTGACCGGTTTATCGAGGCGTGGTGCCCCTCTCTGACTATTAGGATCTGCACATGGGGGTGAATTCGTGAGGGATTATATTCGTCGGTTTTGTAGAGATGGATCTTAGCCAAGTAGGGATGGTAAGATCAGTATTTGAGATGTCACTGACCGGTCCTTGAGGACTATCTTATTCACACCTTCGCTAGATTGGTTGGTAGTGCGGCTCTTAATTTTGCCAACAGGTCCTATATGCAGTATGCTCTAGAATGCCTTGAACCAAAGGTATTCAAATGGTTTGATGTAGTACTTACAGTTATAAAAGAACAACTTTCGAAGGTGAAGAATGGAAGATCCAAGAACTTTGATTATGGTTCTATTTTGACCACTTTCGCTTTCGAGAGGATACCACTGATGCAGCCACAGTACATTTCACTCGGACTGCCAGAGCCGAGGGAACCACGGATGCAGAGATGGGTCGATCTCATGGCTATACACGCTGGTCAGTCACAGATTTCATTCTCTAATGCTTTCTTTGAGTGGTTCGACCATCAAGATATGGTCTTTGCCAAGTACCCATATGTTGGGATGGATTTTCGGGGCGATCCAGATTTGGTGCTACTAGCTGGCGAGCAGTGGGGTGTTATAGGTAAAAATATCTGACCATATCTCTACTTATTACTCTTATAATGTTCTTGTGTATTTTAAATGTTATTAAGACTAATCAAACCCATATTTTTGTGTAGATATTGGACCAGTGCGACCAGCAGTGCGTCCGAGGGTAGCAACTGTCGTTTCAGCAGGAGAGGCTGTAGGGAGGGCTGTCCTTCACGATCTGGACATAGCCGAGACTGTTGCAGTACTGCAGGATCAGATCGAGGGTCTCACCCTTGGTATTCAAGATGCGAGGACCGATGAGTTACCTCTGAGATTACAGCGCCATACTACTGGTGTGCCGAATCGATGGACTAGGCTCTTAGGTATGATTGCACAGGCGGTGACTTATTATCACCAGCACCATTAGTCTAGGGTGCTTCCCTGCATTTTTGAGTTTTTGGGTCGTGTGACTAATTTTTTCCTAGACACAGAACATTTTGTAAAAGACTATAAACAGTTATTTATATTTTTTATTTTCAAAGCTTTATTTTCGTTAAGTTATATGATCCTGATGCAAATGCTGATTAACATGCCTTTTTTATAAATGCTACAAATATTTATCTAACACATAATTTGCTAATGAATCAATTAATGTGTTTAAGTTTCTAGAAATGTGTTGATATTGAATAGAATCAAACTGTCTTTCCAAAATCCTGACCCTTAGGAAAATATGATGGATAGCTGGATTCCGAACAGAATAGATGCCAATAAGTTGTAGGATGACGAGTTGTGAGTCTAGCCTGACAACAAGTCGGCGTATGCCATGTGTGATGGAATCAGAGAGAAGCTCTATCAACGAGTTGTATTCAGCGATGTTGTTTGTTGATCGACCAATACATACCCCTCTGAAACTCACTAACTCGCCGCTTGGATCACAAATGGCCTAGGCTGCAGAAGATAGGTTCTGCATACTACGATTAGCTCCGTCAGCATATCCAAAAAATGATTCGAATAGGTTCGACATCTGCAACAAATGCAAAAGTGGATTACCTAACCAAAACGATCACTCTTGACGAAAACAGAAACGTAACAAAAGTATATGAAGAGATTACTACACTTAGTCAAGCATAGTAACGCTTAAGGTACAACCCATTTCAGAGCTGCGACACTGGAATCCCATCGTAATCTACTAGCTCGTAGGTTGTTTTTGCTAATACTCGCTTAACAATGTAGGGACCGATCCAAAATGATTGGGACTTACCTACTCCCAATTTATCGGATTCCTGATCGTAAAGTAAGACTAGGTCACCTTCTGAGAAGACACGGGGTTTGACATTTTTGTCAAATTGCACCTTGACTCATTTCTTATGAGCTTCATTAGCCAAGGCGGCATCATGACGGGTTTCATCCAGTTGGATTAGTTCCAAGAAACGAGCCTCTTCTTCTGAAGTTCTGGGGAGAAGGTCGACTGCGAGCTTGAGAGATGAAATCTCACACTGAATCAGTAAGATAGCTTCCAGGCCATACACCAACTGAAAGGGTGTAAACCTAGTCACATTTCTTACCGAGGTTCTGTATGCCCATAGAGCTGAGTACAGGATTAAATGCCAATCTCGTTTGTGGGCTCCAATCATTCTCTGCAACATGCGCTTGAGGACTTTGTTGATCGCTTCAACTTGTCCATTAGCCTACAGATAATATGGAGTAGAACTATCGTGGGAAAGTCCTAATTTGGCAATCAATTCAACCATCATGTGATTGTGAAAATGCGATCCATGATCTGTGACTGTAGCCTGTGGAACACCGAACCTAGAGACTACATGATTGAAAAAGGAAAGAGCAGTCGTTTCGCCACTGTTGTTTAGTGTAGGCATCACCTCGACCCATTTTGTAAAATAGTCGACAACGACTATGATATACCCATGCCACCTGGCTGAGGTGGGGTTACATGTCATGAAATCTATGCCCCATTTCACGAATGGCCCAACAACAACTACTGGATGCAGAGGTGTGGGTGGTAATCTAGTTTTGCGGTCAAAAATTTGACAAGCATGGCAACTTCTTACTACTATTATGCAATCATTGAAGATAGTAGGCCAGAAGTAGCCAGCTCGCAAGATTTTCTGAGCAGTAGTGTAACCAGATAGATGCCACCCACATGCACCTAAATGGCAATCATCCAGGACTTTTTCGGCCTCCTCATGGATGAGGCACCTTCGCAGAACTGTATCGATACCACGTCGATAAAGTGTATCACCGATGATCGTGTAGTATTTTTCTTGGTATCGAGTACGTCGTTGTTCAGAGTGAGAGGTATTAGGCCTAAATGTTTGGGTTTGAAGATAGATCAATATATCTCCATACCATGGATCGCTTGACGATATCATAAACAAAGATTCATCCACGATTGATGCTTTAGATGTTGAATCGTTGGACGACGATGGTAAGTCGCATAGTAACTCCACGAATACTAGAGATTTCTTTGATTTGGATTTTACGAATTCCAGATCAAACTCTTGCAAAATGGCTATCCATTTCGAATATTTGCCCCCAAGTAACTGACGTGACAGAATGTAAGTCATAGGGTTGCAATCTGACAAAATGGTAGTTTTGCGAAAGAGGATATAGTGTCGAAATCTTTGTACCGCTTGAACAGCTGCAAGAGCGAGCTTTTCAACACAAGAGTATCTGCTTTCTGTATCATTTAAGTTTCGACATAAATAATAGATAGGATGTTCAATTCCAATGTCTTCTTGAACTAAAACCATTGCGATGGTCGTATCTGTTGTAGCTAGATATAGGTTAAAGTCTTTTTTATAGTCAGGAGCGTACATTAATGATGCTTTTATTAAGGATTCCTTTAGAGCATCAAAGGAAGCTTGCGCAACCTGATCCCAGTTAAAGGGAACTTATTTTTTCAAAAGACATGTATAACCTTTAGCAAGTTCGGCATGATTTAGAATGAACCTCCTCAGAAAGTTTTCTTTTCCTTGGAGTTTCTGAATCTGAAGAAAATTTGAAGCTGGAGGCATATCAATGATTGCCTGAACCTTACATGCGTCGAGTCGAATCCTATCCTTAGAAACCACGAAACCAAGAAAATGACCAGAACCGACACAAAACACACACTTGTGCGGACTTAGTCGTATCTTGTAGTGTCGGCAACGTAGAAATATAGCTCTCAAATGCTGCTGATGGTTAGTCTTCTTTCGCGAATGAGCTGGTAGATCATCGAGATATGGTTGAATGATGTTCTTGATGTCATGGAAGACGTAGTTCATAGCCCTCTGAAAATTTTCCATTGCATTCTTTAAACTGAAAGGTATTTTGCGGTATGCGAATGTGACCCATGGACATATAAATGTAGTCTTTGACTGGTCCTATGGGCAAATATTTATTTGATTATACTCGGAAAATCCATCCATGAATGAAAAGATTTCGCATCTGGCGCATTCGTCAATTATCTAGTCGATGAAGGGTGTAGGGTAGTTGTCCTTTGGACAAGCTTGATTTACATCCCTGTAATCGAAACACACTCTAATTGTTCCCCGCGTTTTCATCACAGGAACGATATTCAATACCTAATCAGTTAGAGGAACTGGGTAAATAAAACCAGCATGTAAAAGTTTTTCAACTTCTGCCTTGATGGCAGTGGCTTTCTTCGGGTGCACCTGCCGAAGCCATTGTCATACTAGTTTGACATCTGCATACATCTTTATTTCATGTTCAACTATGCTCGAGTCAATGCCTAGAATTTCTTCATATGACCATGCAAGGACATATCTAAACTCATGAAAGAGAGCGTAATATATTTCCAGTTCTGAAGAAGAGCAAGATTTTCTGACATGAATATTCTCTACAACATCAGGTTTGGTCGAGATATTTATGGCGATAGTTTCTTCAATATTGGACAAATTTCGCTCGGAATCCACCATATTTATAGTATTTGATAGAAAATCAAAAACTGAAGGATGATTAAGGTCACTGGAACAATCTTTGTGGTAATCCAGAAGATGGGAATGATGGTGGTAATCTTCCCAAGGTGCCTCTCCTATCATCATTGATTGAAAAATTCCTTCGTCTGTAGAATGTACATGCGACCAAGGATCTGAAGAGGTACTATATTCCTTAGACCTATCTATCCAAACACTCAATGAGCATTTATTTGGGTTTGCCGCCCAGGCCAAGAAAATTGATTGCTACAATATTTCTATTGGGCTTGGAGGCAATACCTGACGATGATCCATGCTAACATCATGTTCAGAAATATTCTGAATCTTTGTAGATATAGAAGATACCATATTGCAGGTTTCCATCGTGGCCACTTCCACTAGATTATTTGGAGGCGGTAGGGCAAAAGTACCCATTAAGGTCGGGTCTTTTAGGAGGCCTACTCCAATGTTTTGGAGTGAGTGACAGCTTCCTTGGATCATTGGAATGCTTCCTGTAACTTGTGAACTATTGGGGAGGAAGGTTTGTTGATCAACGATTGTAAGTCCTCCTTGAGAAGGAAATGCAATCTTTCTAAAGTATGTTGACACAACTGCAGCCATAGCATAAATCCAGGGTTCAAGTAGGATATTGTAATCGAGGTTTCCATCAATAACTTCAACATCAATTTCTACTGTTTTTCCCCCCAGTTCAACTTTCAAGTTACTTAAAATCCCGTATGGGGTGTATGTTCGTCCATTGAATGCATTTAATGTCGTTGATGATCACGACAAAGGTGGTGAGCCTAAAGTTTTCCAACAACTCATTAACATAATGCATGTAGATGCCCCCTCATCAATAATTGTTCGATGAACAGTTTTGTTGAGGGCTTTCACTTGTATGAGGAAAACGAGTTGAGTGGGTAGCTGAGGTTTGTATCCTTTATGATTAAAGGCCACAAGATTGGAATCTGCTGGGTCAATCCCACCTATTGCTAATAATAGAGCCTGATTCTGGGAGGGGAAATTTTGCAGTACTTCAAGTGTCGACATATCGGATGGCGATTGGGCCAGATCCTCTACTATATTATAATTCTATGCTACTCGAGCACAAGGGTTAAATGTCGATTTGTGTACTACTCCCTTTGGTGGTTTTATCGTTAGCTCAGGAATCATGGGTGGTGAAACTTCGCTTGAAGTTTTTGTCAAACTACTAGGTTAATCTGCAGCTTTGTTGTTCGACAGCTGTGGATTCCTGTAATCCTTATTCCTTGTTGATATCAAAGAAACATTTGCTGTTTCTAAATGGACAACATAAGCACTTGGGATGGGGAAGCATTATCGCTAGCAACCAGATTGGTTTCTGGGTTTGGAAACGGATCAGTCAATACTGCTGAGGTTTTTGAACTCTTAAAGAACTTCTTAAGCTCAGCTTTATGCGGAGAATCTCTTGTCCAATGGTCCTCATCACATACGTGACATGGCCAACTAGGTTTCTTTTGCCCAGAAGGGTTTTTAGAAGATTTTTTAGGAGACGAATCACCCTGTTTCTTCTTCTTGCTTTTCCCTTTCTTCTTGCCCCCTGGTTACTTCAGTTCTTTGCCTTTGTCAGTCGACACAGCATTGACCTCCGAGGCAGGAAGTTTGTCATTTGCCTTTTTACTGGAAACTACAAGGGCTTTACCAGATGATGTCTTCGTAGTTTGCATACTTGAGGTACCAATCACGCCGTCACCGGCATGAGAGTCCCTATTTTATTTAGGAGGAGGAGGAATGGAAAAATCTGATGTAGGAGCATTAGGAATTTTGTCGTAGAGTGTGCCAGACTGAGTATAGATCAATTTTAGATACTGGACATGAGCAATGACTTGCTCTTCAGTGAGAACTCCTCCCTTAGCCACATCTTCTGTAATAGAAGGTAACAATGACTTAGTAAACCATTCAGCTAGAAGCTGATCAGGAACATATGTCTTTACCATTCATCGACAACGTCACCACTCATGAATATGATCAGATATGTGAGTGGTTGTTGTCTGTTTAAAATTGGTAAGGAGCTCCGTTCTTATTTCGTACCTTATGGGTAACTGAAAATGGCTTAAAAAGGTGGTGGCAAGGGCACTGAAGTTGTCGAATGAAGCTCTAGGAAATTTGATGTACCATTTCATTGCCGGACTAGTTAGCATTTGCTGAAAAAGGTGAAGCCTAATCGAATCATCATTGAGGGTGTTGGACGAACACCAAAAATGAAAGGTCATCACATGATTCGATGGATATTCACCCAAATTCCCATTGAATTTAGGAATATCTGATGGAAGTTTATGAGGAATCGCCAGCCACCAAGGGGCATAAGCAATTGGATCATTTGTTAGCCGATTCAGATCTAGTAATTCTAAAGTTGCTATGAAAGGCAACTGTTGATTCAGGTTTGGCGAAGCACACCTAAGATAAGATGGGATCGCCTGAGCCATGGGTCTTTGCATACCAGCATAATGTATTTGATGTTGATAACTTTGATAAGGTTGATGGGCGTAACCATGATAATATTATTGTTGGTAACTGTTTTGAATGTACGACTACCCATTACCTACAAAGCTTTGTTGCTCAGGTCCTCGGTAAGCTTTTTGGAATTGCGGTTGTGGATATTGTACCAGCCATGGCTGTGAGACCATTTGCTGTCGTCCAATACTGGATGTTTGACCAAAATGAGGGGTTATAGTGCCCGTTAGAGCCTGAGTTGCTTCAGTTAAGGAGCCACTAATCAGCGGTTTTGATTGAGTCGTAGAGACAAGAGGTTGTTGTATTACGACCTGAGAGACTTGAGGTTGACATACAATAGGCAGAGCTTTTACTTGCGACACCGTCACAATAGCTGGTGTAGTGGAAATGTTCGACACAGGTTTATTTTGTTGCATTGAATATACAACTCTTGGTTGTTGAGGCAGTATTAGCACCCAACCACTGGATGTGATTCCAGCTTGACCTGAATTCTGTTGTGAACTTTCATACAGTTGTTCTCCCAGAGGGAACAATGAAAAGGCATAGTACCCCCCATATGGCGGCAATCCAGTGTTCAAGGGGAAAAATGGCCTTTGGAGACTGGATTGCCCAAATTGATGCTGTTGCAAAGGATCAATTTTCTGAGACTCAACATAAGAAATTCCAGATAAGGTTCCGGATGAAAAAATAGGAACAGACCATACTGTCGAAACAGTCCCTGGGTGGACTCCATCTAGTGGTTGAGAACTAGTTGGGACAGATGGTACACCAGCGAACATTGTCGGAGTGGCAGCAAGAGGTTTTGCTGCTGCTGTATTGGATGACATAGTCCTAGATGTCGATGGTTGTTCAGACATATCAAGTCTATCCAAAAGATTTCCTAGCGATTCTACAGGAACTTGTGATGAAGGGTGACTAACTTCTGTAGTAGAAGGATATAGGTGGATCCCAGTTCCAAAATGAAATGGAGTACTGGATGGAAGATCCTCCACAATCTCTTCTATAGCAATCAGTCCAGGCAGAAGAGGCAGACTGTCAGGTCCGTAAAATATTTCCGGTGTCGAAGAAGGTATAGACTCTACAACGACAAATGTTGAAGGGGTGACACCTTCTGAATCAACCCTAGATGGAGCTGGTTCAGGAATAGAAGTGTTTGCCATTACACTAGGATCAGTTCTAGTGTCCTCTTGTAACTGCGAAACTTCTTCTGTAGAGGCAGGGATACCAGAAATAATTGGAGTAACTAGAGTCTCTGGGGATGTTGAAACACAAGTTTCAAATAAACTAGGAGACTTTGACATAGTTAAACGAGATCACTTGGCTTGGAATGGTTTCGTTTCCGGAGTCAAAGACGGTTGTCTCGTTAGTCTCTGCGAACGATGAGGTTTTGATTGAATTTCTTCCACGATTGTGGATTACTTGATCAACTCAAAATAAAAAGGCGAAAATTTTATTTCGAATTAAATGAATTTTATGACGCTTTGACCCAGCTTGCTTTTTCAATTTTTAAGAGTCGAGAAAAAGTTAAAGATGACTCTAGTCACCTTTTATTTTTAATGAGCCTGAATTGAAAAGTGCTCAGATGGACCTTTTCTTTTAAGGAGTCTGAAAAGGAACGAAAGTGACTACTCTAGAAATCTAGACAGAGGGATTACCAAACCAATCGCAAAACTGTAGAATACATTTTACGTATGGCAATCAATATTCTTGAATGCTGTGTTCAGTGCATTGCGATCAATAGCGTGACAGACACGATTTCCTAAGTATAAAGGATATCAGCCTATTGTGGTCTCCCAATATATAATCGAAGGTATGTGGGAGCACAAGTCTGTACTGGCACTTGTCATATCAAAGAGGAGGAATCACCCAAGCTACAATGAAAATGATAGTTACCAGGCTTTACGACACCAGAATACGTCTCTAGCCTAAACTTCTAGATGTTGTGTGTTAGGTTCCAAAGCGTTTTTATGTTCATTGAGGTTTATTTTACAGTTGATATTTCTTAAGAAGTTTTCCTTTAAGGTTCACCGCGTGATGTAGATATACAATTCCTAAATATGCAATCTAAAATGATAAACAATCGTTTACTTTCTTTTAGCAATGAAAATCCTAGCTACTAAGGAAAGAGAAGTAAAATTCTTTCAACATAGAGCAGAGAGCACACACTAAGATGCACTGTCCTCAATCAATTTCTGCATACAATCTAAATACAAATGCACATGCATGTATTTGTTTTTCAGTTCCCTTAATGTGAGAATGACAAAAAGAAAACTAAGTATAGATCTGAACTATTTTCTTTCAAAGCGAAAATACTAACAATTTTCTCTTTTCAAAACGAAAGGAAGACTAAGACGACACTTTGCGATTTCGAATTGAAAATTGTTTTCGATACTTCAAAGAATTGATAATTCAAATCAAATATAATGGGAAAAGTGTAATCAACTATCTAAAAGAGGAAGACTTTACGACACTCTTTTTCTTGACTGAAAACGACAGTTGTGACACTTTCAAATCAAGAGATGACAATTTGATTAAGCTACTGTTTGCAAAGGAGAACTGTAAATGATGAAAAATACATAAAAAAACATTCACAATTCCTTATCAATGGAGGCTGAATGATGCGAAGGAAAAAGGTTTCAACAGTGATATACTGGTCATAGACAGTAAAACTACTGAATAGAGCTGAAAATAATGAAGAAAAAACCAAAATCTGGAGGCAGAAACAGTGTCATTCAATCATCACACCTTTCCTTAAGGAAAACAGGGATGCATCCCACCTGCAACACACGAGAGGTGCGATGCATCCAGATTTCCAATGAGACATAGTCTGATGGTCCAGGGACAAGACTGAGCTTGGTTTTCACTCACAGTTTGCAGCTAAGTTCAGGGATTTAGGCTGAGCTTATGATAGATAGTAAACATGAAGTATAGGGGCTGATCTAATGAGGTTATTTGAGCTACCACCAGGGCACTTAGGATGTTTGCAAGTCAGATGTTCAGTTCATAAACTAACCTGGAGATTGACTGAAGCAGCGTTGATCTACTTTGTAGTTGCATAGTAAAAACAGTTCGAAGGCTAGTTGGCTTAACTTCAGGCTCCATCTGTAGTTTATAAAGCAAACAATAGTAACTAACAATCAAACTATTTGATCCCCAGCGAAGTCGCCATTTTGTTATCAGGAAAACTAGTGTCCATTCAGAGCTGCTAGTCCCACTAAGACGAGTAGCTATCTTAGAAACAAACAATTTAAAGTAACTTGTTTTTTCCTTTATGAGAGATATATGAGAGAGAAGCAGAGAGTACCAACCTCAGTCTTTCGCTTGGCTCCTTGCTTGTTTCCTCTCTCCTTTGATAGAGCCTCACCACTCCTTCCTCACTTGTCCCGCTTCAAAGAACACTTGTAGAGTCAAAGCAACAAAATACCATCAAAGCATAGAGATCTATAACCATAAACAATGTAGAATCAGATGTACATTAACCATACAAATACATACACAAATACAAGATTCAAAAATATACAAGTATATGGAGGAAAACTCAAATATCTTTATTGATAGAAGTAGTAGAAGAGAGGATTACAACCCAGTTGTCTGAACCAGCACCATCCTCCCAGCATGAAAGCCCTCTTCACCTCATGAAAAGCTAGATCACCCAACAATACAATGTCTCAAAGAGAAACCAACAACACTTCCTTACAAATTACAAAAGTCTAGCCTCTGGATCTCTAGGATGAGGGATCCATATATAGGTATTTGCAGGTGGGTGAGTCAGCTTTTGGGATTTTGATTAGTGTCATTCCACTAATAGTTCTTGTTTCCACTTGGAGATTTCATGATCTCTTACTCATCCCTGGGCGAATTGGGAGAGGCAAGTGTCATATGAGCAGTTTCTAGAAGATTCTCTGAGTTTCCACCTAGCAAACTGCCCCTGCCATTTTTCTACTCTCGCTCATCGCACCCTACAGAAGGGCTTTTCAGTATGCATCGCACCCTTTGTGTGCTGCAAGTGAGATGAATCACACCCTCAGTATGGAGCAGTCTGTATGGTCCAGTTTTGACTAGTTCTGAGCAATTTTTTAGGGAGAACTTCTGGAAAATGATGTAATCAGTTGACCTTGATTCGTTAGGGTATGAAACAACACTTTTAGGGGTTTGAGAGCCCTTGGTTTATCGACATATGTGATTGGGGTTGCAGTGCCCAAATATGTCTATAACACATACAACTGCCAATTAATTAAATAAAATGTGTTATTAAATCACATGCTAACTCCAGCTGTGTTGAAACTAACAGTTGCCCATCGCCCATGATAAAAACTTAATATTTTAACTAAATGGTTCTCTAGGTGAGATAACTGGAGAGTGTAAAAACACCCATACAAGCCCACTCATCCCATTGAGTTAGATGAGCCTCAAATATATAGGCTTTCACACTAACAGAATGGTTTCAACCACTCCCTAGATATTAGGATATGAGGTCTAATATTAGAGTCTCAAACCTATCATCATCATAACAATAATCTAAGTTTAGCTTTCTCCATTACTTCCAACACTCCCCCTTAATGGAGAAAGGGTACTGAACAATAGCATATGCCTTCTTGTCTAGTCTCAGCTAGGCTTACAATTAAAACATTAAAAAAAACTTGGTAACAAAGTTTTCATTTTAGTCTTCTTGCTTGAGAATCCATACTTGTTCATCTTGAGTTGAGGCTTCATCTTCACTTTCCTTGCCATGAGGTAGTGATGTATCTTCACCTCATTTCTTCCCCAGTGATGGAAAGCTTGAATTCTTATTCTCGCCCTCCTCAATATTATGACAGGCTGGATAGGAGAATTTTCCCTCTCACTATTTCCAGTGTCAACCATCTGAACGTCAGCTATGATGTCTTCATCATTCATTGATGTAACGTTTGCACACACAGAAATATTGATGAGATCATCACAATTTAAGTTCTCTCTAGCTTTGTATTCTTCTACCACGTCTTTGCAATCAGCTTCATGTGGCTTGTCCAAATGATCTTCAACACTTTATTCCTCTTTATACACTTCTTGAAGATCAGCTCATGTGTCTTCAATCTCACGATCTTGCACAATACCCTGTGCCTCTTAATTCTCGTGGTCATCAATAGAACCACATTGTTTTTCTGAAATTTCTTCTGACTCGAACATACTACTCATGCTAATGCCAAATGCCCACATGAGAAAAACATCATCATCAGAATCAAAAATATCTGAAAATATAGACATATTATTAAAGTCCAACTTATCTCACTTTATATTGCTTCGAGATTTCTTTTCGACTCCACACAGTCGTCTAACGAGCTCCAACAACCCCGTTACCACACAGGCAGGAAATTTCTCCCTTTGGCAGCTCTTCAACTGTAGAACCTTGTAGACTGCGGCTTCTATGCCATGCAGGTCTCAGTTCCCTCGGCTCTGGCGACGAGCAAGAAAACGACCTCTCACAAGCTGGAAACACTTTCAATATCTAATTCTGATGTATGTAATTAGCAATAACACATATTTCTGAAGATGGGTTGAAATTAGCAAGAACTTTCACATTTTCATTGTGGCATATAATAACTTAGAAGAAAATTTACCCAATTGGTTTTGGGATCTCCACAACCTGCAACTTCTAGGTTTCTCAAACAATAAGATTTCCAGGACAAATCTGCTAGATGACGCTGACAGCAATACCGGATCTATGGCTTGGATGATGATTCGGTTCGAAACCAGGCAGAGAATTCGTCCTCTCTTTTATGAAGTAATAAGCCCCTTTCTTTATATCAAATAAAGAGCCTATTCATATTTTTAATTAATCAATTGACAAAAAACTTTTATTAATTTTTTTTTTATCAAAACGCCAGATAACAATCTTGCAAGGGCCACCTCAACAAATTATTAAACAATGGCAGATGAACACAATGTTCCGCATATCAACATGCTATGACCAAACCGGGAGCAAATTAATTGAATGGTGTTCACCAACACACCACTTCAACACAACAACATTCAACGCTCTGCAACCTCAATTAGATTTATGTAGTAACATTCCACACTATTGCCGATCTCCTCGCAGCCTGCAAACAACAAAGAGAGATTCGGCCTCCGAGCAAATCTGACCTCTTGTGGTCTTCTACTCCCTCTTACCACGCACCGACAACAGATCTCAATTGCACCTTGGTGATCTTCCGACAATCCAAACGAATCTTTCACTATAGTTGACGCTACACTCTGACGTCTTCCAAGCTAATTCTCCTTGTGCAGCAAGCGCTTCACCGAATCACTGCTTCCTCGCAGTCACCGCGCGATCCACAGTCACTGCGCCACTGAATCCTACTCAGCGGCATGCATCCACGACAATATTTTCACGCAGAGATTTACTCTGTCGAGGGTCGACATGATTTTCTGGCTGATACACCCAAATTGGCGTTATTCCGTGCCCAAACCACGCGACACTTTTGACTCAAGGGCGCGAGGTAGATTCTTCACTCAGCATATAGGTTCCTCCGTCTTGTAGCTCTCATACCATGACAAAAACTGAATATATTAACTAAATGGCTTTCCAGGTGAGATACCTGGAGAGTGTACAAACACTCATACAAGCCCACTCATCCCATTGAGTCAGATGAGCCTCAAATATATACGCTTTCACATTAACGAGATGGTTTCAACCACTCCCTAGATATTAAAATATGAAATCTAAAATTAGAATCTCAAACCTATCATTATCATAACAATAATCTAAGTTTAGCTTTCTCCATTACTTCCAACAACCGAGACATAAAAAAAACCAAAAATTCATGGCGCGCACATATATATATATATATATCTAAAATAATTGATGACATCTGATAATTGATGACATCTGATAATTGATGGAGCGCACACATATCTAATATTAACTTATCTAATAATTGATGGCATCTAATGATTGATGACGCATACACATATCTAATATTAACTTTATTTAACTTTATTGATGGCGCCTAAGTCATCGATTTAGCACCCAAACGAAGCAGTGGCATATTCTCTCCAAAGCGAATCTCGCTTATCCATTTAAAACAAAAACAAAAGTAAACACACCTTCATCCACAAACAGTCGAAATATAGACACCTATCAGTGCAAAACCTTCATCCACATATTTTAATCCTTAAAATAAAAAGAGTATTATTTCAACTACTTCACTTTGAATGGAATAATATGATATAATAATATTTTAGTTAATATTATTTCCTTTGTCAAGCAGGACAACGCCATAAAAGACAGGTCTACAACTGTAAAAAGACCACGCCATAAACGACAAGTGTGATTTTAAAAATTCATATTATTAAAACCCCGAATTGCTATAAAGAAACGGTCTCCTGCACATTCAGGATCAGGTAGGTACTCGGTCGCAGTCCTCAGGTCAAATTCCAGTCTCCGTCCGATTGCCGAATATTCAGGGAATCGGCAATCATTACGGACCAGGTAGTCTGTCCATGGAATTCTGTGCATGCTCGGATTTTAGTTTTGTTTACACAAATCTTTATCTTGTATCTTTGTTATCAGTATTTGCTTAGCGGGACTCAAGTTAAATGAATAAATACTCAGCAACCACAGAATGGTGCTCCAAGGATCAGATGGCTCACAATTGCGAACCGTTACATGCTCTGGTTATTCCACACCCCACTCAGGGTCACATGAATCCCATGATGCAGTTCGCAAAGAATCTTGCTTCCAAAGGTCTCATTGTCACCTTCGTTACCACCCATCACAGACACCATCAGATCATTAAAGCTCATTCTCAGACTGATCAAGTCGATCCTATTGATGCCCACAATATGGTTGGTGATATTCGCTTTGCTCAGATCTCCGATGGGTTGCCTCTCGATTTCGATCGGTCCGCTGGATTTTCCGAGTTTGTGCACAGTGTGGAAAATATGGGAGGAGAGTTGGAACGCCTTATTCACGATCTCAACGAGACTGGACCTCCGGTATCGTGTGTCATAGCTGACACAATGCTTTTCTGGTCACTGCAAGTAACTAAGAAATTTGGTATTCCCTGGATTTCGTTTTGGACACAGCCAACAGTTGTTTATTCAATCTTCTATCACTCACATCTTGTGGAGGCTCAACGCCAATCTCATGATAAAGGGTCTGGTAAGCTTTATGCATGCCTGTTTACTATAAAGGATCTGTATAGTTGAATGTATCAATTTTTTTTATATAGATGACATGTTCTGGAAATATTTTGGAATTTGACATCATGAGGTAAATTTGTTTTGAAATTTTATAGAGAAGAATTAGGTCAATTTGTTTAACATTATTTATGTTCATTAGATTTCAAAAAACGGTTGGAATTTGCATTCAAGTTCACTTAAGCTTGTTAAATCTGTCATCTTCTTTATCAATATAATTTGGTTAACCTGGGTATTATGCATCAGATTCCAAAATATAGAATCTACAATTAAATTATATAGAATCTACCATTAAATTCAGATTCTTGAATCTGACCACAAAAAAATCCATTTCTTTGTTTCCTTCTGATTTTATCATGATCAGTAGGATGATTGAAGTGCAGGTGATGAGGTTGATAATTTGATTGATTATATTCCTGGCGTTCCAACGTTACATCCAAGAGATCTTCCGTCCTTCTTCAATGAAACAGACGCCGATTCACTATACTTACTTGATTTGTTCCGGAAGTCCCTTCAGTCAAGTCGCGAAGCAGATTGGGTTCTCTGTAATTCTTTCGACGATCTCGAAAGTGCGACAGTGAACGCTTCAATGAAATTAGAACCTCCAGTTTTCCCTGTGGGTCCGCTGCTTCCATCCGGTTATTTGAAAGGTGAAAGTCCTGATGAGAACATGCGCACTGGAACAAGCCTTTGCACGGAGCATGACTGTTCAGAGTGGCTCAATACAAAGCCCGACGGTTCTGTTATATACGTTTCGTTTGGTAGTATGATTCATGTGTCTAAAGATCAGCTGAAGGAAATAGCGATCGGTCTCAGGGACGGCAGACAGCCCTTTCTCTGGGTTCTGCGTCCTGACATAGTAGCTTCAACAGTCTCAGATCTCTTACCGGATGGGTTTTTAGACGAGGTGGGAAGCCAGGGCCTCATTGTTCCATGGTGCAATCAGTTGCAAGTGTTATCCCATTCCTCTGTTGCGGGATTCGTTACTCATTGCGGCTGGAACTCAATGCTTGAAGCCATAGCCCTTGGAGTTCCTATGTTAGGATTTCCATTTTGGGCGGATCAGTTCACCAACTGCAAATTTATGGCCGATGAATGGAAACTTGGATTCAGAGTGAGCCGAGGGGCTCACGGAGAAGATAACAGAATGATAGACAGTAAAGATATATCCAGCGCTATCAGAAAATTGTTCACCGACGAAGGGAAGGAGATGAAGAAAAAAGTTGCAGCCATAAAAGAAAGTGCGAGGACTGCCGTGCGAACAGGGGGATCCTCAGACAAAAACATGGACAGTTTTGTAATGGGTTTGAAGGCATTAAATGCTAAACCTCAGGGAAAGCAAGACTGAATACTGTCATGTATAGATCTATCCATGCCGTACTTTCACCTGCTTGCCCTATTTTTAATAGTAGCTTATCTATATTGCCGATTTGATTCCAGAGAGCATTATATATTTACTGATATTTTGCATCCTTATGGCACTAAAGAATCACCCATCCTTTGGAGCGCTATGATGCGTGAAGTTTCACTAGAATTTGTACTGTCATAAGTCGTAGCACATATTTTCGAACTACCTCTCGTGGTCTTTCGGTTAAGATGATACAGGCTTCCTACGTCAAATAAAAGCATGACTACTTCTTGTGCACAGGGCTTTATGGTCTATTATGGGATATGTTGTAACTTGGGATTAAATTAAAAACAATACTATTAAACTCTCTGGATGCCGTGACCTCCTTACCGGTGACCTCCTTATGTTTTAAAGAGGCTGAATGTGGTATATGGTAGCTTGTATATAGTGGTCTGTAGGTGGCATTTTATTTTTATTTTTTTTAATCATTCAGTATTTGTTGTTTCCTTACGGAATTTCCAGGACTCAACTAAGTCCTGGCTCATCCAACACTTTTTTAATAGCCTTGGATTTTTCTGTTAGTTTTTGTGTGCTGTGTCTAGCTTTGCTCTCTCCCTAGAAGACAAGTGAGGTTTCTATCCCTATGCCCTTTCTTGATTATCTTTTTACCCATCGTGCTCCTCTAGTTGGTATTGTCATTCCTAGTCTTAAGAGAGTTTTCTTCTACCCCTTTGGCACTCTCCCATGTGTCTACACTTTACCTTCACCTTTCCACTAATTGAGTATGCACTATCTCTTTCCTTTTAACATGTTTTTATTTCATTGTATATAAGACACTAAAGCTAGTACATTAAATAAGCTAGATATGATAGATTTTGAATACATTTGTATTTTGGAAGTCATCCAATAAAATTTAGTATTTAGGCTAGATATTAGATAGTACTACTCTCAATTTTGACAATAAAAGAGAATCTTTACTACTCTCAATTTTGAAACAAAAAGAGAATCTATATTTTGTTGGTATAAAATATTGTTATTAGCGAAATTATGAATTTCTTTCACCTCATCTTAGTTTAATATAATATTTAGAGAGGAGCATTAAAAAATTAATATGGTTTCACATTGAGAAATCACTAGCAAAAATTATGTTTTTCTTTGATAAGATCTTAGTTTAATTTAATATCAAAGTTCCTTTGTGTATTTCTTTGATACGATTTTAGTTTAATTTAATATCAAAGCTCTTTATGTATTTCTTTGATATGATCTTAGTTTAATTTAATATCAAAGAGGAGCTTAAAACAAATATAAATGAATTTTTAAAATGATGAAATTTATTTTCAAATTAAAATGAAATTTATTTTTAAATGATTATCAAAACACATTATAATATTGTAATGCCCAAGATGGCATAATGAATGAAATATCAAGGAATGAGTTCGGACATGCAATGAGCCATCAACCAATCATATATGCATAGACATTCCCATGCTCAGTGCAAGAGATAATAAAGCACAGTTTCCAACACGATACACTCTAGATCCATGTATTAATATGGAAGACCATGACCATGAAAAAGTACATGGTGGATCTATGCCATCAAAATAGATTATAACCATGAGAAAATACAATTTGGATCTATGTAGTAATATGCATAGAGAAGACATCTAGCACTCAGAAGAATACCCATCTAGTCTTCAAAGTACATTTGATAACACAACTTGGGATGGGTAGCATGAATGAACGAAGTATTTCCATGAGCCCAAGGTATTCATTCCATTCCCCATGGTATGAATCTACAGCATGCGAATAAAAGATTCAATGTTAAGCATGGTAAAAAATGTTTGTGATTTAGGTGGATATCGTGGCCACCCACCTCTTCCAACTAACTCTATGGTTCTTTATCTTCTTGACAACATTTCTATGGTTTTTTGGGTCCCAAAATTTTAGTCTTGTTTCGAGGCCTTAAGTTATTTTTTCTGGTGACTTTTGGGGAAAGGGTTGGAAAGGTTTACGAAGGCATCCCTAAGCCCCATCAAAAATTTGTAATTCTTGAATATTTGTTTCCAGTGTGCCATTGTGCACCTCAAACAGAAATTATATGCAAATTTTGCACCCCTATGAAGTTGATGTACCAACTAACAAGCTAAGGGTCACAAATATTTTGGTACTTCATCATCTAAGGTTAGGATTTTGGACCTATCGAGCTCTATATTTATGTTAAAATTTCACTCTTTCAGTGCCTTTTGATAGATTTTGCCAATGCATCTAGTTGCCATATCTCTCCCTTCAAAGAAAGCGGCCACCATTCTAGCGAGTCTGTGTTCTACAATATTCTATTATTGTTTTTATCAATAGAAGTTGGGTTTTAGTTATATCATTGTGCTCTATTATATATTTATTCATGTGTCCTAGTTCATTTCGTTCCTTGTACAATTGGGATGACAAGTATAATAGAAATTTGCTCCTTGTTGTTTCTCAATCAATGTCCCTAGCAAGGTCAAGGTATAAAGAGTTTAGTCTCAAGCTTGTTTCACTTGGGAATGATTTCTCTCACAAGCCCAAGCATTCTTTCATGGTGGAATAAAAGAGAGACGATGGAGTAGGAGATACTATCAAGTTGTTTCTTGAGGAAGCACTCGTGTGATAGAGGAATGCGATGATGGGTAATTTTAGCCAGATCCTTAAAAAATTGCCAACAATAGTTGAGGCACCTTCAAAAAGTGGAAATTTTGGAGGTACAATACTCTTCAAGGTCTCATTTAGCATTGACATCCCCTTATTTGAAGGCCAAATAGATGCAAATGCTTTGAAGAAATGGTTAAATCTATTACAAGGATATTTCTCCATCCAACAAAATATTGGCAATGATAATATCACTTTCACACTCTTGAATGTCCTTCCCCATTTGAAATATTGGTGGGAAGGTTACTAGGAGGGATCCAATGAAGACAAATCTACAATATTTGGCAAGACTCACGCGGGTTGATTTTGTTGATGCCCTCAAGGAGGAGGATCGAGGAAGATCCAAAATGGCTTAAAATTCCAAGTCCTCAAATCTCAACAGAAATGAAAACAATTCGTAAATCTCAATGAGATATTTCCAAAGGTGAATAGCAACTCAAAAGGCCTTCATTTTAGGAAGTTATGGATTTTGAAGTTTTAAATAAACGGTAAAATAAAAGAGTCACTGGCAGTGCCAAATGACATCCCCAAAAGAAGCTACGTGATACCATTCAGAAGGTGACATGTGGCACCATCCAAAGGTGACACATGGAACCATCTCGATGCCTCCACTTAGCATAGAGATGGCAACAAAATGTACTGATCCACATGCATCATGTGTCCCAATCAATCCATAAGGCAATTGTAGTTGGCCACACTAGTCTACTAAAAAAGAAATAATTGTTGAGTGACCAGAACCAGACCAATGGATTACAAAACACTACTTCTTGGCATATGTAATGAGTAAACAAAATCTACATCAAAGTAGCCAAATGGGAAGCCCCGTGTGTTTGACCCTAGGAAATCACCAAAAGCAATGGTCTAATTGTTGGACATGAAATCCCCCAAGGCACGTTTTGGGGCTTAATGCCTAAGTTTTTACCAGTTATTTTGTAAAAGCTCCGCGAATTATGGATGCGGAGTGTGAAGTTATAATAGAGTGACGGGGTTGTCTGCCCTCAGTTTTGTAATGTAATGTCAGTTTCATAGACCTACCCATTGTCTGTGGACCATGGGATTGTATAAATAGAGTGAGGCTCTGAGTGTATAAGACAACGAATAGAATGGGAGCATGATAAGTCTAAGAGATTGAGTTGAAGTGTAAAGTGTGTCTTTTGGTCGTAGAGTAGGAGAAGGCTCTGCAACTAAGTGCATAGAGGCCTAGTAGTTCACAGCTGAGTGCGCAGACCCTGCAGCTAAGTGTGCAGGGAAGGTCGAATCTGTAACCATTGGAAGAATTAATAAAGATAAGTTTACCATGTTTCTGTGTATCTTTTCCTGTGTTAATGTATGATTGGGTATAAATTGCAAGTGTATTGTTTATTTTCTGTGTACACTCTTATGAATGTTTTGTATAACTAAATATAATGTAAGACATCCAATTGCACAAAGATAATTGACTAGGCATAGGAAGATAGGTAAGATCTCAGGTGTGACTTAGGCGAATAGCGCAGAACATTTCTCTAGCAGCGCAGAAGCCCCACAACCCCTGGTTAGGGCTGCATGAAGGAAAGTATATCAGGGTGAGAAGACGTGAGAATTTTGTGAAGCAACCTGTGCGTAGGGATGAACACTTGGACCAGTCGAACCTCTCAGACATCTCAAGGGTGAGGAAACCTAGTTCCACCACCCTCCCATACTACTTCGGGTGAGACCTTGGTCCACACTCCGTGGATTATTGCCGAAAGGGCAAGCAGTATAGGGATTTATTTGGCTAATTAACTCTGAACCTGGGTCAGGCCCCAACAAGCCAAAAAATGGTCCCATTGTTGGGACGGGGATCTGCATAGAGATGTCTAATGTCGTATCTGTTACAGGGAAAAGTGTCTACACAGAACTGCTTATCCCACTAAGGTGTGGTAGCTACCTTAGAAACAAACAAGGTAAAGCTACTTTCATTTTTCCTTTATGAAATATAGATGAGAGAAGAACAAAGGAGACCAACCTCTGTCTTGCGCTTATCTCCTAGTTCGATTCCTCTCTCTCCTGATAGTCCTTCGCTACTTGCTTCCTTATACGCCCAGCTTCACAGAGTACCTGTAAGATCAAAGTAGCATAACACTATACAAGAACATGGATCTATAATCATAAACAATCTAGGATCAGATGTAAATTGACCATACAAATGCATAAAACATAAATGACACAAGAGTATGGAGGAAAACTTGAATAGCTTTTATTGATAATCAAGAAAGAGCCAAGGGAGTTACAACCAGTTGTTCTGACCCAGCATCATCCTCATAGCAAGTAAGCCCTTCTTCACCTCATACAAAGCTTAGATCACCCAACCCTATGATGTTGTCTCAAGAAACCAACAACAATTCCTTACAAGATGCAAAATTCCAGCCTCTGGATCTCTGGGATGAGGGATCCATATATAGATATATGTAAGGAAGATGAGTCAGCTTATGATTTGATTAGTGTCTTCCCTCTGATAGTTCTTGCTTCCACTTGGATATTGATGATCTCTTACTCATCCTTGGTCGAATTCAGAGAGGCAAGTGTCACAGGAGAAGTTTCTGGAAGATTCCATGCCTCTCCACCTCGCAGATTGACACTGCCATTTGTCACTTCTCACCCATCGCACCCCATAGAAGGGCTTTTTGAAATGCAACGCACCCACAGAGTGTACTTAGGTGAGATGAAACGTACTTTGCCTATGGAGCAGGTGAAATGATCCTGCTTTGACCAGTTCTGAGTGGTTTTTCATGGAGAACTTCTGGGAGAAGCTGTAATCAGTAGACCTTGTTCCTTTAGGCGTTAGACCAACACTTTTAGGGACTTAGGAGCCCTTGGTTTATGGACATTTTATGCTTGGGGTTGCAGTGCCCAAAAATTTCTATAACAGTTGCCCCCTAAAGCATGAGGTTGTTAATCTTATTTTGATGTCGGGTGAAATGCTTTATTATGAGGATCCGAAGTTCTTTCAAGCTGGGAGGAGACCTATAATAAGATACAATACAATACATTATCTTCATAATTTTTTCATGATCTAGTTGAGGCGGGCATTCCCATTCTCAGCTTTATAAATTCATTTTCATGTACATAGGACATACAATCGTCTAAGTGTAGACTGATGATTCTGGTAGAGTCATCATCCATTTGATTGGATGATTATCTGTGCAGCGATGATGTACATTTGATGTCTTTATTTCCCTAAATACATATCGCAACCCAGATGGATGAAACTAGATCCGGGGTCTTCAAATCTCATTCGATCTTCACTCGAAGTACAAGTCTATCCATGTGAGAGATGTTCTGGAGTCAAACATGGAAAGACATCACCTGATTACCAGCCAATGATGTAAGCTGTTAACAGCCGCGAGAGGAATCACTGATAATGATAATGACCCTCAAGGTACTGTAGTACAATTTACGTGGTGTGAATAAAGGACTTGGCATCAAACACCATGGAAAATATTTCGGTTGAAGGTCATTGATGTAAACCTGTCGCCGGAAGTGAGAAACTTGCCATTGAGGCATGAAAGCTTCAAAGTACTGAACGGGGTGTTCCTAGATCGACTTCTTGGATAATGAGCTGATGTCGACAAGAAGCGATCCATCATAGGAGGGCCTTAATGAATCCCACATAAATGACACGGAACGGAGCAAATGATTTTAATGGAGGTGAAAACGATCTGGTGATATAAGGTTCAGGGTGGCAGTCATGAAAGAATGGAGCATAAATGTATTGTAGCGGGTGAGACACAGGTGAATTCTCTGAATGACTTCTCTTGAACATATCGGCGACACTGACATGATGGATTGGTAGCATTAACCCCAAATGTGGATGGTGTGATGGGACCATGGTGATGTGACCGGTGAATGAAACAACCCAACCTGACTTGGATGCGAAGTGAAAGTGTCATGTTCAAGAGCGACTTGCTACCAACAAAGTTTCTTCAAGTTTTCTTCCCAATTTTTCCCCAGTCATTGCTGACCATTACCTCTTTCTTTTTGTCAAGCTTGAGGAGGATAACATATGCGTGTTCTATAATTTGCCCTTCGGGCAAACCCATCGCTATGTTTTAACGAGCCTAGCGATAGTGAAACTCGTTCTTGTCTGCTATGGACAAGTTTGTTGCTATTAAGTTTTAACGAGTTTAACGACAAAGATAACTCGGTCCTTTTCAATTTTAGAGAGTCTGAAAAGGGACGTAAAGAAAACTCCAAAATTCATTTTTCGTCATCTAATCCCTTAAGTCCGAAAAAGTATAAAACAATATAGAAGGGATGAATTTTCGATACTTTTAACGAGCCGCACAAAACAAGCGCTCGATCTTTTTGTGTAATAATCCCTCAGGTCCAAAAAGATTAAAATCTAAAGGAGGGATAGCACTTCCAGTCCCTTTAACGAGCTGGAGAGGCCAATGGCTCGGCAACCTTTTCATATTTTACGAGTCAGTTGAAAATAGCTTAAAGGAGACTCGTTTTTTAAGGAACGAGTGATAAAATTGGGTAGTAGCTGATTCCAGGAAAGGTTTGGAATTTTCCAATCACGGCAGTGTTACAAGGATGGCTAGTGGGATCACTCTTTGCAGCTATTCCTCAAAAAGGGGTAAACAATCAAATGGATGTGAATGATTGGCCAATACAGAGTGGAGGTGATGATGAGAACATGACCAAGGCTTTAAAGGCTGAAGTACTACATTCACGATGGTTATTTACCGAGAAATAGTTCATTTTTTAATGAGCTTAAACGCGGGGAGAAGCATTTGCTCATGACTTATGTTTATTTTTTAACGAGCTTGAACTATGTGCTAAAACTGCTCGATTAATCCAGTCGTATAATAAGAATGTCTCATATAAAAATAACAATTTTTAGAGTTTTGCCCCACATCCTTTCTTTATGTAAGTTAGAAATGACCAATCCAAAAAACAGATAAATGATCACTCTTTGCTTGCACTCCAAAAGGTTTGCATGCCCCCAGGTATAAAACAGAGTTTCAAGGTCACCCTTCAAATCACCAACAAAAAATTTGTTTTATCAGGAAAGGTATACCTCTTTCAGGTGACCAAAGATTGTTCTATTCACAGTGCAAACAAAACACATCTTCGGCGATGTCTACTGAAATAGACAAAGGTGAGACAATCCGCTCACATAACTTTGATGAGGGAATCTTATTCCAGTCTAACCCCCTCTTCCAATCACAGACGGGAGTACAGTCCAGTCATATATCTCTCGCGGAAACCTACCCTATACTCGAAGTTTTCCTACCGAAGCAGACCAGGGTGCATGCCCCCTGGGTTTCAGTCATGTCCCCTGAATCACTCGCGCTCATCAGGTGGACGGACTGGAGATTGATGAGACATTCCTTGTGTGAAAAGACCATTCAGGGATGGTATATGACTATTTGCTATGCGTGATCTGGGAAATGAAAGCTAGTCTACGAGCTTGACCACTCTTCCTTTGTGTGGAAAACACATTACTCTAAAGAGTGATGAGACAATGGATCCCATGCAATAAATATAGTCTCGTCCAAGGAGTAGATTATAATCCAGGGGTCCTTGAACTACCATTACGTTCATGTGAACGGTTTTCCCTCTCAATGTTATGGGCACATTGGGAAGGATCCCTAACGGTCGACTGGTTCCTTTGTCAAAGCCTATTAGATTTCTCATCCCAGGCAAAAGCGATGGCGAACCAAGTGCTTTCCAAGCAGTCGAGGAAAGGATACTCACAGAAGCCCCTTCATCTATGATGGTACTGGCCATAACTATTCTATATATTTGAGCAATGATTCGGAATGGTACACTAGCTGGTAAGCGGGGTCTGCCTAGTTGATTCCAGTCGAAGGAAACAACTAGGTTGCTTGGAGGTGGGACCGAATAGACGGCTGGGTATGACTCTCATTGACTTCCTTCATGTGGTAAAGGAATAGGTAAATTGCCCCCATGTTCATCGAAGTCTGTGCTTACGAAAAGAATTTGGACGGTGTCATCCTTGTTCTCTTCGGTGATTGTATCATCTAAAGATGGAACCTCTGAAGGCAAAACCGAGTCAACTGCCGCCTCGACCTTTTGACTTTCATCTGGTATGGGTTCAGATGGTTCGTCTTCAATGATAGATGCTTCGGCCGACCACCTGGGTGGGTCAGCCGGACTTTCAACTAGTGACGGACTCGGCAAGAGTTTTTTATATCAAGGAGGAAGTCGTAATGGTGAAACCGGACGATCGTCCAAAACTCTTTTAGCCTCGTCTAAGAAGGGACAACGGTGGATGGCATGATCACCTTCGCACAGTTTACAAGGAAATCTGTATTTTCCTTTTTGTCCAGGGGCTTCACTTTCACTAGTCGACGGTGCGTTTTCAACATGATCATCAGAGGTTGAGGACACTGGGTTGTGCAAACGAGGAGACTAGTCCCTTAAGATCCGAGGGATGCAAGGGAAATCTCGATGAAAGTGGTCTCCTTTGCAAATGACACATGGCGATTTAGGCCTGGTCGGTGCAGTGTGTGGATTTTCTCTAGACGATGCTTGGTTGCCCCCTTTCGCTTTTGGCTCCTTCTTCTTCTTCTCTTTCTTCTTCTTTTCCTTCTTCTTCTTTGGTACATGATTTTTGGCTTTACCAACCCCATCAAGCGAAGAGGAAGGAGGAGAGGAAGAATTGGAGGAAGTAGAAGGTTAGTGGGTAACTCTGGAATCGTCTAGTTGCTGACTTGATTGTTCAAGAATTGCGGTGTTCTGAACGACAGAGGTTGAGAAGAGCCATACGGACAAGCTGATTGTCAATCCTGGAAGTGACAATGTGGCCATATGGGGTGCACCAACATCTCCCCAAGAGGAGAAGGGACTAGATTTCCTCCAAGGGGAATTCCTTGGTTGGTGGATTCAATTTTCTCAACCTAAGATCAACGTAGGAAAGGGTGATGATTATTCCGTTTAAAATAAATTTTAGACGCTTTGACACAACTTGTTTTTTCAATTTTAAAGAGTCGAGAAAAACAAAAGATGACCCTAGTCGCCTTCGATTTTTAATGAGCCTGAAGTGACAAGTGCTCAAATGGACCTTTTCCATTAAGGAGTCTAAAAAGGAACGAAAGGGACTACTTTGGAAATCTAGGTATAGGGATTACCAAACCAATCGCAAAACTGCAGAATACTTTTTACGGTACGGCAGTCAATCTTCCCGAATGCTGTGTTCAGTGCATTGCGATCGATGGGTCGGCAGACACGGCTTCCTATGGATAAAGGATTAAGCCTATTTTGGTCTCCCAAAATATACTCGACGATACGTGGGAGCACAAGTCCGCACTGGCACTTATTGTCTCAAAGTGGAGGAATCACCCAACCATCGGTGAGAACAACAGTTACCAGGCTTTACGACGCCGGAATACATCTCTAGCCTAGGCTTCTAGATGTTGTGCATTAGGTTCCAAAGCGTTGTTAGATTCATTAAATTTATTTTATAGTTGATCTTGCTTAAGAAATTTGCCTTTCAGGTTCACCGCATGATGTAGATGTACAATTCCTAAAATGCAATCAAAGATGATAAACAGTCTTTTATCTTCTTTGTGCAATGAAAAACCTAGCTACTAAGGAAAGAAAGACAGAATTCTTTCAACATAGAGCAAAGAGCACACACTATATGCACTGTCCTAAATCAAACCAATCAAACAGTCTAAATGCAAATGCACATGCATGTATTTGTTTTCGGCTTTCTTAGTATGTGAATGATAAAAAGAAAGCTATTGCGCAAATCTGAATTACTTTTCAAGCGACAATTACTAACCAGTTTCTTTTCAAAATCAAAAATGAAGATGATGACAACACTTTGCGATTTAGAAATGAATACTTGCTTTCAACACTAGAAGAACTACAAATTCAGATCAAATACAATAGTAACAGGGTAATCGACTATCAAGAGCAATCAGACTCTCTTCTACGATTGAAAACGACACTTACGACACTTTCAAATCGAGAATCGACAGTACAACTACGTTACTTTTTTGCAAAGGAGAACCGAAAATGACTCAACAAATACACAAAAACATTTACAGTTCTTTGCACAATGGAGGCGGAATAAAAACAAGGAAAATGGGTTTCAAACAGAGATATACTGATTACAGGCAGCAAAATTCATGAATAGAACTAAAAAGAATGAATCACAGAAACCAAAACTTAACAATGCCTAGTCTGATCAGCGCACCTGTAACACAGTGAACTTGAAATGCAACGCACCTACTACACTCAGGAAGTGCGCTGAATTTTAGATTCACAGAACAGAGCCTGCGCTGGGCCAGAGACGAGACTTTGCTTGGGTTCCGGGTCATAGTTTGCAGTTCAGTTCAGGGGTTTTGGCCGAGCAAATGGTAATCAGTAAATCAACAATTAGGGGTAGATCTAAGGAGGTTACTTGATTTACCACAAGGGCAATCAGAGAGTTTGTAAATCAGTTGTTTAATTCATAAACAAAACCCGGAGATTGACTGAAGCGGCATTTATCTACTTTGCATTTGCATAGCAAATGCAGTTTGAAAGCTACCTGGCTCGACTTTAGGCTCCGTATGTAAGTTCATAAAATAAACAACAAGGAAGATAAATAAACAACCTAATTGCTCCCCAACGGAGTCGCCATTTTGTTACAGGGAAAAGTGTCTACACAGAACTGCTTATCCCACTAAGGTGTGGTACCTACCTTAGAAACAAGCAAAGTAAAGCTACTTTCGTTTTTCCTTTATGAAATATAGATGAGAGAAGAACAAAGGAGACCAACCTCTGTCTTGCGCTTATCTCCTAGTTCGATTCCTCTCTCTCCTGATAGTCCTTCGCTACTTGCTTCTTTGTATGCCCAACTTCACAGAGTACCTGTAGGATCAAAGTAGCATAACACTATACAAGAACATGGATCTATAATCATAAACAATCTAGGATCAGATGTAAATTGACCATACAAATGCATAAACATAAATGACACAAGAGTATGGAGGAAAACTTGAATATTTTTTATTGATAATCAAGAAAGAGCCAAGGGAGTTACAACCAGTTGTTCTGACCCAGCATCATCCTCTCAGCAAGTAAGCCCTTCTTCACCTCATACAAAGCTTAGATCACCCAACCCTATGATGTTGTCTCAAGAAACCAACATCAATTCCTTACAAGATGCAAAATTCCAGCCTCTGGATCTCTGGGATGGGGGATCCATATATAGATATCTGTAAGGAAGATGAGTCAGCTTGTGATTTGATTAGTGTCTTCCCTCTGATAGTTCTTGCTTCCACTTGGAGATTGATGATCTCTTACTCATCCTTGGTCGAATTCAGAGAGGCAAGTGTCACAGGAGAAGTTTCTGGAAGATTCCATGCCTCTCCACCTCGCGGATTGACACTGCCATTTGTCACTTCTCGCCCATCGCACCATATAGAAGGGCTTTTTGAAATGCAACACACCCACAGAGTGTACTTAGGTGAGATGCAACGCACTTTGCCTATGGAGCAGGTGAAATGATCCTGTTTTGACCAGTTCTAAGTGGTTTTTCATGGAGAACTTCTGGGAGAAGTCGTAATCAGTTGACCTTGTTCCTTTAGGGGTTAGAACAACACTTTTAGGGAGTTAGGAGCCCTTGGTTTATGGACATTTTATGCTTGGGGTTGCAGTGCCCAAAAATGTCTATAACAGTATCACTGGAATCAGACAAAAAAAGGAATTGAAGATTGGTTGGACAGAAAGATTCACGAGTTCTACGAAAGAGGAATCTACGACTATCAAAGGGAGAGTGATTAGACTTCTACTTATACACAGAGATCCACTAAATTTTCTTCACGTCTTTTCCTACTGAGCTATATGAGTGGATCACGAAACTAGCAGATAGCCAAGGAAGGTGTAAACTCAAAAGACCTGTTGTGTGGACTCTAGAATTGGTGCACAAATTGGAAGCATCGGAGGATAATATCATGCACGTTGTCGATCACTGGCTCGATCAAATCATAGGAGGATTCATCACTGAATTCACAGTAGATAGTTCAGTAAGTTATAGCGAGGCAAAACAACACTTCCTCAAAGGATTGTGAGGTAAGTACGTTAAATCTTTGAACACTTGGATTAAAATGCTACTATGTGAAAAATAGGTTATGCGAATAAATTGATGTTTGGGGCTACGCAAAGTGGGAGAATCTACAGAAACGAAGGTAGTACACAACTAGAAACTAGCCCCTTGATTTCACCTCCACAAGGGGGTGAAGGAGAGCTCATGAAGGTCTCGCCAAGAAGTGTGATCAATTTGATAAGGCAGAGAATTCTACGCATCCCACCGCCACCCCCACCACTGCTAGTTTCACCGTCTTCACCCTTGTCTTTGCCCATACCTCCTTTGCCACCATTGCAAAGCAGTATGGTGAGTGTGATAAAGCTACTAGTGGTCAAGGGAGTAGGGTATGAAGATCCGAACACTTTTTGGTTCGTGATAAAAGCTGTATGGGAAGTGCAGGGAGTCATGTATGACAATATAAAGAAGGCAACCTTGGTTAGTGCTATACAGGAACACGCGCTGAATTGGTACATTAAGAATTCCAATGACAATCTGAATGCGGGGATCACAAATATCCAAGTTGTGCTAAACAAAGAATTTAGCAAGCCAGAGTTACATGCATAGTCGATCATTGGGTTCAAGGAAACGAAAATGCTACTAGGCGAGACCCCTTGGGAGTTGGATCAAGGACTGAAATGCAGAATTCATAAAGCTAACATGACGTTAACAAATGGGCAACATCACGAATGGTTTGTAGCATTTTTAACACCACATCTATGAAATGTGCTGTCACAACAGAGGCTAACCACTCAAGCCGAGGCCTTGGAAGTCGCAATGAGATTGCACGAGACCCTGATACAAGATCCCAACCTGGGAGTTCAGCAGATTCACACGCAGTTGAAAAACTAATGCCTTGAGATGCAGAGTTTGAAACAAGACAAGACAACCCACCTAGAGTTGTGCGATGAGGTATGGTGCGTAAAATGCAAGGGCCAGGGGCACGACAAGGACCACTGCCTGGTATTCGTGAATTACCTTCTAGGAGGAGGGCCAATGCCACTGAGACCGGAGCCACAAGCAGGACCGCATGTAGCACCTACGCTATGGTGCACGATTTGTCAAATAGGAGGAAAGCATGTTATAGATAACTACCATCTATTACAGAAGTATACATAGAATTCACAGCAGTTGTTCTGTAATTCTGTAGGTCACTAGGGCATGATGAGCGCACCTATAGAACTTATGAGTTGATGATGGATTGAACTCCTACCTACAGAGTTCATGTCGAAATGCGGCCCCTTGATGAGAATGCAGTAATGGCGCACACTGGATTTCAAGGGTGCGGACAAGGCCGAGGAGGAGGGGGATCAAGAGGAGGTCGCGGATAGCTGATATGTTACAATTGCGGAGGGTGAGGGCATTATGCCCACGATTGTACAAATCCAATGTGACCATCATTCTTGTATTGTACGTTGTTTGATCATGAGACGGAGGATTGTCCCACACTGATAGCGAGGTTGCATGATAAAGGAGCACTCCAACCTCCCCCGACTCAGAACTTGCAAATGATAAGGTCTGAGCCGCGTGAGGAAGACCCTAATGTAAATATCGTGCTCTGGAGTGGAATTATGACAAGGGATGACAAAGGCAAGCAGCTTGAAGAAAATACTTGGGTTTGAAAGGCTCCAACGAAGGAAACAAAATTTGATTTGGAGTGAGCTAAGGAGACATTCATGGAAGCCAAGAGGATTTTCACTGAAGCCTTTACTTTAGGAAGTAAAGACAGAATTGAGCTGGAAATGGACCCATTGATGCTCCCTACATTCTTGGAAACATGCATGAAGCTACTGCATGACAGCAAGGCTGTAAAGGGGCTGCAATAACTCATACATAGATGCACTGAGACCGCGCTAGGAGAACCGCACATATTCTGGAATCTCAGAAAGCACACAATGTGAATGGGAAGGGAGATGAGATAGACAACCCAAATTGGATAATATGAGATGGACCAAGTGATTCTGGATCTAGGATCAGATGCGAACATCCTGCCAAAGCAGACATGGGAGCGCATGGGAAGGTCTACACTACAATGGTATCCTATCCAACTGTGAATGGCGAACCAGAAAAAGATCCTCCCTATGGGGAGATTGTAGGGAATCACAGTAGATATCGAAGGAGCAAGTGCCTAGAAGATTTCACAGTAATAGAGATTGTTGATGACAACCATCCCTACCCCGCGCTATTGGGAATAGATTGGGCCATTGAAATGAATGGGGTGATAAATCTGAAGAAATGCAAGATAATTTTTGAGAAAAAGTATCTGCGCTTGGTTGTACTATTAGACCTTGTAGAAGGATCATGCTACACAGAGCCGGTGCGCAACTACGACAGCGATGATGACTTGGATTGCATCTACCAAATAATAGAATGAGAGCAAGATTGGGTGAATCCAACCAAAGATGGACGAATCTCATGGGAGCATGAAAGCTCCTGCACATCGGATTCGGACAAGGAAATAGAATGATAGCAGAACCAGTTACACGAGGTAACCACACTGAACTGTAACATGATGACGATATCGTTGCGCTGTGTATCGATGAAGATGAGGGATCTGCCTACATATGATGGGTTAAGTGAGGTGGATGACTTCCTGAGCAGATTTGAAAGAGAAGTGTTGGAACATCAATAGTTTGAAGATTTGAAGTGGGTATTGTGCGCTACGCCTGTGAAGTGGTGGGCCATGCATCAAAGAAGATTTGAGAATTCGCGTGAATGCAAAAGTATGATGCACATGCATTTTGGGCAGCCTTGGATGAGATTGATGGACAAGAATGCGGGACAAAACGGTCCGCGCACCCACCTATCCCAATGGATACAAGCATATGGTGTGAAACCTACGTGGAAGCACACAATCTTCGCATTAGATACGATCAGTAAGCAAGTGCAGGAAAAGTAATGGCACGAACAACACCTCCAGTTGGAACCACAAAGTATGGGAAAACCAAGTGCGCAGAAGGTTATCCACGCAGAATCCTTTAAAAAAGTGTGTGAAGCATTGAACAAGGTCTAGAATGCAAAGCGAACTGACTGGGACCTGCACGTACCAGCCGTTCTATGGGCTTATAGGACCACGTGCAAGAACTTGACCATGCAGGCACCTCCAAGGATGGGGTATAAAGCAAATGCTGTAAACCGTATAGTACATGAAAATCCTAGACCATGCATGACAACACTGGTATATACAACGGTTCGTGGAACCTTGGAGGAATAAATCCAACAGGGAAATTTTAGGCTCTATGAATTTGAGAAAGAAAGGGTATGGTTAAGGAAGAAAAGCACTCTGGTAGAAGTGAAAGTCAAGAAGCTAGAGGATGAGGTAAAGGAAGATTTTCTCGATAAAAAGACCAAGGTGATAATACAGAATGTGCATGATCACGCTGAAAAGTTTGAGGACTATCACCACGAATTGATTAGTTGGATGCCTTGGCTTAAACCACACATTACTAAGTGAATCAACCAGGGCGGTGCGTTGCAAATGATAAAGTGCGCGATACCGCCCGTAACAGTAAAAGGTGGGTATTTTCCAGGAAAAGTGATGGAGGGCAGGATGAAACCTTATACAGGTGGCGTGATGACTTGACTAGCCGACGGAAGTACAGCCTTAGTGCTCCAAGCAGTTGAAAGGAGGTGCGAGCTTATAAACTACTTTGCCTGGGAGCTGCGCGATGGTGGAGCTGTGCACAGAAGCAACAAGTCACAAGGCCTGCGACTGTGCACGGGGGGCTGCGCTGCCATGCGGGTTCGCTAGAAAATGACTGTTGGAATCACTATTCACAATGGGATGCTCAACTTGAGACCAAATGGAGCAGGCGGCATGCATTTAAGATGTGATTTATTGGAAAGATTTGAGAAAATATGCTGCCAAGGGAGCATTAATGAACTGGATTTGGGGCAGCAGTCGAATTCAAATTCAAAAGGCGCTATAAATTACAAAGGGCTGCCCAACAAACAACACTTGGTCATTTGCGAATTGAGCTACTGAGTAGAGCCCTGTTTGTTTTGTGTCGAGCATTGATTGAGCCCCTGAGTTCGCGGGTGAAAGATTTCTGGACAAACATAATGGTAGTAGCTAAGGAAGTTATGGATATCACAGAGATGACTGCCAAAGAGGCCGCGCAAACCCTAACTATGGGGGATTCCGTAGAAGGCACCGGGATTGTGGGAGGAATCTTGAAATCACCACACATGCCAAGACCAAATAGGGACAAACAAGTGATGTTTTCCGTATGTGTGTCCCTGCAAAACCCACTGCGCACCAGGATGACGATGGAGGAGAAGGGGAAATTCGTTACCATAGAAACTGATGAGGAAGACCTGGAGGACCTGATTATCGAAGAAGACGAGGACGAAGGCATGGAGGAGGAAACTGAGCTTGCACACCCTCCAACAAAGTTGCTCGCCTATATCCCCCCGCAGAAGGGGAAGGCTAAAGTTCCCAAAGATCTTGACGAGAGCAGGAGCTCACTCTAGACCCCACTCCTCCCAGACAACATCATTTTTTAGGGCACGCACCTGGGATGGGTGCCTAGTTTAAAATTTAAAGATTGGGACATCGCTAACCATGAGAAGTTCCCTCACCTAAAGACCATGCAACTTATGAAGCCTAAACAGAACACCACAGTGGGGGTTACTAAATTAGAGCTGCGGAAGTGGTTGCACGAAGTGGAAAAGGCAGGGTTACTAAACCTGCTTTGGGTGCGACATTTCCACCGCGCCCTAACAAAAATTTTCGTCATCAGGAAGTTGTTCTGCCTGGTGCATGGTGGGTGTTTGTGGCTAGAGGAGTCCATCCCCGTCACAGAGAATTTAATTCACCACATCACTCGGCTTCCATGAAAATAAGAGGATCCCACGGATATCTCGGAGGGGAAAAACAATGACTTGGCTATCGCGGACACCATGAAGAGGAAGTATAAATTGTAAAAGAAGAAGAGGGACTACGCCATATCTAGCATCAATGACAAAACTGTATGGGTGGCGACCCAAACTCTGGTAGGTAAGGTTATGCGCAAGTTTCGCGTAAATGAAGTACCCGTGCTGGTGGTAGCACTTGCTGAGCAATGCGCGGAGGGGGTCCAGTTTAACTGGTCCAAGTTCCTCTGCAAGGAATTCTTGGAGAATTGTCATGAAGCTTAGGAACAGGGCAAAAAATTCCATTATGCATGGCTTCTGCTATCCATAATGCTCATGGCAAGGGAATTGCCGGAAGACAGTCAATTCCCCATAATTGACAAGGATCTACCAGAGGCCACGAAATATGCTTCGCTATGGGCCACAAAGGATGCAAATAGGATCCGTGACAGTAAGATATTATGGGTGTTCATGGAGATGAACCTCAGAATGGGGATCAATTGAAAGCCGCAGTTATCACCCACTGTCTACAATAGCCTGCAAAGTTTTGCAGAGTTTAAGGCAGACCTCCACAACATATACATCGGAGCGTTCAAGGACCCATCCAAGAAATGGACAGATCTACCCTTTGTGGCGATGGATGACGTAATCTTTAATGTAATGGATACATGGCCACCAAAATGGCATGCTCCAAACATCACGGAAATCGAGAAGTCGGCGGTGCAGAGGAGGAAAGAGGAGGCCAAACTACGCATGTTACAGTTGGCAGAGAAGAGAAGGAAGGAGGCAGTGACAGTAGAAGTGTAGGAGGTGCGGGATGCTGCACAGACTACAGATGAATAGAAAAAGGCCACAACAACAGTAGCAGTGTAGGAGGCATCCGCGAAAGCATGTGAGGGCCAAAAGACTAAGCAGGAAGAAAAGGAAGAGGAGGGAGGCATGGACCCATAAACCGCGTCAACACATATAAAGTGCCAAAACCCGACCGAGTGAACAGGGTTGCACAAGAAGGTCAAGGCATCAAAGTTGTCTATTGACACGATCACCCTAATTGAGGGTGACCTACACGACATCGGCGAGATAGTGCATGACGTCACCTCCGAGGCCCTCCAAAATTTTATGCAGGAGAACTAGATTGTGTTGGGGGCCCTCAGAGCATAGTTGTAGGAGTTGTAGGTGCACACTCCTTTGGTTGGCACCCTTTCAACCAACCTCGCAATCGGAACAACGTCAACAGAACAGATGTTGCACGATCAGGTGACGAATACCATAATGTTGCCGGAAGGGGCACTAGTGGCATCAAATGAGGTTGATAGGCCTACGGTTAGTGCATTGAAGGGTCTCGGCATCAACATGGCTACACTCCCGTGGGAGACATTATATGTTCTGCAGAGTGGGATAACTACAGAACTGCGGGCTAGGGAGAGTCGCGAACTACAAGTCCTTAGCAACCAGAAAATCAACATGAAACAGTTGAGCTTGTAGTGCGATGAAATGGTGTAGCAGAATCAGCAGCTGGTACAGGTACTGGATGAAGCTTGTCAAAGCGTCACTGAGCTAGCCATCCCAGTAGACACACAAGTAGAGGCGTGCATCCACATGCTAGCAACAGGGGTGGGCGAGGCGCGAGAGGAAATGAAAAAGGTTCAGTTGGAGCTAAACCTTTAGATCGCCAAGGTACTATTAAAGATGTAGTCGTCCACCCCTCCAGAAGTCAGAGAACAATGCGCCAACACTATTACAGCGGGACTGGATGAGATCAGCAGTGCAGTGCAAGATTGCACCAGAATGTTGGAGGAGTCCTTTGAGGTCCTCACGAATCTGCAGGAGGACCCCAACATCTAGTGCTTAGAGACAGAGGTGCTAGAACTCCAGCAACAGTATGACAGTGTGAAAGGAACTACATAGATGGTGGCCCTCACTAAGAGGCTCGCACGTATGCAACAGGCCAAAGCGCTGAAAGAATAGGTCGACGTGGCATGGCACAAGGAATCAGTCCTGAAGGTGCGCATTCAGCCTTGGATTGATGAAGCCTTCACCATCATAGTAGCAATTGAAGGAAAGCACGCGCAATTGAAGGGGACATAGAAATAGATGCAAGGAAGCAGTTCCAACACCGCAGTCTCAAAACAAAGCACACAGGAGATCCAGCAGGCAGCCGCTCATTGCGCTGCCGACCTTGCAGTAATTCAGACAGAGCTGGAGGGACTCCGCACGAAGATCTCCGCACTGCCAGAGGGACTCAAGGGTGAGTCATGATGTTTGTGTTGGGGGCCTATTGGGCATGGAATCCCCAAAGGCATGTTTTGGGCTTAAAGCCCAAGTTTTGACCAAGGCTTTTGTAAAAGGTCTACGAATTACGGACATGGAGCGCGAAGTTATAATAGAGTCACAGGGTTTTCTTCCCTCTATTTTGTAATGTAATGTCAGCTTGATAAACCTACCCATGGTCCACAGACCATGGGATTGTACAAATAGAGCGAGGCTCTAAGTTAATAAGAAAATGAATAGAATGGGAGCATGATAAGTCTAATAGATTGAGTCGAAGTGCAAAGTGTGTCTTTGGGTCGTAGAGTAGGAGAATGCTCTGCAGCTAAGTGTGTAGAGGCCTAGTAGTCCGTAGTTGAGTGAGCAGGCCCCTGCAACTAAGTGCGCAGGGAAGGTTGAGTCTATAACCATTAGAAGAATTAATAAAGAGAAGTTTACCATATTTTTGTGTATCTTTTCTTGTGTTAATGTATGATTGGGTATAAATTGCAACTGTATTGTTTATTTGCTACGCGAACTCTTATGAATGTGTTGTATAACTAAATATAATGTAAGACATCCAATTGCATGAAGATAATTGACTAGGCATAGGAAGATAGGTAAGATCTCAGGTGCGAGTTAGGTGAATAGCGCAGAACGCTGCTCCAATAGCATGGAAGGCCCACAGCCCCTAATTAGGGCTGCTCAAAGGCAACTATATCAGGGCGCTAACACCTAAGAAGTGTGTGAAGCAACTTGCACATAGGGACAAACAGTTGGACCATTTGAGCCTCTCAGACATCTTAAGGGTGCGGAAACCTGCTTCCAACACCCTCCCATACTACTTCAGGTGAGACCTCAGTCTGCACTTCGCGGACTGTTGCCAAAAGGGCCAGTAGTATAGGGATTTGTTTGGCTAATTAACTTTGAACTTGGGTCAGGCCCCAACAAGCCAACACTAGTATTATCATTTCCAGACAATCCACCCAACAAGAAGTTTTGTTAAGTCTACCCAGATTGAATTTTTTAAACCTTTTTCATTCATTCATGGGGAGGGATTGAATTATACCCAGCCGCGTACATGCGTTTCAAGGCAAGCATGCAATTATTGCAAAGAGGTTGTGATTGTGTGGAACGAATTCTAAGACAGAGGATCTTAGAGGGGTCCAAAGGTGATGGTGACATAAGCCTATGGTGTTTATAGTCATCTTTCACAATTTTTTGAGATAAGTCCACTAGTACAGTTAAAATTTGGATCCAAGAAACAAATTTTTGGGTCATTTTCAAATTTGAGGTATTTCCATGTATTTTTCCAAAAAATTGTTGAGAAAACCTCTCCACGAGAAGTAGGACTGGAGATGAAGTCCCTCTATTGAACAAACTTTGTTATCAACTTCTAGTGCAATTGTCCATATTGTCATTTCTTCATGTATGTTACACATGTGGTTACTTCATTCTCTTCATGCAATTTCTTTAAAGCCATCGCATAAAAGATCCTAGATCATGTTAGTATCAGAGTGGTATTCATTAACGTGAATTGTGTGTGTGGATGCTTACTAAGGCAAAGCTCCAAAAGGGTGAAGAAAAACATAAGACTTTGAACCCTGAGATGGGATGTGCAACTCAAAGGAAGAAAATGGAGAATGGCGACATTCATAGAAGAAATGAGAAGGCTTTGCACAAGGCTCTCTACCAGATGTCAAACATGGTAGAAAAATTATTTGCATATTATCAAGAGAGATTTGTAAAGAAGGAGAAGAGGGAAGCTAAACTACAAGATAATGCTTAAGTGAACTAGGGAAATGAAGGAGATGCTCCTAAAACTCCATCTCCATCTTCAAATTTAAGTTCTTCTTCTTCCTCTCATTATTATGATTCAAATGGTCAGTAGAAAGATGCTTTTAGAAATCCATTTGAAATTAGATGTAAAACTTGATTTTCCCATGTTTAATGGAGAAGATAATTCAAATAAGCTAAATAATTGGCTTAGATAGATCGAAGTTTACTACCATGTACAATAGATTGAAGAGGAAGAGGTGAAGATTCAGTTGGCTTCATTTTGGCTAGAAGGAATAATACTTATATGGTGGGAGAGAAAACTTTAGAAAGGTAGCAAACACAATGTTAAATCTCTTCCTTCATGTCCTGAATTTACATCTACACTAAGAAATCAATTTTACCTATTGGGTTATACACATAAAGCCATGATGGAGTGGAAAAAAATTGAGACAGGGAAGAGGTCAGTGTTTATAGTTTCATATAAGAGTTTAGGAGGTGTTGAAGGTGCTGGACCTGCCAACACGTCAAGGGGATCTCCCTGGTAAGAAGTCCCAATTAGACCTCAAACCATTTCATGTAGGAGTCCAAGCAATGGGTTGTAAGGTAATGCCATGACCGCGATGTCACACAGAGGCAAGTAAGATGACTCTATCAGTAGCAAGGGTGTGGGGGATGAAGTCAGTCTAGGAATGAGTATGAGAGGTTCCAACACTTCAAATGGAGAGGAAGGTGAAGGTGAGTTCCAGGTTGAAAGGGATAAATCCCAACTCGACTAGGAACAAACATCACAAAGGACATGCACAACTTCTGGCAAAGAAGTTGACACAGATGCGGCAGTTGAACATACAAGGTAAGATAACACGAACAACACTCATGGATCAATCTGAGATGACTGTGATGGTTGATATAACAAGGTTCAGAGAAATTTTTGTTTGGTGTCCAACAAAGCAGTTGATGTGGACAATGACAACATTAACCACATATGTAACAGATTAACAACAAGATTCATATAATTTCATTTGAATCAGTTCATACACAAGTATGTAAGTTAAACAACATATATCATTAAGGAAACCAGATTAGTCCAACTACAATAACAAAATATGCATGAAAATGTGCTGGATTTTATTATATAAAGAAGTGTAAGTCACAACCATACAATACACCATGTAAACCTACTAGCCCCGTCAGTGTAACATTACAGCCACATCCACTTGCTCCTCCAAAGAGATGTACTAGCTCCATGAAGTGGAGAAGCCAAGGCGTGTTACAATATTGTCTAGGCCTTCTTCAAGATAGTCTTAGAAGAAGGTTGGCTGACCAAAAGCCTATACAATGAGTTATGAGGGACTATTTATAGCAAAGGGTGGGGTGACCCTTGACATTCCCCTTTGTGATAATTCAATTGCCCTCATGACTCTTCACCTACTCTATGATTGTTACATCCAACTGTTGACACTTGACTTACACTTGACATGACACAACATTACAATGCACGTGTACTCATGTGAGACAACATGGCTTGAGTAAGCCTTGCAAGGCATCACTAACACTCGATCTGGTGTGATGAGACCAACTCTTTGACATGCTTGTGATGGTGAAGGTGGTGAGTTGATACCAAGCTTGGTTGTCCATGATGATGTGCATGCACGTCATGGTGACATATTACTAAAGCGAACTCTTGCCTCCGTTCTAACCAGTGCATTGGTTCGGCCCCTTCTTCCAACTTGTATACTAACATGCACATGGTATTCTTGTATATGGTTGAACTGGCAACACACTGATGCATAGTGTTCGTGTTGATCTCTAAGTGCGTGTTGGTGGTCATGTGCATTGTTGAGTCCCAAACTTGCATCTTCCCTATACACCTTTTTAGCCTTCTTTTCCATTTACTTGACCCACCAAGCTGTCAAATCATTGCATATTAGTTTAAAAAGAGCTTATAAAATGGTTTCCTAACTATGTCTTGTGACTGCTGTTTGATTTAGATTTTTGTTCAATCAGCTGCGGAAACTTGTCACTTTCCGCAGCCAGCTCAAGTTTCTGCGGCCATTTTGTTGAAGACTATGTTACAGGTGTCCACTGGAGAATCCGGCCACATGGGCAAGCTGCAAATGACATGTACATGGAGCGTGTCCCCTTGGTTCAGCCGAATCACTCACAAACAGCCATGGTCAAGGATGGTCAAAGGAGTGGTCAAACCAAGAGTTTTGCGGTGGCACGACTCTATTTTTACCACGTGAAGTTTTGCGTGGCAAGTTCCTCAATCTCCGGAGGTGTGCTAACACTTGTGGATCAATCCATGAACCAAATCGAATAGCCACCACTCCATAGATTTATTTGTCACGACTACCATACTGCTAGATCTCAGGACGTGGAGATTCACATGTCTGTTTGGCAGCGTAGAATTTAGGAATTAGTTATAGCATCTTCAGTTATAAATAACGCGTTATCATACGCTTGATAGTTAGCTTTTTACATGTAATCTTGACTATTTTTACAAGCCCACTGTGCCGTGCTCTATCTTTATGTTTTGACTGCACATTAATATATGAGAAGACAACGTTCTTAACTTCAATTCGTGACTGAGTATTGATTGGCCGAGGTTGCAGAGGGCCCCTGTACACCAAGGCTCTATATATACTGTATAGTTTCTCGCTTTCTTTCATTATGTCACTTCTTTCATAATAGTTTTCATGTATATTATTCATGTTAACTGTTGTCCATATTTCCTTTTATGCTTTCTCATGATTGTTGGTTGATCAGTGTTTTTCTTTCAGGTTCTTGTAGGCAGCCCGGGAAATTTACATAGTTTTAATGACTAATGACATGAGATCATCTTGTCCTTTCTGCTGATTTATTTTCTAAGTTTTAATTCCAGCATTGTCATTTCTTTTAGTTCTGTTTTTCTCATTTACTTTCATGCAATCTAGATATCATATTACTCCATTTGTTTATGATTACCTTCCTATAGCCAAGCAACTCAAATAGTGAGGAATCAGAATATTATTTGATGTAGTATGATTTAGTTTACTTTCCTGCAAGTTAGTGATTAAATTACTTATGTCATTTTTAGGGATTGAATTACGAATGAGTAGTTTAATCTTAGTTTCATTTATGCAATTTCATTTCCTGCAATTTAGATATCAGATTACTCAATTTGTTCCTGATTACCTCCTATAGCCAGAGCGAGTTGAAAGGTGAGGGGTCAGAATATGAGTTGAAGTAGTGTGATTTAGTTTAATTTTCTTACAGTCTTTGAATTGCTTTGAGTTTATTTTTTATTTTATTTTTACACAGCAGTAAGGATACTGGGCTTCATTGTCACTAGTTCACTGTTTTGGTACATTTTTATTTTTCTTTTGGGAATTGATTTCATCACAGCAAGTTTTGCAGTCTTTTTGAGAACTTTAAAGTTTGGAAAATCATTGTAGAAATCACCATTTCCATCCATACTTAAATTTCAATTCTGCCATCACACATTAGGGAATCAACATAAGATAAACCCAAAAACAAACCAAAAATTCAAAAACGACAAAGAACTAAGAAATCGATTATCTTGCATATACAATGCACTTCACTTCAGCAGTTTACGACTCTCGGATTGACATTTTAAATAGCAATTTAGGACACACTAAATTGACCAAACATTTTGGCGCCGTTGCCGGGGCAGTGAAACTAGGTAGCCAATTTCTTAAAAAAAAAAAACAAGAAAATTTCAAGGAAGGTAAAAATTGATAACTTCTCAAAGTATGCTCTCCTCTTGCACCTACTGTGATCTGGAGGATAAAAAAAGAGAGTTATTGGTTTAATAATTTCTTGAGTATGCTCTCTTCTTGCACCTAGAGTGACCTGGAAGATCAGAAAGATAATTATTAGCCCGACTTGAAGAAAAATAAAAAATGACATGCATAGAGCAAGAGATTCTAGGGGAAGGTTTTTAGCTAGGGCACGGAGTTCGATTTTTACAACTCCATCTACTTCAAGGAATAGACAAGAAACACCTCCATCATCTCCAACTCACACTCCTAGCCTTAGGATTCCTGGAATTCAAGAGGCAGTAGTTGAATTAGGAGACTCTCCCACACTATCCAACGAATCTGAGTTAGGAAAAGACCCTTTCTTTACTTCTACAGGAAAACACATTGTAATTGAGGAAGTAGAATCACCTCAAGAAGAAGAGGGAGAAATTCCTCCCCATTTGCCATTAGTAGACGAACCAGAGGACTCTGAAGTCTCTGAGGAAACTATCATGACAGAGGAAGTAGTAAACGGATTTGGTAGAGGTAGAGGTAGAGGTAGAGGAGGAGGAGGAGACAATGGAGGAGGTAGAGGTAACAATGGGGGAAATAGGGATGGAGATAACTCATTCGGATTTCCTATAGTTGATGAGGATTCTCGAGCAACAATGAAAAACATCTCACCATCTGTCTTCCCAAACTTTCATGGGTTACGAAATGAGGATCCTGAAACATTTCTATTTGAGTTTGAATTCGTGTGTCAAACTTATGATTATCTGGAAGACTCTCAAAATCTCAAATTGTTTCCTTCAACATTTAAGGGAGCTACTTTGAAATGGTTCATGGGATTAGTCACTCAATCCATTAGGACTTGGAATGATATGAAACAAACATTTTTGGATAGATACCTGGACTATTGTATGCCCACCAATCACAAGGATGAGGTATTCAAAATGGTGCAAAGAGAATATGAAAACTTGGAGGATTTACTTGAAAGATTTCAATACAACTTGAAAAGAGCAAAAATGAATAACTTAGATGAGGAAACCTTGAAATCCCTTCTATTAAAAGCCATTAGAGATGAATGGATAGATATTTTGAACATGATGGGAAAAGGAGATATATCTCAACTTCCACTCCATGATATAGCAGAGCTATGTGTCCATCTCTCAAGGGGAAAATCTAAAACTGGAAAAGGGCCTAGAGATCCTTCTCTCATTAGAGCAAAAAAATCTGCAACTGGATCAGTAAGTAGGGCTGAGATTGGAAACATGCTTGATGAATTCAAAACTGATATTTTAGGGAGTCTTAGAGAGCAACTAGACACCCTTAAGATACAAAACAAGCAAAAAGCAGAAGCCGAAGCTTTGGCCATCTTTTGTCCAAAATGTAGGAAGAAACATGCTCTAATGGAATGTCCCTTGGATGCAAAAGTTGTAGAAACATGTGTGATTTGTTCAGAAAACCATGAGACTAGGGATTGTCCTTCAATTCCTGGACTCAAAGCTGTCTTTCAAGAATATCCAAATTCAATTGAGTCTCTTTGTTTTGTTGCAAGGAGACCTTGGCAGGGGCAAAAAAATCAATGGTTTAACAACTCTATGAACTTTCAAACCCCACCAAATTGGAATCCTTGGCAACAACCTTGGTCCCAACCTCAAAATTCATTTCAATCATGGGTACAAGGTATGCAAAATCCTTATGGGAGATTTGCTCAATTTTATCAATATCCTCCATCTTTTCAAAATCAACAAGCTCCACAACTTCCAAATCAAAATCCACAACTATCATTGCCATTTCCACAACAACAACAACCTTCTCAACAGAATCCAAACTCTCAACTCTTACTTCCATTCCAACAGAAGACAAATCAACTACCTTCCCAGCCATTGCCGAACCGCAACAATAAAAATCCTCAAAATGCTTACATGGTAGAAGGACAACAATTTCCTACCTATATGATTGTTCCTCTTAATGATGTACAACTCAGATCTGGTAGAGTTTTAGACAAGCCTTCTATAGATTCTCAAAAGCAAAGCATTTCTGAGGAAGATTCTCTTGAAGCCAATAAAGGTTATGAAGCACCTCTTCAAAACCCAAGCACTCAAAAAGAAAAAGAAAAAGAGTCAACCCCATAACCAAGAGTGAACACATAACCAAGAGTGAACACATAACCTGCAGTAGACTTCCGATCATCAGGGTCACCAGCCCAATGGGAATTAGTGAAACCAACCAATAGAGGAGATGCTTCGGCACTGTAATGAATCCTAAACTGAACTGTACCTCAAACATAACGAAGTATTCTTTTAGTTGCTTTCCAATGAATTCCACGTGGGTTTTGCATAAATCGAGCAACAAGGCCAACAACAAAGGAAAGGTCAGGACGAGTATGGGTTAGATACAAAAGTTTTCCTACAAGTTGACGGTATAAGCTAGCATCAACTTCAGGAGAAGTACAAGTGACTGAAAGTTTGACTCCAGACTGAAAGGGAGAAGGGGCTGGCTTACAGTCTTCCATGTGAAAATGGCGTAGAATATCATAGGCATACTTGGATTGGGAAAGGGAAATACCTTCCTTGGATTGCAAGACTTGAAGACCAAGAAAATAATGTAAGTGTCCTAAGTCTGTCATTTCAAACTTCCTTTTAAGGATAGACTTCACATGGTTTATAAGGTTGGGATCACTACTAGTCAGGATAAGATCATCAACATAAAGAACAAGAATGATAAGAGACTTGCCCACTTTCTTGGTGTAGACAGTATTGTCAGAATGACACCTAGAAAAGCCATTTTCTAAAAGAAAGTTATCCATTTTGGCATACCAAGCTTGAGGAGCTTGCTTGAGATCAGAAAGGGATTTCTTAAGCCGACATAGAAGGCTGGAGTCTGTTTGTATAAAGCCAATAGGTTGTCCATATAGATTTCTTCATGCAAGTCCCCATGCAAGAAGGCGGATTTAACATCCATCTGATGGACTTCCCATTTGAAAGAGGCAGCAAGGGAAGGAACAAGGCAGATAGAGTTAATTTTGGCAATAGGGGAGAAGGTTTCAGTATAATCAATGCCTTCAACTTGTGAAAAACCCTTAGCAACAAGACGAGCTTTATGTTTATCAACTTTCCCATCTGGTCCATACTTGGTTCTGTAAACCCATTTGCATCTAACAAGTTTTCGTCCCTTTGGTAGAGGAACAAGATCCCATGTATCATTTGCCAATAATGAATGATATTCTTCATTCATAGTTGCTTTCCAATCTGGATGGCCTGAAGCTTCTGCAAAGGTGTCAGGATCATAATTCACTGAAGCTTCAGCCAGTAAAGAATAGGCTCTCTTGAACTGAGAACGTGTACGTCACTGATCTGTAGGATCACCGGCAAGATCACCTGCTGCATCCCGAGTAGCACGGACCCATTTTGGAAGCTGAGGAGCTGAAGGAGGATCCTGAGAAGTTGGGGGAGGATTTTCATCCTCGCTTTCATCATCTGAAGAAGAAATATTTTCAAAAGTAGAAGAGATAGGGAGAGGTGGCACATCTGCCGAACTAGGCTCGCAGGCCGATATATTTTCAACAAACTTTACATCTCTTCTAATGATAACATTTTTGGACTTAAGTGGAATAAGTCTATATCCTTTGACATCTTCAGAATATCCAACAAAAATACATTTTTGACTCTTAGGTTCTAAAGATTTATGTTTCTCATCTGGAATATGGGCCCATACGTCACTTCCAAAAACACGAAAGTGACTTACATCTGGTTTGATTGAGCTCCATGCTTCTTCTGGAGTGATATTCTTTAAAACCTTAGTAGGAGTGCGATTTATTATGTAATTTGCACAGTTAATTGCTTCTACCCAATAATTAAGACTAAGTCCTTTAGATTGAAGCATACAATTAGCCATTTCCTTTAAGGTGTGATTCTTCCTTTCAGCTACACCATTTTGCTGTGGAGTATATGGAACAGTATGTTGCATTTGAATTCCATTCTCAGTGCAAAAGTTTATGAATGTGTTTTTAACATATTCTCTGCCATTATCAGATCTTAACTGAAGAATTTGATGTCTAGATTGTTTTTCAACAAAGGCCTTAAAGGCCAAGAACATGTTAAATACTTCACTCTTGAGTTTTAAGAAGTATACCCAAGTGCGTCTGGAGAAATCATCAATGAAAGTTAAGAAACACTTGTAGCCAGAGAATGAAGCAACTGGAAGTGGACCACATAAATCACTATGCACAAGCTGTAAAGGGGCTGAGGCGTGCCAAGAGGCACGTTTTTCAAAACTGTCCCGATGATGTTTTCCGAGTACACATCCAGAACAAACACCATCTCTACAAGATATCATTGGAAGACCGGTCACCATATTTTCTTTACATAAATTCTGAAGAGAGAGATAGTTTAAGTGACCAAATCGCTCATGCCAAAGTTTTCTCACTTCATCATTATGAGCAACAAATGCTGAGGGAAGATTTGATGACCCAAAGTTGTGAAACTTATACAACCTTGTAGAATCGTCAGCAATGCCAGTAGCTAAAATCTGTCTAGGATCTCTTAGGTCCTTAATTACAACATCGTGAGTTGAAAATTCAACGATTTACCTTCACCTGAATGGGTTATCTGATATACAGACAGAAGGTTGCAGGATAAGGTTGGAACACATAATACATCATTAAACTGACCGTTGTCTAGATGAACAGTTCCAGTCCCTACAACACTAAGAGATCTATCATCACCAACATATATATTTTTGGTGTTACAATCATTTAAAGAAGAAAACATGGCTTTGTTTTTGGCCATGTGATAAGAAGCTCCAGAATCAATGAGCCACTCATGAGAATGAGAAGAAGACGATACATTTAGTGCATAGCCAGACCGAGATGCTTGACAACCACATGCAGAAAGTGCCATTCCTGAAGATGAAGTTGAAGTTGAAGATTTCTCCAAATGGATGTTATGCTTCTTCATTGCTGCTTCCAAGGCTTCCATCTTCTTAAAGCATTTGGATTCTAAGTGTCCATCTCGACTACAAAAGTTGTAATGTCTATCAGTCTTCTTCCATTTGTTTTTATTTGTCTTATCATTTTGTTGAAATGATTTTTAATTTTGAGGCGGAAATTGCTTAGGACCCTTGTTTGGTTTAGGACCATTCCTTTTAGGATACGACTTCTTAGGATTCTTTGAATTTGGTTGCTGCTGGGCGGCTAACGCTTTCTTAGAAGAGTTTCCAAGATGAAGAAGACCAAGGTGTAAGAGTTTTTCTTGTTCTCTTATTAAGGAATCACAAAGGAATCAAAGGAAGGGGACTTGTAGGCTTGTCCTTGAGAAATGAAGGCTTCTCTTGTAGAATGGAAGGTGGAAACAAACACAGAATAGGCTGGTCCCAACTTAGTAAGAATGGAGTAGATAAGGCTACTATCTTCTTTGTTAACCTTAACACCTTCCAAGAGAAGTCTAAGGGTCTTGAATTTGGACAAAAAATCTTCAATGCAAGAAAAATTATTGGGGTCCAATGTAAGAAATTCATTTTCAAGTTGATGGGCTTTAAGTTCATTTTTAATTCCAAAGACTTTAGTAATCTGTTTCATTGCTTCATCAGGAGTATCAAGTTCTGCAATATCGAATCTAAGATCTGGAGAAATAGACATCCTTATCAACCCACGTGCTTGGTCTTGCCTATTTTCCCATTTAGCTGCCGTGTCTTCATCTTTCGGTTTGGTCTCTTGGCCTGTGGCTATTCTGTAAAGACCTTTACTTCTAAGTAGATCTACAATGTAGGACCACCATTGAAAGTAGTTGGTGCTGTCAAGAATAACTTGGCATGGAATTTCCATTTAAAAACAAAATGAAGCTATAGATGTTGAAGCTAAGTGTTTCAATGGAAATATCTCGAAAAATTAGGTTGTTTAAAAAAAAACGGTTCTGAAAACGGCTTTCGGAGGGAGAAGTTATGGCTTTTTGAAGAAAATTTGATGAAGTCGCCGACGAAGTGCGGGAATGTGCGGAAATGAAAAATCCGCCCCCACAAAATGGAGACTTGAACCCAAGACCTCTACTCTCATAAATTAGCTTTGCACCAAGTGAGCTATACAAAAAGTTTGAGAGAGAGAGAGAGAGGGGGGGGGGGGGGTTGATGCTTTGGGTTGCGTCATTGCTTTGAGAAAGCTCTTTTTCCCTACAAAACAAAAAACACAAAACCCAACACGGACATACAAAAAAATGAACCTTGCAGCTCGAAGTTAGCTTTAGCTGGAAATTAAATATTTTCAAAAACGAACCTGTGGCTCGAAGTTAGCTTTAGCCAGAAACTAAATATTTTCCTCAATGTTTCTGATTTTCCGAGATCACACTAAGGTGCAACAGAAAAGAGCATACGCATGAGAAAAATCCTTCCTTTCTGTTTCTGATTTGCCCAGATCGCACAGAGTCGCAGGGAAAAGAGCATACACAGAAATGAAAGGTATAGATGCGGTAATAAAAAAAATCTAAATAAACCGAAAACCGAAATAAACAGAGAGAAAATAACTGTACACTGCAAATAAACACTGTATACCTCCAGATCTTAAAAACGACGTAGCTAGGGCTACCAGAAACCTTTTTGCGTGAAATGAATGGGGTTCCTCACTAGAATAGATGCTCCCAACACAACAGAGCAGTCCTCTCGGCCCGAAAGCAGTCAGAAACAGTAGATCTAGGAAACGATAATCGGATGCAGTTCTACCGGCTTCAGATTTGGATAACCAACAGACGCGGCCCTCAAATAGCTCTGATACCATGTAGGAATTTACAAGGTAAGTTCCTCAGATAGAACACCAAAGGACACCTCTCACAAATAGATCGCAGATCAATACACCAGTACTTTTGACGTGGTTAAAACCCTCAAAGAGGGAAACAGTCCACGGCCTGAGCCAACGCGGCCACTTCAGGAAATTTATTAATAAAAGAATGAAAATTTACATAAGCTTCTCTCATGAACGGTTAACCTACAAATGACCCTCCATGCTCTTTAAATAGATATCATGGACCAATCGGGTGTTAAGCCACGAATCAAGTGTCGGTAATACCGAGGAGAGAATGAACCGTCGGATCACGACATATCGTGACCATCGGATTGTAAGTTACAAAATGTGCATAGTAAAGAAACACACTTTACCTAACTCTATACCTAACTCTATACTAGACCAAGTTGTACTTAACTATTTCCTATGTGTTGGAATATCCTAACATCCCCCCTTAAGAAAAACTTGGGATAGGATTGAAGGATTTACAAATATGACACAATAGGAGAAGGAAGGAGGCACAATTTCAGTTAGATTCTGACATTGAGTATCTATCATCTAGACAAATGTCTCTTTAATCTATGGAAGAATTTGGTAGTTCCGCCCTTGAGATCTTTCCAGGTAAAACATTGGATATCAACAAAAACTTGGAAAAATCACAACAGGGAGAGCTAACCAAAATCTTGCAAAAACATTCTACTACATTTGCATGGGAGTATACTGATATGAAAGGTATTGACCCTAAGACTTGCATTCATCACATCTATATTGAGGAAAATAGTAGACCAATCAAACAACCTCAGAGAAGGATGAATCCAAACCTTAGGGAGATAGTGAAAGAAGAGCTCCAGAAACTACTCAATGTAAACTTCATTTATCCAATTTCAGATAGCCGATGGGTTTCTCCTTTGTTTATAGTACCTAAAAAGAATGGTAAATGGAGGGTATGCATTGATTACATGGAATTGATAAAAGCAACTTTGAAGGATCACTTTCCTTTACCCTTTATTGATCAGGTGTTAGATACTCTAGCAGGCAAAAAGTACTTTTTATTTTTGGATGGTTTTAGTGGCTATAATCAGATTCAGGTAGCACCTGAAGATCAAGATAAGACCACATTTACCTGTCCATGGGGAACTTTTGCTTACTGAGTACTTCCTTTTTCATTATGTAATGCACCCACAACATTTCAAAGGGCAGTACTAGGAATCTTTTCTGATCTAATCTATGATTGTGTAGAGGTTTATATGGATGATTTTACAGTTTATGGTGATTCATTTGAAGAGGCATTAGAGAATTTGGAAATAGTCCTTATAAGGTGTAAAGAAACAAACCTTTCATTGAGTCATGAAAAATGCTTTATGATGTTTACTGAAGGTATTGTTTTGGGACATCATATTTCAGGGGATGGGATTAAAGTTGATAGATCAAAAGTTGAAGTCATCTCCAAGTTGCCTATTCCAAATTGTCAAAAATATGTTAGAAGTTTTCTGAGATTTACTGGATACTATAGAAGATTTATAGAAAACTTCACCAAAATAGCATCTCTACTCTTCAAATTACTTACAAAATACTGTGAATTCAAATGGGATCCTGATTGTCAATCTATATTTGAAACTTTGAAAACAAGAATATCTGAAGCACCCATTTTGAGAGGGCCAAATTGGAAACTTCCTTTCCACATTTCTACAGATGCTCCAGATACAGCTCTAGGAGCTGTGTTGGGTCAAAAGGATTTAGTTCCTTATGCCATTTACTACACCAGTAAAAATTTGACTCCCACTGAGTTGAACTATACTGTGACTGAAAAAGAGTTCTTAGCTGTTGTTCATGCAATCAATAAGTTTAGACATTATATAACAGGCTACGAAACTTTTGTCCATACTGATCATTCTGCAATTAGATATCTAATGAACAAACCTGTTACTAATGGCAGAGTTACAAGATGGCTCTTAATTTTACAAGAATTCAATATTACTGGGTTGGATAGACCAGGGAAACAAAATACAGTAGCCGATTTCTTGTCTAGGATCCAAAATACTAATGAAGATTCTCCTGTAGAGGATAAGTTTCCAGATGAATATTTATTTGCAGTAACTACTAAGACTCCTTGGTATGCAGATCTTGCTAACTATTTGGTTACAGGGAAGCTACCTCCACATTTATTTCCTAGTGAAAAAAGAAGAAGTATTCAGGAGAGTTCAAATTATTCATGGATTTCTAACGAATTGTTTGAAACAGGGCTAGATTTTGTGATCAGAAGATGTGTTCGGGAAGATGAAATGCTTGACATCCTCAAGGCATGTCATGATGAACCATGCGGTGAACACTTTGCTGACAAAAGGACGGCCTATAAAATCCTTTCTTTAGGATATTATTGGCCTTCCCTCTTCAAAGATACAAGACAATATGTCAGAAGGTGTGACAGCTGCCAAAGAGTAGGGAAACCAACTCTTTCAAATGAAATTCCATTACAACCACAGGTACTCATCGAACCCTTTGAAAAATGGGCTTTAGATTTCATTGGACCCATTAATCCACCATCTAAATAGAAGAAGTATATATTGGTATGCACTGATTATGTCACTAAATGGGTAGAAGCCAAAGCATTACTTTCTGCTACTGAAAATTCAGTTGTTAATTTTCTTTATGATGATATTTTTACTTGTTTTGGTGTCCCAAGAGAAATTGTGACAGATCAGGGAAGTCAATTTACATCTAACTTGATGGAGAATCTGACGGAAGAATACAAAAGCAAGCACAGAAAATCTACTCCTTACCATCCGCAAGCAAATGGCCAAGTGGAGTCTACAAACAAAGTTATTGAGAACATCATCACCAAAACTGTTCATCTACACAGAAGAGATTGGGCAGAAAGGCTTCCTGAAGCCTTGTGGGCCTACAGAACTACATGGAGGAATACAACATGACATTCTCCCTATGAACTCGTTTATGGGAAAGAAGTCCTGCTCCCCATTGAGTTTCAAGTCAAGACTTTCAAGATGGTAGTTCAGTTGGGGATGAATCTATCAGAAGCCCAAAAGCACAGAATGGAGCAGCTAAATGAGCTAGATGAGATCAGACAAGAAGCAATTTTAAGAACTGATCTAGTTAAAAATCAAAGAGCTAAGTGGCATGACAAATACATCAAAGAGAAAACGTTTCAAGAGGGAGATCGGGCACTACTGTTTGATTCCAAGTTTAACGACTTCAAAGGTAAATTTCAGACCCATTGGCTTGGGCCATATGAGATTGACAAAGTCTTTAGCAATGGAGCGGTAAGAATCAAGACCATTGATGAATTTCAAACTCCTCTTATTGTGAATGGCCACAGATTGAAAATTTATCATAAGCCACTCTCAAAAGAGCAATTTGTCAAAATGTTTCAAGAGAATTCTGCAATAAGGCTGGTGAAGAAGAATCCTTCTTCCCCACCAGGCTAACCTTTGTTTCTTTCAGTTAAAAAAAAATAAAAAAAATGTATAAGCCTGAAAACGAATCACTAATTGGTGGTCTTATACAGAAAATATAGAGTGAAAATCAGGAATACTTGGCACTCTATATTTTCCAAAAATAAAAATAAAAAAATTCTTCTCTCCTTCTTTTTCATTGTCACTCCACTTCATTTTCCATTCCACTCCATCTCCATTTCATTTTCATTTCACTTCACTCCACTTCATCTCACTCCATTCCATTCATTTCATTCCATTTCATCAATAAATGTCACTTTCAGGACCATTTTCACTCAGTTAGTTATTGTCTAACTATCTTTGTTCAGCCAAGTGGGTGTTGTGTCAGTTTCCGCAGCTAGAAGCAGTTTCCGCAGCCAGAAGCAGTTCCCGCAGCCACCACTCTGTTTTTCAAATTTACAGTCAAAATGTTAGTGCAATAATCATGAAAATGAAAGTGTGACTGAGCATATGCTATGAATACATGGAGCATCTCTAGACATCAATAAAAAGCAGTTGGTTAAAAGCTAATGGACAACAAATGACAAGGTTTCCAAAGGTATGAGCAAAAATTTCTTTCAAATAGCAATTAAAGGCACAATTTTGCATAGTTGTCAAACCATAAAAGCTCTACTATGTGCAATGATTATCACGATAGCTCCATTACCCATTACTGTCCCACGACATTATTCTGCACACCATGCATTTATTCCTTAACAGTCTTATGATTGATTTTCAAGTTTAAACTCATAGTCAACTACACTTTCATACACCACTTGTAATCACGAGATGTGACTTATTTCACTACAGCTCCTCTCCACCGCATTTTCCGTAGCCATTCATTAAACGTGTAACATTTTGTACGCAGCCATTCAATTCAAAATCCTAACTCCTCTCCATTTCCTTACCATTCTGTTAAGCCCATCTTCTTCACATACGTCTGCACTTCATTTTGTGAACTCACCTCGGCTGCTCATCCTCTGTTTCCGCTTGCAGTTCCGGAACATTCCCGTTACATGTTATCCTCCAATTGCAGCCACTGTGTTCTTGCCATAAACCCTACAACTGAGCCACCTTACCTCTCTTAAAACCTCACACACAATTGAATTCTCAGTTGAATTTGAAAACAGAGGAAAGGATGGGACGATTACTAAGGGCAGAACCGGAAGGACCTAAATATTTAGAAGGTTACCCTCAAGCAAAAGATTTGCTGAAGAAAGCAAAATGGTTACGCTTCATCCAGAAATTTAAGGGCCATAACAAGGAGGTAACGAAAGCTTTTGCACGGTCTTTCGACGGCCAAATGGTGGAAATTAGAGACTTAAAGCTCACGGTTACTGAGGCAACAATAGCAGCTGCCACAGAATTGCCCCAAGAAGGCGAGCGATGGTTTAAAAACAAAAGTGTGGACGAACAGGCATGGAGAATTATGCTACGTAACCCAGGTATGGACGTTACTGTGTTTACAAAAGGAATTCCTATTCATGCATTGAAAGAAGAATGGGCCAGCCTACTGTTAATTATCCAAAAGTTTATCACTTGCGAAGGACGCTTTGGTTCAATGTACATGTACCATGCTAGGTTTTTGATGAACTTCTTAGAGAGTCAAACTCTTAATTTTCCTTATTTCTTACTATTGAGTTTGAAAAATATGAGTATCATAGTCCAAAAGCACATAGGAAATATAGAACCTCATCTATATCATCATGGACTTGTAAGGATTCTCATTGAAGACCAACTGAAGAAAAACAAAGATACCTGGGAACAATTCTTAGTAAGAAATTACTTTCAAGAGCCATCTGAGGCACCTGAAAGTAGTACACCAAAGACACCGAGAAGGAGTAGGAGAAAAGAAAAGAGTGCCATAGTCCAAGACTCTCCTATTACCAAAACTCAAGAAGTTGGTCAAAAAGAAAAGGAGAACAGAACTAAGGACAAGAAACAGAGAAAATTGAAAGGCAAAAGAAACATAGAAGAAGTCTACCAATCACCTAAGCCATCTATAGAGGAAGACTATCAAACATTGTCTGAGAGACTAGTGCATCTTCAAAAATAGGCTGCTACAACAAAGAAAAAGGAAAAAGGAAAATAGAGCATAGAAGAAGGGAGTACTAGTCCACCGTATTTAAGAAGAAGCAACAGGCTTAGAGGAAGGGGGAGTAAAACACAAGTAAAACGGCCCCACTTCATTGACTTGGGTGGGGAAACACCCGAGAAACCTCCAGCTGGCCGTAGTCCACCTCGTCCTCAGCCAAGTATTGAAACTAGTCCTCCACATGTTGATGAAAGCCCTTCTCGGCCAGAGCTAGAAAGCAGTCCTCCTCCTCCACAAGACTTTGAAGTCAGTCCAAGAAAAACACCTGAAATAGATCCAAGTCAATAGGAGGTGTATGACTACCTCGAATCTTTAGAAAAGACAGCTGCAGGCCCAAGTACCACTCTGCCCCACATGACACAAGATGCACAAGTCCAATCCTTAAAGCAAGAAGTGTTTGAATTAGAGGTTCTAAGCAGGCATATTAAGCAGGAAAATGAAGCACTTAAGGAGCAGAGCAAAGTGGACAAAATTATTCATGATAATACCATGCTTCATTGGGGACTATGGCAAAAGAAGAACAAGAAACTAAAGAAAAAGTACGGAAAGTTGAGCAGAGAATTGATCAATCTCAAATTCAGATGTCTGATAAGGAAACCCAAGATGGTGGTAGCACCAAGAAAGAAGAAAAGAGGACTGGATGTCCTAGCAGAAGCTTCAAAACATATGGATTAAAGGGGAATGACTAAAATTTTGGTTGCATGAGGACATGCAACACCTTCACAGTGGGGTATGTTGAGTCCCAAACTTGCATCTTCCCTATACACCTTTTCAGCCTTCCTTTCCATTTACTTGACCCACCAAGCTGTCAAATCATTGCATATTAGTTTAAAAAGAGCTTATAAAATGGATTCCTAACTATGTCTTGTGACTGTTGTTTGATTTAGATTTTTGTTCAATCAGCTGCGGAAACTTGTCACTTTCCGCAGCCAGCTCAAGTTTCCGCGGCCATTTTGTTGAAGACTATGTTACAGGTGTCCACTGGAGAATCCGGCCACATGGGAAAGCTGCAAATGACATGTACATGGAGCGTGTCCCCTTGGTTCAGCCGAATCACTCACAAACAGCCATGGTCAAGGACGGTCAAAGGAGTGGTCAAACCAAGAGTTTTACGGTGGCACGACTCTGTTTTTACCACGTGAAGTTTTGCGTGGCAAGTTCCTCAATCTCTGGAGGTGTGCTAACACCTGTAACTGTTTTTACACGTAATCTTGACTGTTTTTACGAGCCCGTTGTGCCGTGCTCTATCTTTATGTTTTGACTGCACTTTAATATATGAGAAGACAACGTTCTTAAGTTCAATTCGTGACTCAGTATTGATTGGTCGAGGTTGCAGAGGGCCCCTGTACACCAAGGCTCTGTATCTACTGTATAGTTTCTCGCTTTCTTTCATTATGTCACTTCTTTCATAATCGTTTGCTTGTATATTATTCATGTTAACTATTGTCCATATTTCCTTTTATGCTTTCTCATGATTGTTAGCTGATCAGTGTTTTTCTTTCAAGTTCTTGTAGGCAGCCCAGGCAGTTTACATAGTTTTAATGACTAATGACATGAGATCATCTTGTCCTTTCTGCTGATTTATTTTCTGAGTATTAATTCCAGCATTGTCATTTCTTTCAGTTTTGTTTTGCTCATTTACTTTCATGCAATTTAGATATCATATTACTCCATTTGTTTATGATTACCTTCCTATATCCAAGCTACTCAAATAGTGAGGAATCAGAATATTATTTGGTGTAGTATGATTTAGTTTACTTTCCTGCAAGTTAGTGATTAAATTACTTATGTCATTTTCAGGGATTGAAGTATGAATGAGTAGTTTAATCTTAGTTTCATTTATGCAATTTCATTTCCTGCAATTTAGATATCAGATTACTCAATTTGTTTCTGATTACCTCCTATAGCCAGAGCGATTCGAAAGGTGAGGGGTCAGAATATGAGTTGAAGTAGTGTGATTTAGTTTACTTTTCTTATAGTCTTTGAATTGCTTTGAGTTCAGTTTTTATTTTCTTTTTACACAGCAGTAAGGATATTGGGCTTCATTGTCACTAGTTCACTGTTTTGGTACATTTTTATTTTTCTTTTGGGAATTGATTTCATCACAGTAAGTTTTGCAGCCTTTTTGAGAACTTTAAAGTTTGGAAAATCATTGTAGAAATAACCATTGCAATCCATACTTGACTTTCAATTCTACCATCTCACATTAGGGAATCAACAGAAGATAAACCCAAAAACAAACCAAAAACTCAAAAACGACAAAGAACTAAGAAATCGGTTATCTTGCATATACAGTGCACTTCACTTCAACAGTTTACGACTCTCGGATTGACATTTTAAATAGCAATTTAGGACACACTAAATTGACCAAACATGCATCAACTTGCCCAAGTACATGTTTAGCCTCAGTTGGACTTGCTTCTTGTCTTCGCCTTGGTGAATGTATTGAATGGGTTGGAATGCATGCGTGCGCTCAACGACATGCATGTTGTTGGATCCTTTTGCATGTGATCAACAACACTGCTCACCATGTTTGCTCTATGTCAGCTGCTGGGATGGATTCGTAACTTGTACTGGCTTAGTTCCATATGTGAGTGCATGTTATGCCAACTGTTGTTCCTGTTCCAGCGGCAACTCATGCAACTTCATGTTCTTCAAGAGTTGTTGCTTCAGCATATGAAACTCCTTCTTTGTTCCATCTTCTGCCTTCGCGCGATCTTCATGTCGTGCGGTCAGTTCATAGCCTTAGTCTCCAAAGTTGCTTTCATTATCAGTGGATCTGCTTGATCTTGCAACTTTTCTCCGCCTCTATGTTTTTAATAACCTTCCTCTTGCATTGCTTGTGTTCACTTCATTTGTTGCATTCACTGCATTCGGTATGCTACCTTCAGCTACTGTTCATAATGTTGCTCAATGTGATGTTGCTGCTTAATTTCCTTATCCACAAACAACTTGATGTCTTCATGATTAGGTAAGCCCATGGACACTTGATCGACTACATCTCCAAGCATGCTCTGAAAGGTGTCTTCATCTCCACTCTCTTGGAAACCATTCTACCTATACTATTGAGAGGTAGATGAACACCTGTGATACCTGGAGACATGGCAACACTCATAGTAAGCAATCTATCAGTCGGAAACCAAAATGAACATGAGAACTGAATTGCAACATACTTGGGCGAATGATCATGAAGGTTGCACAATTTTGGCTGAGAGGTCGGGAGACTAACTGCCAAGATTGCACAAGGCGGAGCCTAGGCTACTAGGAGACTAACTGACTGTTGGAATTGCAAAATGCACAATCTAGTTGGGTATTTGGCTAATAGGATTGCATAATGCACGATTCTAGCTAGGAAAGATTGCTGGCCCAGGGACGGATTTGCGCAAATTTTTGGGCCAAGCATCCACTGACCTCCAGAAATGCTCAATTCATTCCAGGAGGCTAGTACTGGGCTAGAATGCACAAATCTAGAGGGGAAGGTGAGCCTTTCTTATCCAGATTGTGCAATGCAGCCTCGGCGAAGGCAGAGACTAGGCCAAGGTTGGTCTAACTCGCCGACGGGCAAATGAAAGAAAGTAAGTCAATGAAATGCATGGTGACACTAAGTGATAGCAGAAGTGATAAAAAGTACATGCAAAGCATGAATGGAAGATTCAGAAAACAAATCAACATGCATGTGGGTGAGGTCGTTCGTCGGTTGGGCGAATGTCCATGCAAAACTATTTCATGCATGTGACAATAGTGAGATGGCAACGAAAATTGAAATAGAGCTAGGATAAGATATAATATATGTAAAATACACCATGTGTTAAAATAAATTAAGAAAACAACAGTCACATGAGTGAATACACAAAAAACGACAGAAATGCTGAAAAAGACAAGTTAAGGCCACTTACCCACGAATAGCTGAGACAGATGTGTCGAAGAGTCCTGGATGTGCTATGGCATGTTAGAGCTCCAATATCGATGTGAATGAATGAACTCTAATGTGTCGAATAGATAAGTTCGGTCTCAGGACATGCATGCCAAAAATCTAGGAAAACGCGGCACTTGGAGGGAAAATTCTAAAACAACTTTGCATAGGGTTGCTAAAAATAGCTCCCTGAATCATGAGATGCATTTTGCAAGTTGTATCTTTCTATTCGAAGGAGATCAATTCATGCATGCATGCAAGTCAAGTTTCTGCGATCCCAGGTGGAACTAGTCAACCGGACTGTCTGTGCATGCTAGTGCTCAACTACTTGGGGAAAATGCGCATTTATGACTATAAGCTAGGTTGACTTCCCAAGGGAATTAGGAAAATTCTGGACTGAACAACTAAATTCTGCCCAGATTTGCAGAAATCCTAGGCTGAACTGCTTGTTGATGGGAAAAATTGCGTAATTCCTGCTGAGAGGGTTGGCTAGCAGGATTGCGCAATCCTGGAACCCATTAGGCTGTCAGAGGGAATTGCGCAATTCCTGGAGGGAATGGATGGTTTCCCTCCATAAATTCACAAATTTCACTAGGAAGCTTCTCAGCCTGTAGCTGGACCAAATCTGGGTGAGCAACCCATGAAGGGAAAATATCAAACTATGATCGACAGGCTACCTTTGAGCAAGAAAAACACTGAAGCTTGAGGACTTGAGGAAGCAAGGTAGGCTTCTATGAAGGTTGGTATGGAGGCTCCAAAACAGGCTAGGGAAAAATTTTGGAGGGTGGTTGTAGCTGCTACAACACTTGGCGATACACTAGTAGAACTCCAGCTCTCTAAATGGACCTTGTTCGTGAAAAGAAAGTCTAACACCTCTGGAAGTATTCTTCAGTTCTTAGCTCATCTTGGTTTAATACTAACTTGATTGTAAGATGTAGTATCTACCAGACTTTTGGGCAATTGACAGACATTCCAAGCCAAGGCAACACAGTTGTTTCGATTGGGGTTGAGGGTTATATAGGTGCACAATCAGTATAGTCGTCAGAGTCTTAGTTTCATCTCTGGTGTTGCTCCACTACCAACAGGGCTGGACAGTACCCTAGTGGATTCACATACAAACACAAACATGGCTTCGCTTCCTGTGTGCCTGGTCAGTACCCGGGTGGAGTTACCTACATCACCTTCCCGCCCAGGAAGCCTTTCTCTTCTTTTGCCTTATTCATTTTTCATTTTGAATTTTTTGACTTTTCTTTTTTTCATGTTTTCATTTTTACTATGCATAGCACTTATTCATTTCAGAGGCAGAAGAGGGATCCTGAATTATTGAGAGAAAAGGAGGTCGTTCTAGCAGAGAAGTAGTTTATTATATCTCTGATGTGCCTGTTAAGGTTTTCCCCCTCACCTTACTCTACTTGACTGAGCTGATAATGGTTAACCCAAAAATAATTGACTAAAGAAGGTGACACTAGTTAGCATGCAAGTGTTATGTTTAGACCAAGGTTCACTTCGAACAATACATATTTTCCTTCAACATAGCATGGAATAAGAGTAACAAGTTCATCATACAGAGCAAGATGACAAATAACCAAATAGCGATAGCCCTATAAACCCTCTTGTACTTTACCCAGCTTGTTTCATGAGTCACACATGGTTTCATGCAAACTAATCTATGAACAAATGAAACAAACAACAAAGAAAAGCAATAGCAGAAGTAAAACTAAAAGAAAAACAAGTAAGCAAACAAGTAAGCATACAAAAAGCATGCAAAGCATGTAAGAAAACAATTGAAAGAAAACACTACTCCTACTCCTATACTAACAGTGCATGGGCTTGATCACGTGAAGTGATACCTCCAATGCAGCCATCAGTGCATTTGTAGACACATGTGGGTGAAAGCTTGGTCTGTGAGTAACCCAATTGTGCGGACTAGTAGACAAGAAATATATGACAGTGAAGAGAGCCACACTTCATGTTTCAAAGTTCCCATGGGACATGAGTGAGTGCATGTGCATGATGGATAGTCCATGGAATTATCATGGTGTTGTGTGACACTACGTGAAACTTTGAAGAAAAAGCACACTCTTTACTGAGACATGCAAGAAAATGAAAGAAACAAAGATAACTTGTGTCGCGCACGAGTTCTTGCAATGTAAAAATCCTCCAATGCATGAGAAATGGGATCGTGCAGTTCGAGTGGAGGAAGTGTGATCTGTGTGTGAGATGGATCTTCAATGTATACAAATGAGTGATGAGGAGCATTGGGTGATTGAACAGTTTCATGATCGGAAGTGAGACTAACCCCAAGAGAGCGAGGACTTGATATAACCATCAGCTCGAGGTAAAGTGGCTTGATAGTCTTGGGTGTCTCAACTTCATCATCAAGTAGATCATCATAAACGGGTGGCTTCGAAAGATCAACTACGATAGATTCATGATCGTGATAAAAAATGGAATAAAATGAATCACGACCGCCATGATCATAAAAATCAATGAATTCTTCAGCATCCTCATGATCAGATGAATCAAACAGAGGGGTAGATGAAAAGTGAACGAACTCATCCTCTATGTTTCTATAAAATACAGATGAAGGATCAAGTGGATCTTCAATGAATAACTTATCCTGTTCATTGTCAAATGATGGACAAGCATCTGGTCAGTCCTACGAGTGATCAAAAATGGGTGCATCCGTAAATGAAGACACACATACAAAATCATGGATGGCAGGTTCACCAAAGAAGCTAGGAAGGAATGGAGGGGGCTCGGATGGAAGGGAGTCATCCTTCACCGAGTGTTGATGTTCAAGCTCCCACTCATACTCTTCATGAATGACAATGCATGTTGGTTGTACAACACCAAATCCATCAGTGGGTTGTTCCTCATTCACAACAAGTGAAGATTTTGAATGGACAAACACAAGATAGCATCATTTGAAGGAACACCTAGGTGCAAAGACAGAGGTTGAAGAAAACAATGCATATGGGAACTCAAAGGACGAACAACCAACTCTGTGTGAAAATTAAGTGGAGTGATGTTGGGAGGGTGTGAAGAATGAACAGATGTGCGAACATGATCCTCAACATCACTAGACGATGGTGGAACTATTGAATGAGAGGGAGGTGGATAGTCCATTGAGATAAAGCCTGCTCCCACATGGGATTGCGTAGTTCCATCAACGAAGAAGGTTGAGTGAGGCTTGACATCAAGCTTTCTCTTGGGATGGGAATATTTCTTAATACAATACTCGAACCGGTCCCAAAGATAAGCAAACTTCATCTGGCTCTTTGGAGCTTGAAACTGTAAGTCACGGAAGTGTTGTCAAAAATAAATAATAGATTCATGCGGAGCCCTCCATTGTTGTAATAGTTTCTGGTCAAGATGGTCTAGATCAAAAGGATGGAACTTGTATTCAATAATATCACAGAAGTTCTCACATGAGTGCACGGTGTCAGCATGTAGGCTGAGCACCCAACGAAATGGGGATTCACGACGTGTGAATGCAAGCAGTAGAATAGCCTCTTCGTTAGTAAAGTAATATTGCTCATAAATCATGGAAAGGAAGTTATGTAAGTGCTCAGGCAAGGCCACTTCGCCTTCGCCATCGTATGTGTGAGTGGACAAGAGATTGAAAAGCTTCCCCGAGATGGAGACATTTTCATGATTCGAAAAACACCTCGGGGGAAGAAGAATGCAAGATTCCATGAAAGATATGCAAAGGCTCAAAATTGGATGAGAGGATACTACTTGTCATCAGGCCCTCCTTCTAGCACCAGAAATGTTGACGGTGCTGGACCCGCCAACATGTCAAGGGGATCTCCCTAGTAAGAAGTCCCAATTTGAACTCAGACCATTTGGTTTAGGAGTCCCGGCAGTGGGTCGTAAGGTAATGCCTTGACCACGATGTCACACAGAGGCAAGTAAGATAACTCTATTAGTAGCAAGGGTGTGACTGATGCAGTGAGTCAAGGAATGAGCATGAGAGGTTCCATCACTTCAAAGGGAGAGGAAGTTGAAGTTGAGTTCCAAGTTGAAAGGGATCAGTCCCAACTTGGCTAGGAACACACATCACAAAGGACATGCATAGGTTCCGATAGAGAAGTCAACATGGATGCAGCAATCCAACATACAAGGTAAGATAACACGAACAACACTCACAGATAAGTATGAGACAAGTGTGACGGTTGATATAACAAGGTTCAAAGAAAGGTTTGTCTGGTGTCCGGAAAAGTTGTCGACACAGACAGTGACAACATTAAAAACATATGCAACACATTAACAACAAGATTCATATAATTTCATGTGAATCAGTTTATACACAAGTACATAAGTTAAACAACATATATCATTAAGGTAACTGGAGCAGTCCAACTACAATAACAACATATGCATGAAAATGTGCTGGCTCTTATTATATAAAGAAGTGTAAGTCACAATCATACAATACACCATGTAAACCTACTAGCCCCATCAGTGGAACATTACAGCCACATCCACCTGCTCCTCCAAAGAGATGTACTGGCTCCGTGCAGTGGAGAAGCCAAGGCGCATTACAATACGGTCCAAGCCTTCTTCAAAATAGTCTTAGTAGAAGGTTGGCTAACCAAACGCCTATGCAGTGAGTTATGAGGGACTATTTATAGAAAAGGGTGGGGTGACCCTTGACATTCCCCTTTGTGACAGTTTAGCTACCCTCATGACCCTTCACCTACTCTATGACTGTTACATCCAATTGTTGACGCTTGACTTACACTTGACATGACTCAACATTACAATGCACATAAACTCATGTGATACAACATGGCTTGATTAAGCCTTGCAAGACATCATTGACACTCGGTCTACTGTGATGAGACCAACTCTTTAACATGCTTGTGATGGTGAAGTTGGTGAGTTGATGCCAAGCTTGGTCGTCCATGATGATGTGCGTGCACCTCATGGTGGCATCTTGCTAAAGCGAACTCTTGCCTTTGTTGCAACTAGTGCATTGTTTTGGCCCCTTCATCCAACTTGTCTGGTAGCATGTGCATGATCCTCTTGGGTATGGTTGAACTAGCAACATAATGTTGCATAGTGTCAGTGTTGATCTCCAAGTGCGTACTGGTAGTCATGCGCATCAACTTGCCAAAGTACATGTTCAGCCCCAGTTGGACTTTCTTCTTTTCTTCGCCTTGGTGAGTGTTTCAAATGGGTTGGATTGCATGCGTGCACTCAACGACATGCATGTTGTTGGACCCTTTGCATGCAATCAACAACACTGCTCACCATGTTTTCTCTATGTGAGCTGCTCGGATGAGTCCTTAACTTGTACTAGCTCAGTTTCATCCATGAGTGCATGTTGCACCAATTGTTGTTCTTGTTCCTACGTCAACTCATATAGCTACATGTTCTTCCAGAGTTGTTACTTCAGCACATGCAACTCCTTCTTTGTTTGATGTTTTACCTTCACGTGATGTTCATGTCGCATCGTCACTTCATAGCCTGAGTATCCAAAGTTGCTTTCATTATCAATGGATCTCCTTTATCTTGCAACTTTGCTCTGCTTCTATGTTGTTAACAACCTTCCTCTTGCATTCGTTGTGTTCGCTTCATTTGCTACATTTGCTACATTCGGTATGCTGCCTTTAGTTGTTGTCCACGATGCTGCTCATTGTGTTGGTGATGCTTGATGTCCTTGTCCATGAACAACTTGATGTCTTCATGAGTAGTTAAGCCCATAGACACTTAATCAACTTCATCCCCAAGCATGCTCTGAATAGTGTATTCATCTCAGCTCCCTTGGAAACCATTATACCAGAACTGCTGAGAGGCAGATGAACTCCTGTAATACCCGGAGACATGACAACACTCATAGCAAGAAATCTGTAAGTCCAAAACCAAAATGAACATGAGAACTGACTTGTAACATACCTAGGTGAATAATCATGAAGGTTGTGCAATTTCAGTGAGGAGGTTAGGAGACTGATTGCCAAGAATGCATAAGGAAAAGTCTGGGCTGCTAGGAGACTAACTGACTACTCAAACTGCAAAATGCGCAATTTAGTTGGGCAGTTGGCTGCTGGGATTGTAGAATGTGTTATTCTAGCTGGGAAAGACTGTTGGCCTAGGGAAAAATTGCGCAAATTTTTGGGCCAAGCAGCCACTGACCTCTTGAAATGCGAAATTCAGTCCAGGAGGCCAGTGCTGGGGCATAATGCACAAATATAGAGGGGAAGGTGAGCCTTCCTTATCCGAATTGTACAATGCATCATTGGTGAAGGCAGAGTTCGAGCCAAGGTTGGCCCAACTCGGCGATGGGAAACTGAAAGCAAGTAAGTCAATGAAATACATGGCGACACTAAGTGATAGCAGAATTGATAAATAGTGCACGCAAAACATGAATGGAAGATTGATAAAATAGATCAACATGCAAGTGGGTGAGGCCATTTGCCGATTGGGCGAACATCCGTGCAAAACAATTTCATGCATGCGACAGTAGTGAGATAGCAACGAAAATTGAAACAAAGCTAAGATAAGCTAGAATATATGTAAATGATAGTAGGCATTGAAATAAATCAAGCAGATAGCACTCACACAAGCGAATATACAAAAAGCGACACAAATGTCGAAAAAGACAAGTTGACGCCACTTACCCACGCATAGCTGAGCTAGATGTGTCGAAGAGTTCTGGATGTGTTTTGGGATGTCAGAGCTACAATATCGATGTGAATGAATGATATTTTTTGCATTGAATAAATAAGTTTGTTCTCAAGATGCGCATGCCACAAATCTAGGAAAAAGCAACACTTGGAGGGAAACTTATAAAACAACTTTGTGTGTAACCCCTGGCCGCTAAAAATAGCTCCCTAAATCATGGGATGCCTTTTGCATGTCTTCTCTTGCTATTCCAGGAAGATCAATTCATGCATGCATGCAACTTAAGTTTCCTTGGTCCCAGGTGGAACTAGTCAACTAGATTGTCCATGCATGCCAGTGCTCAACTACTTTGGGAAAATGTGCATTTCTGACTGTAAGTTTGGATGACTTCCCAAGGGGATTGTGAAATTTCTGGGCCCAATAGCTGACTACTGATGAGCCTCATAAATGGGTGATTATATGGGCTCATTTTACCTCCTAACCTAGTCAAACCAACCATTCTCTTAGCTTATTACATGATTTTCTGATTATATTTATGCTTATAGAGTGAGTTGAGTTAGTTATTGTGCCATGTGATCTGATGTGTATTTAATGCAGATTATTGATGATTTTCGAAGTCAAAGTCAAGGATCCAGTGGAAAAATGGCAGCAATAACTCAAAATGGACAGAGGAGCAGACTTAGGAGGGAATCACCCTCATTTATTACTCCTCACATCGAATTCCCCTTCATTCAGCTCGGAGTACAAGCAGCCGAATCATGCACTAGGAGGCAGCCGAGCAGGTGGACGATGACTGATGATTATCTCGAGTTTTGGGAGCCAAGCATCCCTAATTTTAAAGAAGCTGTTGGTAGCTTCATTTGTATAAGCAGAGATGCCTAGGGCCTCACTAGGGTCGGATTTTTTTTTGGATTTTTGCTCATGTAAACTCTGCTCAACTTCAAGCTTATTATTTTGTGACAGTTTCATGTAATCCTGCTATTGTTTTGGAAATAAAGATAGAATCCTTTTTGAGCTAGCACTGAGTTTCCTCAGAGGGCCGAAGCTCTTGGGTTAGGGCCCAATCCAAGCAGCCAAGCTCCTCTTTACTTGTATTTGTATGTTTTATTCCAGTTTGTAGATTAGGTTGTTGTCAAATGTATTTCTTTTATGGTTAAGAATAGTTTGCTTTTGATGATTCAATAGTTTGCTTCCATTTGTGTTTTCTATAGCAGGTTAAGCAGTGATAAAGAGAAGATTCAAAAGGCTAGAAATAGTACCTTGCCCTCTATTCCTCCATTTGGGACCATGATTTGAGGCAAAGACCCTCTTGCTGCCCCAAAAACACAGATTTTCCTCATTTAGAGGACTTCTAGTGTTTGCAACTTTTCAGTAGGATAATAGTCCAGATTTGCTTTGCTTCAGATCTTATTCATCATGCTCACTTCTTTATTTTCAATACTCTTCTTTCATGATTTCATTTCTTGCAGCATTTCTCAGCATTTCCTTTCATAGATCATAGTTTAGACTAGTTTGATGCAAAACTCTGTTTTTCTAGATGCACTCATTTCATTGCTTGTTTGATATTATTGGTTGACTGTCAGTTCCTTTGTAGCATATCTCTTCTAGCAGTAGGCCAGCCTATCAGTCATCACATCCTCCATATGATCCATGCCCTACAGGGTGCCTAAACCTCACCTCAATCCTGCCTTAGTTTCCTACATTTTTCCTAGAACTTCTTCCTCTCTCCTTGAGCAAATCCAACCATCTTTCTCTCTCCTAGTGGTTCATGGTAGACCATAGGCACCCTAACACCTCATTCCAACCTTCATCCATATTTTTCACCCATTCTCACACCCTCAAAATAGTGAATACTGCTCTCAGCCTCCTCTTGTAGGCCTCTTGTAGAATGTTGTTTTTCCTCCTGTAGATTTCTTGTGTCCTCTTGTAAATTTTCATGTAGGCTTTGTTTTGAAGGCTGAGTGTGGGAAAAGCCTCCAGAAAGCCACCTGGGACCTCCTAGGACCCATCCACACCATCCTACATCCTCTCAAGTACCAAAAGTGCCCTCCAACACCACCTATTCACTGCCACACTCACACACAATAAACTACATACATGTCAAATTCACATAAAAATACATAAAAATCCAAAAAGATGTTTTTTCTTATTTACTTCCAAAAATACCTTAGGTAGATGTTGTTTACTTCCTTGAGTAGGTAATGGAATTCCTTTCATGTTTTTCATAGTGCTTTATGCAAAAGTAGGATTAGTTGGTTAATTAGGGTTTACTAGGTTTGCTTTACATTTCAGTCTTTCTCCTTTCTGCAGTTAGAGTAGCATCTGTACAGTAATATTTCTCTCCTTTCATCACATATAGAGCTTCTTCTGGAATCCATATAACTTGGCTTGAGCTCCTAGTGATCTTGCGCCGGCTAACCAAGTGACAACCTCCAATAAGAACTAGTACTTGTGCCAAGTTTGTTACGAACTACCGGGTTGATAAGAGTAAAGTAGGCAACCCAGGAGTTGCAACATTATTGCTGTAATACTAGTGCTCACCAACTACTGCCCAGATTTGTGTAAATCCTGGGTTGAACTACCTGTTGATGGGTAAAATTGCGCAATTCTTGACGGGAGGGTTGGCTGGCAGGATTGCGCAATCATGGAGCCTAGCAAGCTATCAGAGGGAATTGAGCAATTCCTAGAGAGAATGGTTGGTTTCCCTCTAGAAATGTGAAAATCTCACTGGGAAGCTACTCATCCTGCAGCTGGACCAAGTCCGGGTGAGCAGCCCATGAAGGGAAAAGATCAAACTATGATCAATAGGCTACCTTTGAGAAAGAAAGACACTAAAACTTGAGGACCTGACGAAGCAAGGAAAGGTGTTGTGAAGCTTGGTAGGGAGGCTCCAAAATAGGCTAAGGAAAAATTTTGGAGGGTGGTTGTAGGCTCTACAATAGGAGGAAGGAAATGGAATTGAATATTCCTTTAGACATACTAGAAACTTTGATGAAATATTTTTGTGCTTTACATAGTTTCCTTTGTCACACACTTTTGTTGTTTAATTCTACTAATGTAAATGAAGTGTGTGTGCATGCAACTCATCTTTAAAATAAAAGAAATATTGTACAAGAAGATGACACAAAGAAATGTTCATCCAAGTTCCAAAACAAAGTTTTTTTTTGGGTATGTGTTATATTATTTCCATGGATAGCTCCATGTGTTATTACATTGTGTTGGGCACCGAAGCGGGGTCACAATGGGGGTGGAAAACCCCCTTGCCTACACAAGGTGTGGGGCAGCACCTTCGAATTTCTTTTTGTAGGAAGACCTGATAATGGTTGGGAGGAGCCAAGGATTGGGGGTGGACCCACGGATGGTGGGTAGACTCATCCATGGTTTTGTGCATGGTTTTGGGAATGATGCTTTTTCATACGATATTTTGTAGATATGGTCAATTTAACTATGATTATGTTCCAATCCAGGGTTAATGGATTGACCTTTATGAATGCTTCATCATATATATAATATATTGAAACATTGAAAGGAAAATAATGAAAAATCAATCGTTTTTTCTCCATTTTCGGTTCTCGCCATTGCATATTTTCTATTTTTAAGAATTAGTTTGGAGGTAATTTATGTACAAGGTTAGAAACTATAATTTCAAAGGAAAAGGAAAGGGCAAGAAGACAACAACAACAAAGAAATAGGAAAGAAATTGCTCTTTCACTCATTGCAAGAAAGATGGGCATGGTGAGGAGCACTATTGAAAACTACATCTTGAGTTAAAGCCTAAGAAATATGATGGCAGTGGGAAGCAGGAAAATGTTACTACAATGCAATAAGACCATGTTTTGATTCTAGTAATGAGATGAAGATCACAGTTTTTAGGGTACGAGATAAATATTCCTTTCATATTGGTTCAAGTTCTAAAAATGCATCTCATAGTAATGAAAGAATAAGAATTGAATTATTTCATATAAGATTTGTATCTAAACACAAAAATATATATACTCTATTTGATCCATGTTCTAAAGTTAATTTCATGTCAAAAATAATTGTTAAGAAGTTGGGTTTGGAAATAATACTTCATCCAGAACACCCGCTCTTGGTTGGGTATGCAAAAATGAAAAACTAAATGTCACCAAGCAGTGTTTAGTTAGATTTTCTATTGCTTCAATGATTATAGATGAGATTGATTTGGATATTGTCCCGCTTGACCTTTCTGGAATATTTTTGGGAAAAATTTACTTATATGATAGAAAGGAAGTCTTCTTCAGCCATGAGAAAAAATACAACATTACCAAAGATGTAGTGGAATATATTTTCAAAGCTCATCATATGAAATTTTACTCAACTCTTGTTAACGAAGGACAATCAAAGAGACTCATCTAGTCTAACAAGAGATATATGCTCATGGTTATGATAGAAAAATATGTTAAGACATCTGAGGCTTCCCAAGGGTGTGATCCTTCTCACAAGAAATTCTTTTTTGATATTGTTTCTAACTATGATGCGATTTTCTAGGAACTAGATGGATTTCCTCCTAAGAGGGAAATTCAACATGAAATCCATCTTCATCAACATTCCCCTCTTCCAAATGTGGGTATGTATATGATGTTAGTTTTAGAAATAGTGGAGGTCAAAAAGCAGGTGGAAGACTTGTTTGACCAAAGAGTCATTAAACCCAACTCATCTCCATGTTGTTCTCCAATTGTAATGATGTCGAAGAAAGATTGTGCATGAAGCATGTGCATGGATTATTGGGCTCTCAATAAGATCATGGTGAAGAATCGATACCCCGTTCCTCATATAGATGATTTGCTTGAATAGTTAAATAGTGTTGTTTATTTCGCTAAGTTGGATTTGAGTCATGGATACCATCAGACCATGATTACAAAAGGTGATATATGGAAAGTTGCTTTTAAACCCAAACAGGGTCTCTTTGAGTGGTTTGAGATGTCATTTGTGCTTTTCAATGCAGTGTAAACATTCATGCATATAATGAATGATGTATTTCAACCATTCTTAGATTAATTTTTTATTGTATACTTACATGATATTCTTGTCTTTAGTATAATTTGGGAAGATCATGTAAGGCATGTTAGGAAAGTGCCAAATATTTTACAAAGGAAGAAATTGTATGTAAAATTGTCCAAATGTGAATTTGGAAAACCACCTTTAATGTCTTTAGTTCACATTCTTAGAGGAGGAAAATTGAAGATTGATCCTTCCAAAGTTGATGTGATTATAAAATTGCATAAGCCCACAACTAGAATAGAAATAAGAATATTCTTGGGAGCAATTTAGTACTGGAGAAGATTCATAGCTAACTTCTTATTCATATCATCTCCTTTGCATGCCTTGACTAGTGTGAAGTAATCATTTCAGTGGGGATGAAAGCAACAAAAGGCTTTCAACAAATTAAAAGAGAGGATCAACACAACATCGGTATTATCTTTTCCAAATATTCAATAGCCATTTGAGATTGAGACTAATTCCACTCGATACATCATAGGTGTAGTATTGATGCAACATCATAAGCCTATTTTTTTACTACTTTAAAATATTTTCTCAAGTTGTTGTTGTTGACACCTAATCTTCGGGATTGTGAAAATTATGTAAATATTATAAATAGGAAAATAAGGAAGGTGAAGAGACACTAAAATTTGAATTCCAAGAGTCTCCCTTCAATGTATATATCAATAATGTTTTAGTGAAAATAATAATTCATTCGTTGAGTCACTCACATAGCCTCACATGGTATGAGAGAATATGTCCCATTTTAGACTTGTAACTCCTATTTTATGCTAGTTTTCTTTCTATTTTCCTCATAACTATCCCTATCACTGAGCTCCATATTTTTGGCACGTTTGAAGGAGTGAGTCAGTGCATTTGTCGAAATGTGGTTAAAAACCTTGTGCATTAGGAAGAGGAGTGAGTTTGCACATTTGGAGGAGCGAGTCTCTGATGCATATATGCAGAACTGTGTGTACGTTTGATGGAAATTCAATGTACATTCAATAGTTGTGTTAAATTATTTTTTGAAGACCCTTGTTGATTGGTGCATTGCAAGAAAATTTTGACCATATGGTGAATTTAATATAATTTTATGGCGTATGCCCTTTCGGAAGATTGAATGACTCTACTTGTGTAGACCGACTCTACTATAGTGAGATGTGTTGACCATTTTGTGGATGTTATGATATGAAATATCATATGGTGAGTGTGTATGGTATATGCTTTGTTTTGAAGACTTTTAACGCTTGACATATATATTTGGTGTTAAAATCATGACTGTGGTTCTACGTTCTTGTGTGGATTGAATATCTTTCGGTTCTTATGCGCCTTAAATGCCATTTCATTTGGTATGTTGAATTTCTTATGGCATATGAATTCACTCATATATATCCATAAATTGTGTGTATTATATGTTGAATCCACAACTTATACATTGTGATGGGAATCTATACATTGAGACACCAAAGGAATTTCTTATGAAGTGCGTATATGATGACATTTCCATATATTATATAATACATATTATATGTGATGAATGGTGTTTTATATGCATAAAAGATATGCCTACATTAAAAGATTTTCCATTTATATATTAAATGAGTTTCTTACCTAATCAAGAAGGCATAAATAAGGTTGTAATTATTTTGGAAACTAAAAGAAGAAATACTTTTGATGATTCTTTTAGTCATCTCCATAGTGGGAGTAGTTCTCACTGGAAAAGAGACCTACCAGGAGTGTTCTAGGAAGATCAAGCACACTTTGGTTTTTAATGAGTTCTGGAAAGGAATTTGTGAAGGAGAAGGAGGTAATCGTGCTAAGAATCCCACTTCTGAAAAAGAGCTTACCATCTATGATAAAAAGAATAGCAAGGCCTATGGATTGATTGCAATATCAATCAATGAAGAGGTGAGTCATCATATTACTACTTTTTCAGATGCTTTTGGTGATTAAAAGAAGCTGAAAGAATTATATGACTCACACTCTGATGTAGAAGTTGTTCAAATGATGATCAAACTATTTAATTGTTGTTATATTATTATGTGGTGGAGTTATTCTTACCGCAGTCAGCTGGTAGCCTACCCATCATCAATGTTTAGTTTTGACTCAAACTAATAATTGGCAGTGTGGCACTGAATCAACGCACTTACGGGTTTTGAACGACTTATCCCTGAGGGAAGCATTGTAATATGTTATTTTCTGTTACAATTTTCTTTCATTGCATGTATCATATACATTGAATTTTGTCTTCTGTAGTTAGTCCCCACTCTCGTAGAAATTCAGATCTGTGTTTTTGTTGTGGCAGAGTATTTGTAGAGTTAATAACGGCATAAGCAAATCTGGCGAGTAGAAACCTTTACTCTTAGATTGAATTCTGAAATCTATGGTAGGGCTTCTCTACAGTTTTGTGCGTTGTACGCGCAACTGGGTTGCAATGTGTTCTCCTGCACAAAAGATAATAATAATAACCCAGAGTTTAAAATTGAACAAACTCACTTGAAATTGTTAAGATTCTAAGTGAACAGCTGTGGTTATTATCAGAGAAGTTTTGAGTTTTTTTTTGTTTTGTTTTCAGTGATTACACGGATAAGCTTAGATTTGGTGGTTCCGCTGAGCTGAGCTTTATTGGGGCTATATATTCACTTTTTTTTAAAAGGGCTGGTTCATTTACTGGATCGAAGAAGTGGATTATTTATTTCTCGGATGGCGAGACTCACTAGAAAAACATATAACATAACCTCGTAAAATCAAAATCCAACGATGCGCAGCCATATCAGGCTCACCTGACGCCCGAAATTTACCCAAAGTGAAATTAAACCTTCATTAAGCCCTACCTGATTGTCTTAACCCATAATAAACCTATGATTAATTCTTAAATAAACCCATACCATCGAGGTTTAAAGTGTTGGGTCCTCCCTAAGCCCATGCTTTTATCTCCCGTTCGCTTCCCTCACTCGACTACTATTAGATCAACTTCCCCCTCATCCAACAGTCCACAGCCATATCAGCCACACTCGATGACCGAACGTTACCCGCCCAATAAAGTGGTTTTCCCCGACCCCCCTAAGGCTACGTGTCAAGATGGAGTAGATCGGGTGACCCCTCCTAAAAACCGCCTTCGCCTTATAAGTGGTGAGACAGCCTCCAATACCACCTCTTTGCCAACCTGATAAACTGCTTATTATCCGTAATATAAATTTTCATGCCAAATTCAAAAAGTTACCTGTTAAACCTTATAACTATGAAAACCCTCATTTTAATGCTTTTTCCCCGTTTCATAGTTAAAACCATTAAAACCCTTCAGTGCCACCCGGAACCTCTTTAACGTAATTCAACCTCCGATTATGTTTAAAACACTACCCTGACTCCTTCCCCAGGCATCCCTATGCAAACAAATCCATCAAGTGCCTTTCCAACCAACTTGTGTTTTCTTAATGATCGTTGCACTTTGCAGGTAATTAGCTGAAGACTAGACCTTGGATAAACAATTCTAATACTAGTCACAAAACTTATTTATTCCAAGACTAGACAGGAAACCTATTAGAAAACCTATATTCAGAAGAAAAAAGCAATTATACAAGGAACAGAGAAGAAGAAAATTACACCCAGAGCCAAGAAGAAAACATTCATACAGAGTAGTGACTATCAAAATAGAGGAACCAGACAGAGTATGCAGTTAGAAGACAAAAAAATGAAACATACGAAAAGTTGACCTATATCCACTACCCGATGCTGATACACATAAAAACTAAAGAATTTATTTTTGAAACACACAGTAAAAGGCTAAAATGTGCAGTGAAAGAAAAAACACAGTAAAGGATAAAGACAAGTCATCAAAGCGAAAGAGTATCAGTGACAAAGAGTATCAGATGAAAGCTTGAAGTAAATAAAGCCTTCAACATGATCATTCAAATAGCAAAGAGCATAAAGAGCTAAAACCAAACCATAAAGGCCAACAATACCACAATAAAAGGGAAAACATGAAAGCAGTTCACTAGTTGTCTCTATCTTCCTGCAAGAAGATATTTGTATTTCCTAAATTAAATCTCAAGTTAGTTTGGGATATTTTGTAATAAAATTTTAGTATAAATACTTCACAAATCGAAGTATGTAGGGTGGCTTCTTAGACATTTCTATAGACTTCTTGAACAAAAGAATGTAAAGCCATTGGACCATTGACTGAGCCAGCAAGCTGGATTGATGAATAAAGAGCAGATATTTCAAAGGAGTCATGTGTTGAGCCAAGAGTAGACAAGTATTTTATCACGTTATTGTTACCTTTCTTAAATTTTTCCCATAATATTTATCTAGATCTGAATACCATAACTGGAGTATTATCTCAGAATTTGTTTAATCACACTCTATTTTAATAGTTAGGCAAATACATGTTTTCTACTGATATCTAAGTTAAGGAATTCTTAATTGCTCCTTAGTTTAGGTTGTCTCTTTATAATCTATAGCAAAGGATTCTTAATTTCCCTTTGTTTCCGATTACCCTTTGTTCCTCGTTTCAATCCTGGCCTGAGAATTCTTAACTGCTCTCTCACCTTGGTTAAAACAATTTCACCCCTCTGGCCCTAGGACCTGCTATACTCTGCTATCTTGCCCTTTGAACATTCCCTTTAGTGAGATTGATCCAGTTCTGCTGCCCTTATTTTGACTCCATAGCGCAATGGTCTAGAGACATCATTCTATCCCTCTATTTAAAGAACCCCACCACCCAATCTTCAATAGAAATCAAAAACCCCCTGAACACTCATAAATAGCCTAAAATTCAAACAAACAAAGCTAAATAATGTAGAGAGAGCCCTCTCTGAGCATAGGTTGGCTAGGGCATATGCTCCAAAAGTGGTTTGTGATTACCTCGGTGACTCCTTTCTTTAACTTTGGGAAATCACTGACTGATAACTGTTAGCCTTGTTGGCAAATGGCCCAAAAATGAATCCAAATATGCTCTTTAAAGTCTCCGAAAGCCAGTAAAATCATGCCAAGGATCAAAACCAATGCAGGAGAAGAACCCTTAGCATGGCGGAAATGGACTATCGGAAGGCAGAAACACATAAAAACAGTGAAAAACCATGTATCGCAGACATAAACATTGAAACGCATAGCAGCCATCAGATCTGGCTGATCAACGACCCAGATCTAATCGGCAAATCGCAAATCAGCCAACACAGAGGAGGACTTAAGGTTGGGCGGAAGACACCCCCAATCAGTGATCTCTGATAGTTGCAATCAGTAGTCGCAATCAACAGATGAAGCTGGTGGATTAAGGGCAGACTGAGTGGAACTTGCGATGGCGATCAACGATGCAATGTGGACTGTCAATCAAGCATGCAGATCGACGACCCACATCACATTATAGGATTGCTATCGGGAATTACAAGGAGTGCTAACCATGTGCCTGGGGCATGAGTGATATGTGATTGCAATCAATCGCATTGGCGGATCACAATTGGGGAAACATTATGGATCGGGACCATTATACAAGCATATGTGTGATGCAATTAACCGAACCCGACAATTATATACATGATATTGCATAAAATTTTACGTCTGCAGAAAGGCCATTTTTAATGCATTTTAGTAGTTTTTTGTTATTTAACGAAATACAAAGGGAACCTTGGAGCAGTGCCAATGCGATAAGTCCCAGACCTGAAAGGGTTCGGGAATGAAAATATATAATTTTTCAGGTCCGCCAAAGCAAATTTCTCATGATTTTCAGTGTTTTTTAACATATCCAAAATACAAAGGGAAGCAAGGGAACAGGCCACTAGCGACTTGTGATAGCGACCCAGAGGGTAGACCCGGTAGAGGAATAGGCCATGTTTAAGGACTTTTTAAGTCAGAAATGAACAAATATGGGCGAGACTTCTCATTGTTGCAACGTTTTCTGTTTAAAACAGAAAACTATCATGGTTATCATTTGAAAGGGGTCGTTGGAGGAATTTCAGAAGCTCGATAGCCATTCCATTACAGGTACAGGTGGACGAAACACCCTTAGAAGCATCTATCCATGATTTCTAATGCCAGAAGAATAATTCGGCTAGGAGACAATGGCTGGCAGACAACGACCGGAAGAGGAAAAAGCCCAACATGATACAGCCGAATCAACCCAAAGAGATCATGGAGAATCGCTGGCACGAGCGGGCTCCCTGACAGCACAGTAAATTACCAGCAATCAGTTACCCTGCTATTAGGAAAGAAACCTCCAAGCTTATGAGTGCCTGGTCATGGCATCAAATTGTTGAAAAGACAGAGAGGATAGATTAAGACACTCCGAGCCTTTGAGAGCTCAGGAGCATTGTAAAGGGCCTATAAATGGCTGAAAGTTAAATGTATGAAGGGTTCAGCTTCTGGAGACTGTGGATACTTTTCTACTCAAGCTTCTCATCTTCATTCTAGCAATGTAAGCTTCTTTTGTTGTTATATGTTAAATGTCCATTTTCTCTTCTATTCTAAGCTTTCACTTGAATAGGTTGTTCATGTTTCTTCTATGTGTAATGCCAGATAACTGTCATCTTATCTCTGCGTTGATAAATTAGATTTGTAAGCTTTATTTACTTCCTGTAGTTGGCCATTCATATGTGTTTATATATGCGTCTGCTGGTATAGTCGGTATTCTCCATCTATCCATTGAATCTACAAACTATTGAACAATAGTGGTCTAAAGCCTTGTAAAACCGAGGGTGTTCATGCATGTCTTGGGTAAAAATAGAGTTGAAATGGTTATCTGCCTTGATCCAAACCTTCATCCATTCCAATAGTTTTGAGAACAATATTGAAGATTATATGTTACCAGGGATCTCTGAGGTGCAACCTAGGAGAGCTTCCTGGAGTGATAACAGAATTGGCGTCGTTGCCGAGGAAGGAAGACTAAAGCTCAGCTTCCCTGGGAGATGACATAGATCTAGCTTTGATGATAGACAAAGTCTGGACACTTTTTCAATTGTAATCATCTATCTGGTGACTCTATTGAAGGACAAACCTCTTAGTGACTCCCCTTGATAGTTCTGGCTCATTTTGTGAGGCATACTCGGAGAAATCCTCAGAAGTCACAAGCTGACCCAGTACCTGACCCTAAAAAAATCATCAAAGAAAGAAAGGTATTGCAGAAAGGAGCATCAAGTTCAGGTAAACCTAAACAATATTCCATATCTCTTCAAGAAAATCCTGCAATAGAACAAATACATGTTGAGAGTATAACATCTAATACTAGCAATGAAGAAAAACTACTAGAGATCCATAAAGCTCCTTATTCTTTAGGTTCTCCTTTTGTTGTAAGCCCAAAGGAAACCTCACCTCCTATCCATCATACTCCTTTAGTCTTATCAGTCACTCCTCAACCCTCTATCATTTAGACTGCCAGTACCCTTATAGCCACCATAGCTATGGCAAGACCACAAGCACCTACCAAAATGGAAAGAATCATAGCTACTAGGTATGGACCTCTAGTACTGCCCACTTCTTTGAATGCCATGCCTACTGGAGAATATCATAAATATAGGCCTAAATTCATTGGGACTGAAGGTGTTATAGTTGAGGAACATCTTGAGTCATTCTATAGCTATGATGATAACGTGTGCATTAGTGAAGATGATGTGTGGATGAGAGTCTTTGTCCAAAGCCTAGATGGAGAGGCTAGAAAATGGTTCAAAGAACTGACCCCAAGATCTATAGTAGATATTGAGGCTTTAGATGATGCATTCCTAAAGAATTGGGGGGATGAGAAGGATCTCCTCTACTACCACACTGAGTTTGAGAACATAAAGAGGGAAAATGATGAGTTGCTGTTTGATTTTAATAAGAGGTTTAATCACATGTACATCAAGATACCATCTGAAGTAAAACCCACCACTACCTCTACTAAACTCAACTATGCCAGTGCTTTTTATTCTGACTTCTGTCTACTGTTGAGGGAGAGGCGATGTGCTACTTTGGTTGATATGCAGGATGTAGTCTTGGAAGTAGAATCAAACATCATGGCTGTAGAAAATCTCAAAGGAATTTTGATAGAAGGAGACAGAGGGGCGAGTCTTCATCATCTTCAGATCCCAAGATAGATAGAATGACTAAGATGATAGAGTCATTAGCCTCTGAAATCTCCAAATTAAAAGTTGAGCAGCACTATGGGAAAGGAAGAGTTCCTAATACCTTTGCTCCCAGAAATCCAAATCCATATAGAAGAGCAAATGAGCAATTGCAAATTATGCAAAGAAGAGAAGATGCCAATGAAGACCAAAGGGTAAAGACCCCTTTTCAGAACGCAGTCATGGAGAAAGCGCAGTTTGAAGAAGATGATGAGATCCATTGTCTTGAAGACAAAGGTAGTGCCTCCTTTTTGACCTTAGCTACCTATGAAAAGTCATTATTCAATGACCAGATTAACCAAGAATGGGATGGTGAAGCTGTTCTCCAAACTGAAGATCAACACAAATATAATCTGATGTCGAAGATGAATAATGTCAAGGAAACTCCAGTTCATAAAGCTGTTTTCCCTACAATACAACAAGCTAATAAGTAGAAACAACTGGTAGTTGATCCCATCATCCTCAAAGCTCCACTCACTAGGTAAGAGGCCTTGACAAGTCTCCTTCTCCTTTCGGTTTTCAATCAGAAATTCAGAAGCTAAGAATGCATATACCTCTGATTGAACTAGTGAATAATGAGTCCTTCAAGAAATCTATCCTCGAGGCCCTTGAGCCTAATGCCATCCAAGCCTCCACCGACTATGTAAACCTGCAAGATGATAAACCAGCCATTGTTCTCAGCCCAATGATTGAAAATTATGAGGACAAATCCCCATCATTCTATGTCTCCCTAACTATTCATGATAAAACCCTTCACAACTGCCTTCTGGACACTAAAGCCAGCCATAATCTAATGCCAAAGGCTGGCATGGATGAGTTCGGTCTTGACATTACCAAGCCTTATCATGACCTGTTTTCTTTTGACTCTAGAAAAGTGAAATGTTTGGGATTAATCAAGGACCTAGCCATCACTTTGTCTCAGCTGCCCATGAAAGGCATGATGATCGATATTGTGGTAGTAGATGTACCCCCCAAGTTTGGCATGTTACTTTCTAGAGGTTGGATCAAGAGATTAGGTGGGTCATTACAGAGAAGCTCAGTTGCCTTATATCATCAGCGATGAAAGGAATCCCACTAATCATCCCATCTATGGTGTCGACACTAATTTTGGAGCTTGTATTCTTTAGATTGAAGAATATCAGGTGGCCTCCATGCGGCTTAAAAACCCAGTTTTCCAGATCATAGAGGAAGAAGGCCCATAAATTTGGGACATATTCTTTGATGGAGCTTGCTTTAAGGAATCTGCAGGGGCAGGTGTAGTCCTTGTGTCCCCCACATAGAAATACATTCATTTACCTTTCAAATTAACTTCTTAGGTCACAAATAATATAGCAGAGTACGAAGCCTTGATATTGGGCTTAAACGCTGCTAAAGAAATGGGCATCAAAGGCCTGAAAGTGTTTGGAGACGCAGACCTCATCATTTAGAAAGTCAATAAAACTTTCCAAGCAAAGCTGATCCAGGTGGATATTGGTGGCCACCCACCAAGTCCACTTGGACCTCCACCATTGTTTCTTTTAGATTTTCAGTTTCTTTAATTGTACACAATTTACTATTTTTAGCATTTTTTCGGGTCCTGAACTTCCGGAGCCGTTTTGAGGCCCTAAATAATGTTTTTTGGGAAACTTGGGAGCAAAATGGGTGCATGGACCAATGTTGCTCTTCAAAAAGTTTTAGTTATTGGATAGATCTCTCTAACGAGATATTGTACGCATCAAACGGAGATCATATGCCAAAGTTACGACCCCGGGAAGTTGATGTACCAATTTACCTAAATGGGGCCCACAGTTTGGCGTTTCATCTTCTAGGGTTAGGTTTTTGGATGTGTAGGGGTTTCCCATGTTTCTCAATAATAAATAGGCCTTCAAGCGTCATTGCAACATAGTTCAGAGGCATGTAGCCGCCACATCTCTTCTCAGATATAAGCTACCATCGCCCTAGCTGCTTTATTTCCATTGATGTTTGTAAACATATTTCAGTATTTTACATTAATGAAATGAAGTTTTATTTTCACTGCATCTCTATGTGTATGGTTATCTCTGTAATTTATTGCATTCCTGTTTAAATCTGGATCAGTGGTATGAAAGTGGTCTGCTTTTTCTCTGTTTTTCTTTGCATGTCCCCAACGAGGTCGGGAGATAAGGAGTTAGGGCTTGAACTGGTCAAACCTTTGCAAGACCATTCTCACAAATCTCGACGGCCTCCCATGGCAGATGAGAAGAAAGACAAAGGGTCAGGAGATCCTATCAAAATCTTGCTTGAAGAAGCCCTCAGGTGACAAAGGAACGCGATGATGGACAACTTTGCCTAGATCTTTTAGTGGCTACCCAGAGGCGACGCATCTACTTCTAGTAGCTACTCTGGAAACGACATGCCCTTTAAGGTACAAGTTAATTTTGAAATCCCCATATTCGAGGGTTAGATAAATGCAGATGTCGTAGATAAATGATTAAATCTGCTAGAGGATTATTTTTCTGATCATGAATTTTCGAGTCGGGAAAAGATTGTTTTCACACTTCTCAAAGGAGCCCCCCACGTCAAGGACTGGTCGGAAACCTACTGTGAGCAGAAGGATGAAAATATCGGCTCACTATTTTCAGCCGAACCCACCTAGAATTCATTACGGGATGCCATCAAAGGAACAGTACTACCCTGTCGGAAGCTATGAGGATCAATACATAAAGTGGACCATACTATGGCAGGGAAGGGACCAAGACATGCTAGAATTTACCAATATTTCCCATACCCTTCGCTCAAAGTTGGGTATCAAGGATTTGAAGAAGCATTTGATACTCAAATACCATAGCTGCCTGCACAGGTACATCTAGGAAGAAATAGAATTCCTAAACATCTCCTCGCTCGGCATGGCATACCGATACGCTGTCAAGGTTGAGCGAAAGTTTAAACAGAAGAAGAGAGACTTTGTATTTGTGAATCCGAATCAAGTGAAAGGTGCCCCAAAACCACAAAACAAAGGACAAAGCTAAGGCGAGGCAGCCCAAGACAACCTCCCAAAGCTACAAGCAAAGAACAATGTCGCGAAGTTGAAAAAGGACACGAGAAAATGGTCTGCGTTCCATAAGAGCTCCACACACAACACAAGTGAGTGTGAGCCAAGCACTCATTGGTGGTTGAGCTAAAGGTTTCAGAATCAGATGCATTTTCTGACTCTGAGTCAGAACCTAAGAAGGGGAATGACAAAGGGAAGCAGATTATTGATGCGGAGCCCAATGCCATTGTTGCCACCACGAAGATCCAGAAAGAGGAAACCGAAGATCCAGAGGAGGAGGAGCATCTCTTCCACTCCTAGTTGTGGGTAAAGGGATCCCTGCTACAGTTGATTGTCTATAGTGGTAGCCAAAATAACCTCATTTCGGCAGAGGTCGTGAATTGAATGGGCTTACTGACCACAGCACATCCACAACTGTACACCATTGGGTGGCTTCACCAAGGATGGGATCTTCGCATGAGGCAGCAGTGTCGCCTTCCATACAACATCAATCCCTTTACAGATGAGGTATTGTGTGACATTTCTCCCCTTGAAGTTTATGCTGTAATATTAGGACAACCATACTTGTGGAAGCGACATGTTGTGTATGAATCAAGGCCCCATGATGTTATTATTACTTTGGGAAATAAGTTGTATAGGATACCGAAGGTAGCACCACTTATTGCCATCTCTTTGGTTACTACAAAACAATGCATTAAGCTCATTTCCAAAACTGGGAAATTTGTTTTCCTGATGATACGCCCCAAGGAAAGAAGAAGACGGTGGCCACGACCTCCAGACAGGGTCCCTCCACATGAAAACTACAGATGGACAAGGTCGTGGAGGAGTACGAGGACATCTTCACCTCCCCTGTAGGGGTTCCTCTACACTGTCAGGTCAAGAAATTCATCAATTTGACCCCAGGTGCATCGCTGCCCAATGTACCGATATATCACCGCTTCGTTTTGGAGAATGATGAAATCAAGAAGCAGATTCAGGAGCTGCTGCAGAAAGGACACATCCATCCGAGTTCATCACCCTGTGGAAGCCCGATCATGCTGGTATAGAAGAAGGATGGGACTTGGAGACTCTGTATTGACTATCGAGCGCTGAACAAGATCATTGTCCGTAACAGGTACCTGATCCCACAGATTGATGACCTCCTGAACCAACTGAAGGGGACAAAATATTTTAGCAAGATCAATTTGAATTTAGGATATCACTGGGTACCAATCGAACCCTCCGATGTGTGGAAGACTACCTTCAAAGCCAAGGAGGGCCTTTTCGAATGGCTGTTTATGCCTTTCGGATTGACGAATGCTCCTGCAACCTTCATGAGGCTAATGGATGACATCTTGCGGCCATTCACCAACTCATTTGTAGTGGTATACTTGGATGACATCCTGATCTTCATCCAGAGTTGGGAAGAGAACCTCCACCACATTCGACAGGTTCTCCAAACACTGCGGCAACACAAGTTATGTAACAATTTGGAGAAATTCACTTTTGGCATGACCCAGGTTTAGTATCTAGGATACATCATTGATGAACAGAGGGTGCATGTGGATCCAGCCAAGATCCAAGTGATTTGGTATTGGCCCTCTCCAACCACTCTAACAGAGCTCCGTAGCTTTCTAGGTCTTCCCAACTTCTACCTCAGGTTTGTGTTGGGATTTTCTCATATCACTTGGCCCTTGAGTCAAGTCACCAAGGGAGGAGCGAAAGAAAAATTCTTTTTGTCTGAATCTCAACAGAAGGCATTCACAGAGTTGAAAGATTGCCTCTGCTCAGCACCAGTGCTTGCATTGCCAAACTTGCAACAACCATTTAAGGTCGAGACAAATGCCTCTAACTATGCCATTAGGACAGTCCTTACTCAACACAGGCATCCAGTGGCATATCACAATGAGACGCTTTCAGACACAGTCCGAAAGTATCCCACTTATGACAAAGAGATGTATTCCATTGTGCAGGCTTGCTGACAATGGAAACATTACATTTTGGGGAAGGAAACAATCATCCACACAGACCACCGACCCCTCCAGTTCATACAAACCCAAGGGAAATTGCAGAATGATCACCATCAAAGTGGTCCACATACCTACAACAGTTCCATTTGAATATCAAGTATAAGAAGGGCAGCACCAATAATGTTGCAGATTGCCTCAGTGGACCACTGATCATAGCATTAACCACCGTGCTGAACTCTTGTGGGAACGAGACTTGTGATTGGCCACTTCTCTACAAAAGCAACCCAGAATTCGGCCACACATACCAGACACTCTTGGAGGGTCGGCATGTTCCAGATTTTCACCTCTTGGATGCCTTATTATGCCACCTGGGTCAACTTTGTGTTCCTTCAAGTGAGCATGCCAAGATGATTTGGGAAGCACACTACAGTCGGGCTACTAGGCATTTTGGGGTCGAGAAAATGGTGGTAGTACTGCAGAAGTATTTCTATTGGCCGAATCTTCGACAGGATGTCGGGAAGTACATCAAATCATGCACTGTCTCCGCCATTGCCAAACTGACCGTCAAGAAGCAAGGCATCTATACCCTACTGCCTACCCCTAGTCGACCTTGGGAATCCATCTCCATGGATTACATGTCAGGCCTTCCTTCCACTAAGCATGGAAATGACTGTGCTTTTATGGTCGTCGACAGGTTCTCGAAGATGGCCATTATCGCGGCCTACAAGAAGAATATCACAGCAGAAGCCACTGCTAAACTCTTCTTTGAACAAGTGTGGTTACACGTTGGGATCCCACAGTCTATCATCTCAGATCGGGACAGCAGGTTCCTCAGTAAATTTTGGTCCAGTCTCTAGTCAATGCTGGACACCAAACTCACTAAGTCCACAACCTTCTGTAGAGCTATAACAAGGGTCTTTTTCACCTCTAGTTAACTCACATTACAAGTCAATCCGGGAGCGTTTTGTTATTGCAAAGGGTATCTCAATTTGAGGCTATTTGTCAGAGTAATGCTTAGTAGTATAGGTCTAAGAAATACAAGAGTAAATGGATGCTAAGCTATGGCTAAATTACTTTTGCATAAAGAAATCACACGCGGCAACTTTATCAGTCAAGGGTACGGAAATAGTAACCCATCCCTCTAGAAACCGATGAAGGAAAAGTAATTAGAGTATGGATCATGGATCTGGGAGCATAATAGCGTCTGCTGTGTCTCACGACAGCCTTGATCCTCCTCCCACACCAAACCAACGAATGTAAATGAAAAGGAACAGCAAGAAAGTAGAATGGAACGGCAATTCAGAAATGGAACAGCAGTAAAAGGAACGGCAGTAAAGAAACTAGATCTCGTGAGTTCAACACTCTCAATTCTTGGCATCAACTTACATACAAAGAAAGAGCAATCTTTTGTACAAGTAGACAGCTTAATCAAATGGAACAGCAAACCACCATAAACAGGAAACGTCAATCATATACAAAAGTAGACAGCTGAATCAAATAAACAGGAAACGTCAATCATATGTACACATAATCTGAAATGATCACCAGTAGTCCACACACAGCGTTAATTCCATCTTCTTATGATCGTCACTCCAACCATATGTAGCCAAAACATTCCACTTATAAATTCTGTAACAGAAGTGAACAACTCAGAGCAATGTTATGTGAACAATTCTGGAAATATGATGTAAACTTGTTACAAAGATTTACAAAAGGAAAACTACTGATGAACGAGTATGGAACAACATGTAAGTATATCAGATTATTAAGAGCAATAAAAAAACCACACAAAGCCAAACTGTAATGATACAATCAGCCAGTGTCCGTTGGAGCCGGGCCCTTAGCTTCCAATGGCACACCGCCGTAGCTTACTTCAGATGCAGTGAGAAAGTAATACCAAATATATTATATTAATGCATCAATGATAGTACAGCAAAACTAAGTCTCAAAGAGACTCGATAGTTTGAGTTTAACTGACTGTGAAGTCTGTAAACAGAAAGTAAAGATACAAGATAATCAAAAGTCCCTGAAGTCTTCGATGCTGCCCCTTTTTATACAAGTAATGGCGGAGTTAACTATACAACAAAATAATTGAAAGTAACGACTGTTAACTCCTCTCTTTTCTCTGCCTAGCCTTCCGAACTAACAGTCCTTCATCTCGTCCTGGATTGATCTGCCATGATTTACTCGCCCTGGTCTGGATTTTATTTGTTTCTGGAGAGACAGCCGTTATCTCCTCATGGAACTCTCGTTTTGCACCGTGCCTTCCTCCTTTTGTCTTTTCCTGCATAGAGGAGATAACTATTAGTGATTGGGTCATTCGTGCTCATTCTCATTACATTCTCCTTACTTTATAACAAAGAAAAGGTTACAACTATTGCTTGAAACACAACTAAGTTACTCGTTAAAACATACCTTTCCAATGCTCTACACACCCCCCGGCTTACTCTGTTTCATGGCCTCATGAAAACGTTATAATTAACATGGAGAGTGGTAAGAGAATAGGCAGGAGAGGGCATCTCGTGAGGAGGTCTGCAACCATGGTGAGCAACCAGATTATCAAAGAAGTGATTCAATTGATCCGCAGGCATACTATACAAGGCCTGATACCCAGGTGCAGGGTGCCAAATAATTGGGCTACGGAACCGGTATCCTAACCAAGACGGCCCAGCTTGCAAAATGCGCTGGCCATAAAGGCTCAACCGTTCAGCAGCCAGCTCAAAATTCTCGTATTTGAATGGCTCCCTGAGCTGGATGCTTGGGGTAGAAATCCGATAGCGGAATTTGGCAGCATCCAGGGCAGTATCCTTAATAGCCAGAAAGAATTCCACGCTATTTCGGATCAAATCCTCATGCATGGGTCCTAACAGTTCCATGATGCCCTGGGTTCTCATAAGGCTTTTGTGTGATTGCCATAGGTGAACTGGGTCTCTAGGCTCGGCCCTGACCCATAGATCTAGGCTGTGCTCCTGCCTCTGAAAGGCATTGTAAGCCCTGAGCCACTTTAACTGATTGACCCCAAATGAAACAAAGGCTTGTAGCTGTATATCTCCCACGAAAGGGCCAGGGTTTAAATCAGTTTCCTGTTCAAGCACCATATTGTGCAAATAGAATTCACATAGAAACCGTTGGACTTTAACCCCATAATGTTTGCAACAATCAATAAAATCATTAACAGTATTAATCTGAATAGGGGCACCCGCCCTGACAGCTTTTATTTTCAATCTTAAGTATCTTTCAAGGAGAAATAAAGCATAATTCTTTGCAGGGGCCCTGCAAGTCAAAACATCATTATACAGTGAACATACATTGTCCAATTGTTTAATAACAGCATCTAGTCGACGTGTTACCTTGGCAGCCTTTTCCTGTTCCTTCTGCCATCCTTCAAAGGCCTGACTCTCTGATTGACTCATGTTCCGCAGTTGCTGCTACAGTTCTTCATGTTTTGCCCGAGGGATCATTTGTTCCTTTAACTGCTCAGCTTCCTGCTGCAAGTCCTCGTATTTTTCCCGAGGGATCATTTGTTCCCTTAGCTGGTCAGCCTCCTATCGGGCTTGCTTTATCTCGTGGTGCAAGGCCTTAGTTTTTGGATCCTTTTTCCATGATTTCTCAGAGGCAGGGAGTCTTACCTGGACCTTTACGTTTCGCTGCCTGGAATTCGTATCCCGAATTATCCCTAAAGGTGGTGCCTCAGTTTGGACTGCTTTGTTTTCCCTTTCTTTCTTAACATGAATAAAGGGGTACGATGGCCCCTCTGTAAATGGAGTGTCGTCTTGCGGCTCGGTTTTGATTGGAACGGCAGTTGGTTCCGATGGGCTATTTGGAACGGCAGTCTGTTCCTCAGCGTCAATAGGAACAACATTCTGATGTTCCATGTCAGATGGAACGACATTCTGATGTTCCATGTCAGATGGAACGGCATTTTGATGTCCCCTATTAGATGGAACGGCATTTTGTTCCTCAGTGCCGGTTGGAACAGTCGTAGGTCTATCAGCAGAGTATTGACCTACGAGACGCCTATAAGCCTTTTGCCTTCTCATCTGACAGGACCCTGCTGCATTTGTCCTTCTTTTTCTCCTTACGGTCCTTCTTATTCTCAGACTAGCCTTCAAACTTCGAATTTTCTGCCGAAGCTGGGCTATAATGTTCAGCAGTCTCTGCTGTTTCCTTCTCAATTTCTTAATTTCTCTTGCCTCGGAAGTGGGCGCATGCGTGGTCCTCAGTTCTGCTCCTCTTTCATCGAGGATTTGTTCTGGCATTCTGGGAGTGAACTATTCCCGACAAGCATTTTCATTCTCCACGTCATCAGCAGGTGGGTTTTCTTCTGGTGTCTTGGGAACAGATTGTTCCTGGTTGATATTTAAATTTTCTTCGTCGACAACAGGGGGTTTTTCTCCTCCCGCCATTTCCTCATGCAATTCTTCATGCGTCTCTTCATGCAATTCTTCCCCAGAGGGTCCTTCAGGAGGGTCTGCTGGACTGGAAGGTGAAGCATAATCTCCCAGGCTGGCCAAGATGGTGGCCAGCTCTTCTTCCTCCACAGGGACCTGTGGAGGGCTGTCCCCCAATTGTTCCATCTCCTCCTCCTGAATTGGCTGCTCAGTGGCTGCCTCCGGATAGTCGGCCTCGGCCTCAGAGTCAGAATGTTCATTTCCTTCCTCGGCTTCTGCTTCGTTCTCAATTTGTTCCACATTTTCCCTCAAAGGTTCATGTTCTGGCACTGGTGGCTCATCTGTTATTTCGATCGGCTGGTCAATGCTTGGCTGGATCTTCTCCAGCCTGCCTTTTATTCTTGCCAACTGAGCTGACTTCCTAGGCCTCTTGGGCCGTTCAGGTGTGCTGGCCACCTGTTCTTCCACCACCACCTTTCTGCGTTTTTCAGATTGTTCTGGCGTGCCAGAGGAATGCCTACGTTTCAAGGCAGCACGCTCTTCTGTGGCCAGTTCCTTATGTTTTTTTGCATGTCCAGATGCTCCAGAAGAAAGTTTTCGTTTTACTGACTCCGTGCGTTTCTTGGGTTGCTCGGGTATATCCGAGGGATGCTTGGGTTTTGGTGATTCTCTGGGCTCCTTGGGTGCTTCGGAGGTACTAGCAGGGTGCTTAGCCTTTGGGGATGGTGATGCTCTGGGCTCCTTGGGTGCTTCAGAGGTACTAGCAGGCTGCTTAGCCTTTGGGGATGGTGATGCCACTCCCCCTCCAATTGCTATAATAAGCTCCCCCCAGCTACTCTGCTGCTGAGTGAGACTGTAGCTCACTATCAGGCGAATCAACCCATGGTGGCTAACCACTGCGTCTTCATGGTGTGCCTTTTTCAGGCTCCGAGAGGCAACATGCAGTAATGAATTTAACAATGCAGGGAGATGCACAGAACATTTTCCTTTTAACACAGCCAGGAGCTTAAGGTGACGCGGTCTTACCACATCTTTTCGCCCTTCGCAGGTGATGTAGCTCTGCACCACTTTTGCCAATTCGTTCCAGGGTTCTCCTAGCATTGCCGGCAGCACTCCTTTTCCCGTCATTGTTAGATTCTGTCCTTTGTCTTGGAAAATTTCTATGATCTTCTGCAACCTCTCTTTCTTTGTCGTCCATATTGGTCCTGAGGCTGGTAATCCTGTTACTTCCGCAATTATTTCCTTCGTGACCATTATCTGCTTCCCTCCCACTACGGAGTGTTCTTCCTACAAATTCTGCAGGAATTCCATGGCCACAGTTTCATTTGATTCACGCAGGCGGCTAAAATAAGTTAGCCACCCCGCCCTTTCTAGGATCTCCCGAGCAACTTCGGAGACTACTAGCTCACTAGGCTTGCTTCTGATAGCCTTGCCTCCCATGGTTCTGTTTCGGGATCCTAGATGGAACAGCAATTATCTGTCGCAAAAAAACATAATCGCAGCCGAGAGAAAAAAAACACAGAGCATGCATGCATGAAAATAAATTGTAAATAACAACTTTTTGCAAAAATAGCATTGTCATGCCCTTAACCCATACCGTACCTTCGTACCATATCATTTCCGAATGATGTGCTAACACGTGGCTGGCGGAGTAATGAGGTCACCTCCCCCCTCGCAATATGATAGGCTGTCCCAGCCGTCAAATGGAGGAGGAGCCGCCATCCCGTCACCAAGTCATAAAGGAACAGCATATAGAATTTTGCCATGTTTCAGATTAGACAAGGAAATACCGAGATCGAGGGAAAAGGTAGATCGCGTTTTGCATAAGCCTTCGTGATGTGATGCAAGACAGGAGGATAGGACGTCTGGCACTCATATAAGGTCTGAGGTAGTCATAGTCAATACCTTTGCCATGATTGGTGGTGATAGATATCCATGCGACGTATCCATCAAAGTGTAAGATATAATTATTACAAGGATAGAAAGAAGTATTTGATATGATCCAAATTGGTGTATATATTACGACTCCGATACCATTAACAGAGCTCTGCTGCCGACAGGTGTTCATAACCTTGGCAGAGTTGTTTATTTCACCCTGGAACCATGGTCCTTTGTGTATTTTTGAAGAGCAATTCTTTGTCAAAATGCAGGCCATCATGCTGGCTTGGTAACCAGATAACCATGATGCCATTCACCAGAGAGGCGCGAAACATGGGCAGGCCGGCTCGTAATGAGACCCCCTGTTCCAAGGTTTGTAGTGAACCCGTTGGACCATATCCCTGGTGTGGTGGCCATGATGGGAATGCCACTTCGCTTCCAATCCTATGATCATAGTAGGCTGGTTCTTTAATGAAACCCCCTATCCTGCATTTGACAAGTAATTTGTTTTTATTTTGCTTTTGCCTTTTTTTTTTTTTTTTTTTTTTTTTTAAAAACAGACTTTGCTCTTGTATAATTACACATAAGGGTGGTTCAGCCCTCCTTAAGAGTGGGAATGGCGGAAGAAGTCTTGTCATCCCAATAGGAAGATATAAATCTTCTGTTCTTATTTCCAAGTAATAATAGAGAAAGTTGTAGGAACTCAACATGATAAAATTTTCCAACAAGGCAGAGGAGGTGAGACTATGACAGCAAAAAAATGATGAGTGTGTGAATCCTTCCTTTGTTGTTGCATCAATACTAGGGCTGTTAATGATAGCGATTTATGATATGCTGATCTCGATGTATCCTGACTTTTATATTTATTGCATAAATGTATAGCTGCTACTTATGGCCTTGGAAAGAGGATGGACAACACATCCTTTATATGAAAGGGCCAAGAGCATACTACTCTTCTTGAAAGGGAGGGTGAGGAGGAGTTCATCTGATGCATTGCCTTAAAAAAAGGCAGTAAAAGCACACAAATGCTGTTGCCTTTGAAAAAGGAACAACCAAAAACGCACAAGTGCTGTTCCTTTTGAAAAGGAACAGCAAAAACCCAAAAGTGTTGTTCCTTTTGAAAAGGAACAGCAAAAACCCAAAAGTGCTGTTCCTTTTGAAAAGGAACAGCAAAAACACTCAAGTGTTGTTCCTTTTGAAAAGGAACAGCAAAAACACACAAGTGTTGTTCCTTTTGAAAAGGAACAGCAAAAACACTCAAGTGCTATTCCTTTTGAAAAGGAACAGCAAAAACCCTCAAGTGCTGTTCCTTTTGAAAAGGAACAACAAAAACACTCAAGTGTTGTTCCTTTTGAAAAGGAACAGCAAAAACACACAAGTGCTGTTCCTTTTGAAAAGGGACAGCAAAAACACACAAGTGTTGTTCCTTTTGAAAAGGAACAGCACGCACAAATACTAAAAACATATATACAAAATTTACAATCTTATATACAAGATGTGGTAATAAAAGATGAATTTCTTAGTGATCTATAGGTGAGGAAGTTTTTGCTTCCTCGCCCATAATCTCGATGTTAGTATCTTGGCGTAGCTGCTGACAAAAAGATTCCCGAGTGAGCGGTTTGCGATACAGACGAACTCGGTGGCCGTTTACCTTAAATGTGTATCCAGACCCATCGATTGTGATCAGAGTAAGGGTCCCATTGTCATGGACTTTTTGAATCTCGTATGGTCCCAACCAATGGGTCTGAAGCTTCCCCGGGAAATCCTGAAATCTAGAATCATATAACAGAGCCCAGTCTCCTTCATGAAATATCTTGTTTTTGATGAGCGCATCATGCCATTTGGCTCGCTGCTGTTGAATCAGTGCTGTATTCTGTAATGCAGAGAGCCTTATTTCATCTAATTCATTAATTTGGTGTAATCGACTTTTCTGTGCTTCGCTTAAATCCAATCCGACTTCTTGGGCAGTTCGCAGCGTTTGGATCTCGAATTCTATAGGAAAAATGGGCTGCTTTCCAAACACTAAGTGATATCGTGAATAGCCGGTGGTGCTTCTCCATGTGGTTCGATAAGCCCACAGTGCCTCGGGTAGTTGGCCGGACCAATCACGCCGATGTGAGGCAACAGGTTTTGTCAAAATAGGCTCTATTACCTTATTGCTGCTCTCCACTTGCCCATTTGCCTGAGGATGGTATGGGGTAGTAATTTTATGCTGGACATGATAGTTATTGAGTGTTGCAGCTAATTGATGCCCCACAAATTGTGGTCCTCCGTTTGTAATTACTTCCCTCGGAAGACCGTAACGTACAAACAAATGGAACAAGAACTGTATTACTGAATTTTCTGTGGCTCTAGGCAATGCCTCCGCTTCAACCCATTTGGTAACATATTCAGTTGCCACCAAAATGTAGGTTCTTTGGTTTGATGGCGGGTTGATGGGTCCGACAAAGTCCAGAGCCCAGCGTTCGAAAGGTTCGATCACTAATTGAGGCCGCAAAGGCATTTCATCGGCTGGACCAGGTCGTCCTGCACGTTGACAGCTATCACAGGCCTGGACAAATTTTTTCGCATCCTTGAAAATTGTAGGCCAATAATATCCCGTTTGTAATACTTTATGTGCTGTTCTTCGATCAGAAAAATGTCCTCCACATGGCCCGTCATGGCAGGCTTTCAAGATATCAAAGATTTCGTCCTCTCGAATACATCTTCTGATTTCCATATCTGCTCCTATGTGAAACAAATAGCCCCCAACCCACGAAAATTGATTGCTTCTCTGAACAATCTGCTTCCGTTCATTGGGGGTTAAATGTTTTGGAAGCTTACCTACTACAAGATAGTTAGCAACATCAGCGTACCAGGGCGTCTGAACAGCGACAGCAAATAAGTGTTCGTCTGGAAATTGGTCCTCGACTGCTGCTGCTTCAACTGATTTTGGTATTCGTGAGAGGAAATCCGCTACAGGGTTCTCCTTCCCTGGTCGATCTCTGATTGTAATATCAAACTCCTACAACAGGATCAACCACCTGGTTATTCTTCCATTTGTAACAGGGTTATTTGCTAAATACTTAATAGCAGAATGGTCTGTATACAAAATAACGGGATAGCCTGTAATATAGTGTCTAAATTTATTAACAGCGTGTATCACAGCTAAAAATTCTTTTTCGGTGACAGTGTAATTTAATTCAGCCGGAGCCAAATTTTTGCTGATGTAATAGATGGCATATGGTCTTTTATCCTCTTCTTGGCCCAGAACTGCACCGATTGCTGTGTCTGAGGCGTCAGTTGAAATTTGGAATGGTAAATTCCAATTAGGTCCTCGGAGAACTGGAGCTGTAGATACCAGCTTCTTTAATTCTTTGAAGGCTCGATCACATTTCTCTGTCCATAAGAAGTCAACATTTCCATTTAATGCATGTAAAGGTGCGGCAATATGTGAATAATGTTGTATGAATCGTCTATAATACCCGGAAAAACCAAGAAAACTGCGTACCTGTGTCTGATTAGTGGGGGTTGGAATAAGCAAAAGTATTTGAATTTTAGCCGGGTCTACCTGAATACCAACTGCTGAAATATAGTGTCCCAGAATGAGTCCTTCGGTCATCATCATGGGACACTTTTCGTGACTCAAGCAAAGTCTGGTAGCGATGCAGCGCTGTAGGACTTTTTCGAGAGTATCTAGCGCTGGATCAAAGTCATCTCCATATGGTGTGAAATCATCCATGTAGACTTCCAATCCATCATTAATTAAATCTGCAAAGATGCTAAGAACAGCCCTTTGGAATGTGGCTGGAGCATTACGTAAACCAAAAGGTAAGACTCGATAAGCGAACATTCCCCAGGGACAAGTAAAGGTAGTCTTATCCTGGTCTTCAGGGGCAATCTGAATCTGATTGTATCCGCTGAAGCCATCCAAGAAAGAAAAGAATTTCTTGCCTGCTAAGGTGTCCAGTACCTGATCTATGAATGGAAGAGGGAAGTGATCTTTTTGTGTGGCTTTGTTTAATTCTCTATAATCCACACAGATCCTCCATTTCCCGTTCTTTTTAGGTACTACCACAAGTGGAGAGACCCATTTGCTCTCAGAAATAGGATAAATAAAATCAACATCTAAAAGTTTCTGAAGCTCATCTTTTACAACATCTTTTAAATGGGGGTTGAGTCTTCTTTGCGGTTGTCGAACAGGTCTTGCATCTTTTTCGATATAAATATGATGTGTGCATAGCTGGGGATCAATCCCTTTCATATCGGGATAGTCCCATGCAAATGCCTCCTGATACTTTCGTAACAGCTGGATGAGTTTCGTCTCTTGATCTGGTGTCAGATTGGCGTTAATGTTTAAAGTTTTCCCCGGTTCAATTTGCACTACTTTGCTATTAGCGACAGAAGTCACAGGTATAATTTGGTCATGTTCATCTTTTAGAGGATCCTCCTCTAATTCGTTGTCGAATGCCGCTTTTATCATAAAACATTGTGTATACGATGTGGATTCTGTTTGATTAATGAATTTATTGATGGCATCGTCTTCCGTTTGATCTTTGAAATCTAGCGCTTCCTGGACTATTAATGGGGGTCTAATATTGTCAATGATATATGAGGCAGGGCGCAGGTTGGTTCTCATCATCGTGATGCTTGGCTGAGCTGGAGGGTACAAAATTAAATTTTTGATATCCAGCCCTCTGGTTATGGTCATGTTTCCCTGCCTGCAACCAATGTAGGCGTCAGCAGTAGCGAGCCACGGTCTACCTAGAATTAGCGGATGTCCATCTAGTCGGGTTTTCGGATTAATTATCAGGAAATCGGTCGGGTATTCCCAGGAATCTACTGAAACCATGACATCATACAAGGTGCCTTCTGGTCTAATTACTGATCGGTCAGCTAGTTCTAACAAAGTGGAAGTAGGTTCTACCGATGTAATTCCGAGTTTCTGGCAAGTCGATGTTGTCAGGATGTTAATTGCAGCCCCTAGATCAACTAAGACGTTGGTCAAGGTCTGCCCATAGATTTGAACGATGACAATTGGGTTTCCAGGGTCCTCGTATTTAAATGGTGTTTCTTTTCCTGATAGGAGGTCGGATAAGGTGCCGACTACCTGGACTCTTGGGTTAGAGGTTAGATTTCTTTTTGCTTTTCTGCTACACAGGTCTTTTATGGTTTTCGCATATATGGGGATATCCTGTATAGCTTGAAGGAATGGAATTCTTATATACAAGTTTTGTAGTTCTCCCAGAATATCAAAGTCTGGATATTGTGTTGGTCGTGGAATGGCCAATCGTTCTGGGAAAGGTGGAGGAGATGTAATTACTTGCTGATGAGCCTGGTCTTTATTTACATCTTCCTGTTGTGATGGCTATTCTATAGGTAACTGATCTTCGATGTGAGTTGTTCTATGTCCCTCAGTTTCTATTATTCGCCCAGATCTTAACTGAAGATCATTGCACTCCTGCAGATCAGATTCAATCTCTGAGGATTCTATAATTTGAAGAGATTGAACTGGTCTATTATTTGGATTAGGGTTGGGTTGGGCTGGGAGTTGCGGTCTCAGATTAGGCTGGGGATTTTGTTGTAAGGCTGGCAGAGTTGGTTGAGGGAGTGGAATTGATCCTGCTGGCTGATATGTCGATCTTGGCCAACTTGTCTGCCAGGGTGAACCTTGCGAAGTAGAAGGGGTCCACTGTGGAGGATATGAATTATTCGGCCAATATGGTGGGGGGTAAGGGAAGTTTGGCCAACCAAATTGGGTCATCCAAGGATTCGGAGTAGGAAACATTTGAGGTGACCAATTCGAAAACGGGGGCTGAGACTGGTTTTGCCACATATTCTGTTGCTGAGCATTGAACTGCGGGGGCTGAAAAGAAGAGGAGGCGTTAGAAAACATACCAGGTTGCCTAGGCTGCCATTGACGACGTTGGTTGATAAAATATGCTGATTCTGGCTCCTCTTCTGCTTCTTTGTATACTGCCTTCAAACCAGGAAGTGAGGGGCAGCTTTCAGTCAGGTGGTCCTTGGTACAGATAGCACATATTTGGACTGTATCCAGCGGGCATTCCTTGTGGCTATGTTTTTTCCTGCATCGAGGGCAGAAAACCGCTAGATTCTGTTCCGCCTCTGCTTGCTTCTATTTAGCCTACACAATATCAAGTTGTGTAGTTAATGTCCCCAGGATATCAGTTTTAAAATTTTCTAGCAAATTCCCAAGTTCCACACGTGTTACTCCCTTTGTTGATGTTCTGTTATCTCTGGTAAAGCGATCATATTCTGCTGGTTTTATCCTCGTGCTGCCTCTTGAGCTCCTGATACACAGATCAATGATATCAGCAAAATTTTCCTGATAAATGTCTCATTTCCCCATAATATTCAACGTTTCAATCCATTGTTCTTTCATACCTCTAATTAATGCGGTTTTCAACACGTTATCAGGCAGAGGTAACGATGCATAGGGAGATCTTTGCAAGTTATATTGAAAACGTTCCACATATTCTTCTAGAGTTTCGTTTGGTCTGGCTGACATTTGAAAGATTTCATCTTTTAGTTCTCTTGACCTACAGTAATCCTGATATTTTTTTAAAAAGGCTTCTTTCATTTGATCCCAATTGTTAATAACCCCACCACCTAAGCCCATAAACCATCTTAACGCAACCCCTTTTAATGTGGAGGGGAACAATTTTAGTTTCTGGGGATCGGTGGTGTAATCGTATCCTCTACATAATACATCAAATTTGAACAAGAATGCATCCGGATCTTCTGATGTAAGGCCATGAAATGTGGGGATATGCTGGAGAGGGATAGCTTTCATGGGCGCATTTGCTGCAGAATCTACTATAGGATATTGCAATGTGGAGGTCTGGGCGTTTGGCTGATTCTGCGCCATGGGATCGAATATATGCAAGTAATCTTCAGGAATTTCCAAGAGAGTGTTCCTTGGTTGAGGAGAGGTAGTCTTAACAGGGATGGTTTTGATAGCACTCCCTTTATCAGGGATAATGATGGTCCCAACTGTCTGAGGTAAATGAATTCCTTCAACGAAGATTTTTGCAGCGCTTCCTTTATCCAGGGTATTTAAAGGCTGGTTTGGTTCAATAGGAGATCTAGGTTCCCCAATTTCCCCTGTTTCTCCTCCTCCTTCGCAAAGGTTACTAAGATTCCCTTCGTGCAATAGTCCAGGAGTCAAATTTTCAATTTCTTGAAAGTCCTGCTCCTCTGTTTGACTGTGCACTTCAGCAAAGGCTTCAGATGGTGATCCTGAGGCCTGAAGGGAACTAGTAGGCTGTTTAGAAGTGATTTTCCTATAACCTACTGATGGCTGAGAGTCGGCTTTCTTATAGATTTCGTCTATGAAGGTCGTTCATCCAAGGGTCACCGGCCCCTTGGCTTTGGGTGGAGGCTTTTGATCTTTCTCTGGCTTTTTCTGCTTAGTCATGCACTCCAATTAAACTGCTAAATCCTATTTAACCAATCAATTCTGCTAGGAAAGCGGACGGTGGAGCAGGGCTTTTACATGCTCCTTACACAGGTTCTTACCTTCCGTTTTTAAAATCCAACTCTCCCCTAGCAGATTCGTACACTACCCTGTTTAAAAGACAAATGGCTATACCCTTTCCCCGGCAACGGCGCCAAAATGTAGAGCTGTAACAAGGGTCTTTTTCACCTCTAGTTAACTCACATTACAAGTCAATCCGGGAACGTTTTGTTATTGAAAAGGGTATCTCAATTTGAGGCTATTTGTCAGAGTAATGCTTAGTAGTATAGGTCTAAGAAATACAAGAGTAAATGGATGCTAAGCTATGGCTAAATTAATTTTGCATAAAGAAATCACACGCGGCAACTTTATCAGTCAAGGGTACGGAAATAGTAACCCATCCCTCTAGAAACCGATGAAGGAAAAGTAATTAGAGTATGGATCATGGATCTGGGAGCATAATAGCGTCTGCTATGTCTCACGACAGCCTTGATCCTCCTCCCACACCAAACCAACGAATGTAAATGAAAAGGAACAGCAAGAAAGCAGAATGGAACGGCAATTCAGAAATGGAACAGCAGTAAAAGGAACGGCAGTAAAGAAACTAGATCTCGCGAGTTCAACACTCTCAATTCTTGGCATCAACTTACATACAAAGAAAGAGCAATCTTTTGTACAAGTAGACAGCTTAATCAAATGGAACAACAAACCACCATAAACAGGAAACGTCAATCATATACAAAAGTAGACAGCTGAATCAAATAAACAGGAAACGTCAATCATATGTACACATAATCTGAAATGATCACCAGTAGTCCACACACAGCGTTAATTCCATCTTCTTATGATCGTCACTCCAACCATATGTAGCCAAAACATTCCACTTATAAATTCTGTAACAGAAGTGAACAACTCAGAGCAATGTTATGTGAACAATTCTGGAAATATGATGTAAACTTGTTACAAAGATTTACAAAAGGAAAACTACTGATGAACGAGTATGGAACAGCATGTAAGTATATCAGATTATTAAGAGCAATAAACAAACCACACAAAGCCAAACTGTAATGATACAATCAGCCAGTGTCCGTTGGAGCCGGGCCCTTAGCTTCCAATGGCACACCGCCGTAGCTTACTTCAGATGCAGTGAGAAAGTAATACCAAATATATTATATTAATGCATCAATGATAGTACAACAAAACTAAGTATCAAAGAGACTCGATAGTTTGAGTTTAACTGACTGTGAAGTCTGTAAACAGAAAGTAAAGATACAAGATAATCAAAAGTCCCTGAAGTCTTCGATGCTACGCCTTTTTATACAAGTAATGGCGGAGTTAACTATACAACAAAATAAATGAAAGTAACGATCCCTCAGGATCAAAGATCCTGAGGGATCTGTTAAACTGTTAACTCCTCTCTTTTCTCTACCTAGCCTTCCGAACTAACAGTCCTTCATCTCGTCCTGGATTGATCTGCCGCGATTTACTCGCCCTGGTCTGGATTTTATTTGTTTCTGGAGAGACAGTCGTTATCTCCTCATGGAACTCTCATTTTGCACCGCGCCTTCCTCCTTTTGTCTTTTCCTGCATAGAGGAGATAACTATTAGTGATTGGGTCATTCGTGCTCATTCTCATTACATTCTCCTTACTTTATAACAAAGAAAAGGTTACAACTATTGCTTGAAACACAACTAAGTTACTCGTTAAAACATACCTTTCCAATGCTCTACACCTTCCATCCTCAAACTGATGGCCAAACAGAGGTTGTCAACAGGATGATTTTACACATTCTGCACATGTACAACTCAAAGCATTCATGCACATGGGACGAGAGCCTCCCCTATGTTCAACACAACCACAACCAGGCTCTCCACAGCTTGACTAGCCACAACCCTTTTCAAGTGGTCTTGGGATTCCAGCCACTATGTCCCATTGATGTGGCCATTCTATTTGCAGCTACTCACACAAATTTGGCTCATGTCCAGTCTGAAATAGATAAAGCAAACAACTTCATTTAGCACATCCAACATATGTGCCAGTAGTTCCATGACATTCTGGAGAAATCAAATGCCCAATACAAGCAACGACATGATCAACATCGGGTGCCACACAAGTTTTAGGTGGGCGACAAAGTCTAGTTGCATTTGCAAAAGGAACGCCTTACTAGAGCTTATCGAAAACTCCAACCATTCCAACAAGGTCCTTACACCATTACCAAGGTTGTGGGAGACAATGCATTTGAGCTCATGATTCCCCCATTCCTGAGCCTGCACCCAGTGTTCAATGTGGACCGCCTTCAACCATACTTTCCACCATTACTAGACACATCGTACATTGCAGAATAGCTCACACCCACAGAGTTAAATCCAGATTGCATGGAATAAGTTGCAACTGATCGGATCATGGACACACGTATGAAGCACACTTGCCAGCAGAATATCCAACTGTATCGAGTTGTCAAAGTAGGCCAATTCCTTCATCAGGGCAAGTGGCTCACCAGGGACCAAGTTCAGTAGAAGTTTCCTCATCTCATGGGGGAACTCAATGCAATGGGGACCATTGCTTCCTAAGGGGGGAGAAATGATCCGAGTGGATATTAGTGGCCACCCACCAAGTCCACTTGGACCCCCACCATTGTTTCTTTTAGCTTTTCAGTTTCCTTAATTGTAGCACAATTTACTATTTTTAGCAGTTTTTCGGGTCCTGAACTTCTAGAGCCGTTTTGAGGCCCTAAACGACGTTTTTTTGGGAAAAATGGGAGCAACATGGGTCCATGGACTAATGTTGCTCTTCCCAAAGTTGTAGTTCTCGGATAGATCTTTCTAACAAGATATTGTACGTGTCAAATGGAGATCGTATGCCAAAGTTACGATCCCAGGAAGTTGATGTACCAATTTACCCAAACGGGGCCCATAGTTTGGCGTTTCATCTTCTAGGGTTAGGTTTTTGGATGTGTAGGGTTTTCCCATGTTTCTCAACAATAAATAGGCCTTCAAGCCTCATTATAACACAATTCAGAGGCATGTAGCCGCCACATCTCTTCTCAGAGATAAGCTCCCATCACCCTAGCTGGTTTATTTCCATTGTTGTTTGTAAGCATATTTCAGTATTTTACATTAATGAAATGAAGTATTACTTCCGTTGCATCTCTTTGTTTATGGTTATCTCTGTAATTTATTGGATTCTTGTTTAAATCCAAATCAAAAGCATCAAAGGCTGAAAGCATACAACGATGAGGTATGGAAGCTCAAGGACTCTTTTAATATTTTTAGCATTTCTTACATCTTGAGAATGAAGAACCAGCTTGCCGATTACCTTGTTGTGTCTGCTAGCACATTTATTCCTCCATTGCCTCCTAAATTGACGTATGAAGTTCAAGTGTAATATAGACTGTCCCTGCTTGACAATGTCAAATGTTAGAAAATTTTTGAAGACGATGATGAAATTAATAGGTTTTTACAAGTCATTGATGAATTTTTTGAAACGCACATCGACCAAGAAAATGAAACCATGGAAGAATGCAGCCAATCCAAGATAAAGGATGAGATTGGCTAAGAAAGCATTGTCCAGCTACCTAGTAACCATATACCCAAAGGATTGGTGCCTCAAGAGAAGTTGTTCGATCATAACTATGTACCTTAGAAGCCTACCGAAAAAGAAAATGAGTCTGTTGTTTGTAAACATAATATAGGGAGCTCAGCCCATCCGAAATACATAAATCTATCCACTCATTTGTCTTTTGCCCAGAATTCCGATTATTGCACCCTCATGAAGCAATTTACTGATATTTTTGCCTGGGAATACAGTGATCTTAAAAACTATGACACAAACATCATTCAGCATAAGATTCCACTGGAAAATAACACCATCCCTTTTAAGCAGAAATTAAGACCTATCATCCCTCTCTTATTGCCTTTGATTGAGAAAGAAATCAAGAAGCTATTGGATGCAAAAAACATAGTTCCCCTAAGGTATTCAAAGTGGATAGCTAACCTTGTGGTAGTAAGAAAGAAAAATGGAGAAATCAGGCTTTGTGTTGACTTCATAAATCTGAACAAAGTTACCACTATGGGCTGACAGAGTTACCATCAAAAAGTCCATAGGAAATTCTCCATTTAAGCTGGTTTATGGCGCTGATGTTGTCTTCCCCATCCAATTGATTCTCCCTGTGGCCAAATTCTTGTAAGAAGAAGAAGACGAAGATAATGACATGGTAAGGAGAATGGATAACCTGGTTGAACTACAGTAGATCAGAGAGTAGCTGGTTGAGAAGTCAAAAGCTCATCAGAAGAAAATCAAAGAAACCTTTGACAGGAAGGAAAAACTGGAAAACTTCCAAGTTGGTGACCAAGTTCTCGAATGCATTTAAGGAAAAGAAAGTTAATCATGGTAATTTTGACTCCTTATGGACAGGTCCATTTGTTATCACTCAAATTCAATAGAACAATACCTTTATTCTGCACAGTCTGGAAGGAGAAGATGTTTTTGGTAGCCCAGTCAATGGGCGGTTCTTGAAACTTTATTTCATTTAAAGCTTTAAAGCCTTGGTATTGTAAATATGTTTTTCCAGTTTTTTATTTTCATTGCAAAATAGACTCCATGCCCAATGGAACACTAGGAGGAAGATTTGATTTTGTTTTTACAGGAAAGGCATTGTTCTGTAGTTCTTGAAACCTCACAGGGAGGCTTTCATCCCTAGAAGGAGCCAGTGTTAGCCTTGTCGGCAAATGGCCCAAAAATGAATCCAAATATGCTCTTTAAAGTATTCAAAAGCTAGTAAAATCATGCCAAGGATAAAAACCAGTGCATGAGAAGAATCCTTAGCATGGCAAAAATGCACTATCGGAAGGCAGAAACACATAAAAACAATGAAAAACCATGTATCGCAGGCATAAACATTGAAATGCACAGCAGCCATCAGATCTGGCCGATAAACAGCCCAGATCTAATTGGCAAATCGCAAATCGGCCTACACAGAGGAGGACTTAAGGTTGGGTTGTTATAGACATTTTTGGGCACTACAACCCCAATCAAACATGTCCATAAACCAAGGGCTCCTAAGTCCCTAAAAGTGTTGTTCCATCCCCTAAAAGAACAAGGTCAGCTGATTACATCATCTCCTAGAAGTTTTGCATGAAAAACTACTCAAAACTGGTCAAAACTGGACCATCTCACTTGGTGCATAGTCAATGTGCGCTGCATCCCACCTAAATGCACACGGGAGGTGCGATGCATGCTGAAAATCCATTCTATGGGGTGCGATGGGCGAGAGTGGACAAATGGCAGAGTCAATTTGCGAAGTAGATGACCATAGAATCTTCCAGAAACTTCTCCTGTGACACTTGCCTCTCCACATTCTCCCAAGGATGAGTAGGAGATCATCAATCTCCAAGTGGAATCAAGAACTATCAGAGAGAGGACACTAATCAAATCTCAGAAGCTGACTCACCCTCCTTGCAAACATCTATATATGGATCCCTCATCCCAGAGATCCAAAGGATGGAATTTTCTGTCTTGTAAGGAAGTGCTACTGGTTTCTTGGTGTAACATCATAGTGTTGGGTGATCTAAGCTTTTCATGAGGTGAAAAAGGGATTTATTGCTGAGAGGATGATGCTGGGTCAGAACAATTGGTTGTAATCCTCTTTGCTATTCTTGATATTAATAAAGCTATTCAAGTTTTCCTCCACATTCTTGTATGATTGATGATATATGCATTTGTGTGGTCAATATATATCTGGTCCTATATTGTTTATGATAGTAGATCTCTGTTCTTGGATAGTGTTATGCTGCTTTGGTTCCACAAGTGCTCTTTGAAGCTGGGTAGACGGGGAAGCGAGTGGCAAAGATCTATCAAAAGGGAGAGGAATCAAACAAGGAACCAAGCACAAGACAGAGGTTGGTCTCCTTTGTTCCCCTCTCATCTACTCTCATAAAGGAAAATGAAATTAGTTTTAGTTTGTTTGTTTCTAAGATAGCTACCAATCTTAGTGGGACTAGCAGCTCTGCATAGACACTAGTTTTCCCGATAACAAAATTCCAACATCCTACTCGGAAGGCCCTGGATATATGCTATGGTTGCCGTTGTGTCGACCTACTTTAGGAAGATTGCATTTCCCTTTCAAGGAGGAATTACAATCGTCGACCAACAAACATTTCTCCCCAATAGTTCCCATGTTACGGGAAGCATTTCGATGATCCATGGAAGCCCCCATTCGCTTCAAAATATCAGAGTAGGCCTACTAAAATACCTTATATTAATGGGGACTTTTTCCCTCCCACCTCCAATCAATCTGGCGAAAGTGGCAACGGTAGGAACCTGCAATATGATATCTTCTATTCAAAAGATCTCAGAAATCGATATTAGCATGGATCATCTGAAGGTATTGCCTCCAAGCCCAATAGAAATATTGTAGCAATCAATGTTCCTGGCATGGGAGGCAAACCCTAATCAACGCTCATCAAGCATTTGGATAGATAGGTCTAAGGAATATGGCACCCCTTCAGATCCTTGGTCGCAAGTGCATTACACCGACGAAGGAATTGTTCAGTCAATGATAATTGACGGGGCGCCATGGGAAGATTACCACCATCGTTCCCATCTTCCGGATTGTCAAGAAGATACTCCTGATGACCTTCATCATCCATCAGTTTTTGATTTCCTATCAAATACTGTAAACACGATGGATTCTGAGCGAAACTTGTCCAATATTGAAGAGACTATCGCCATAAATATCTCGACCAAAACAGATGTTGCAAAGAATATTTATGTTAGAAAATGTTGTTCTCCTTTAGAACTGGAAATATATAACGCTCTTTTTCGCGAATTTAGAGATGTCTTTGCTTGCTCATATGATGAAATCCCAGGCATTGACTCGAGTATAGTTGAACATGAAATAAAGATGTATCCAGATGTCAAACCAGTGCGACAACGGCCACGGCAGGTGCACCCCAAGAAAGTCGCTGCCATCAAGGCAGAAGTTGAAAAACTTCTCTATGCTAGTTTTATTTACTCGGTTCCTCTGACCGATTGGGTATCGAACATTGTTCCTGTAATGAAAAGACAAGGAACAATTAGAGTGTGCGTCGATTATAGGGATGTAAATCAAGCTTGTCCAAAAGACAACTACCCTACACCCTTTATTGACCAGATAATTGATGAATGCGCCGGATGTGAAATCTTCTCATTTATGGATGGATTCTCCGAGTATAATCAAATAAATATCCGCCCACAAGACCAGTCAAAGACTACATTTATTTGTTCGTGGGGCACATTTGCATATCGCAAGTTACCCTTTGGTTTAAAGAGCGCAGGGGCAACATTTCAGAGGGCAGTGAATTATGCCTTCCATGACATCAAAAACATCATTCAACCATATCTCGACGATCTTCCGGCTCATTCGCAAAAGCGAACCGACCATCCGCAGCGTTTGAGACCTATATTTCTACGTTGCCGACACTACAAAATACGACTCAATCCACACAAATGTGTGTTCTGCGTCAGTTCTGGCCGTTTTCTTGGCTTTGTAGTCTCAAAGGACGGGATTCGTCTCGACCCATGTAAGGTTCAGGCAATCATAAATTTGCCTCCACCTTCAAATTTGCTTCAAATTCAGAAACTCCAAGGGAAAGCAAACTTTCTGAGGAGGTTCATTCCAAATTATGCCGAACTTGCTAAAGGTTATACACGTCTATTGAAAAAAGAAGTACCCTTCGTCTGGGATCAGGTCGCACAAGCTTCCTTTGATGCTTTAAAGGAATCCCTAATGAAAGCATCATTAATGTACGCTCCTGATTATCAAAAAGACTTTAACCTGTATCTAGTTGTAGCGGATACAACCATCACAATGCTTTTAGTTCAAGAAGACAATGGAATTGAACATCCCATATATTATTTGAGTAGAAACTTAAATGATACAGAAAGCAAGTATTCCTATGTTGAAAAGCTGGCTCTCGCAGCTGTTCAAACGATACAAAGATTTTGACACTATGTCCTCTTTTGAAAAACTACCATTTTGTCAGATTGCAACCTCATGATTTATATATTGTCGCGACAGTTGCTGGGGGGCAAATATTCAAAATGGATAGCAATTCTTCAAGAGTTTGATATGGAATTTGTAAAATCCAAATCAAAGAAATCCCTGGTTTTCGTGGAATTATTATGCGATCTCCCATCGTCGTCCAATGATGAAACATCCGAAGAAACCATCGTGGATGAATCTTTGTTTCTAATATCTTTAAGCAACCCGTGGTATGGATATATAATCATCTATCTCCAAACCCAAAAATATAGGTCTAATACCTCTTGCTCGGAACAAAAACGTATTCGATACCAATCAAAAGACTACATGATCGTCGGTGATATGCTTTATCGTCGTGGTGTCGATACAGTTCTGAGGAGGTGCCTCACCCATGAGGAGGCTGAAAAGTCCCGAATGATTGCCATTTAGGTGCGTGTGGGGGGCATCAATCTGGTTACGCTACGATGCAAAAAATTTTACGAGCAGGATACTTCTGGCCAACAATGTTCAAAGATTGCATAACCGCAATCAGAAGTTGCCATGCATGTCAAATTTTCGATAGCAAAACCAGAAGACCACCTGCACCCCTGCAACCAATAGTCGTTGTTGGGCCATTCTCCAAATGGGGCATAGATTTCATGACATGTAACCCCACCTCGACCGGGGGGCATGAGTATATCATAGTCGGTAGACTATTTTACCAAGTGGGTCGAGGCGATGCCTACATTAAACAACTGTTAGGCCCCTATACTACTAGTGTAACCCCTTATTGTTATTAGTACAACCCACTTATTATATTGATGTACCCATGTAGTGCCCATATTGTTACTAATGTGCCCCATAGAAGCCCACTATTGTTATTATTGTGCCCTTACATTATTATTGTTATGTTGGCTCTGATTATGTTATGACCCCTTAGACTCCTATATATAGAAAGGAGGTCTTTTCATTTGTATCATCCAAGAATTGTTCATTTATGTAATGTAAAGGAGGTTGCCCCCTCGAAGAGGCTGAATTCTAAGGCGTTGATCTATCTTTTCTATCTTTTCTTGAGCTGGTTTCATAACATTTGGTATCAGAGCTTTGGATTCTAGGGTTTCGCTGCTCCAAACAGGTCATCGTGGCATTTTCACTATAACTTTTTTTCTGTGACGTTTCAGACGTCACAAAAAAAACCCATTTGAGAACAAATCGTGTTGAACCTTGGGTCTAAATTTCAGAGCTTTTCGCGTGCTATTTGCGGAGATATGATCTGAGGAAGTTGGTCTTTTGGTAGACTCCTGAATTACATTCAAAACAGGTGACCTGGGGAAAATCATCATAACTTTCTCTCTGGGAATCAGATTGAAATTTTGTAAGAAGGTGAAAAAAGATGACGGAACGTAGTTTCTTGTATATCTTTTTCAGAACCAAATATCGAAAATTGTACATGTGGAACTTCATACAACTTCGCTCTTCTAGAAAGGTCTATCATCAGGTCATCTTGGGAGATTGTGCATAACTCTTTCTTGGAGAATCCAATTTGGATCAGACTGGTGGAATTGGAAAGAGGACACAGAGAGCTACTACAATTTGCAAATTCAGAACTAGATGATTGGAAAGTACATAGATACATCAGAGGAAATATCGAGCTCCTACAAAGTGAAAAAAGGTGTGTAGATTTTTTTAAATTTTTGCTTAAGTTTGGCTTGAAAATTTATTTTGAAGGAATTCAAAGGGAATAGTAGAGCATTATTATCGGTAACTGATGGCTCGAGGAAAGAAAATGCAAACACCTAGTAAGGAACCTGAAAGCTCTAGCATGAGTCATGAAGAAGAGGAAGAAATGCTACATGATATATCAAAATTACAAGAACAAGTGCAACAAATGTCACGCTCACAAAAGTTAACAGAAGCTAAGATAAATGGCGTGGAAGCTAAGATGAATGGCATGGAAGCTAAGATGGACAATTTGAAGATAGATTTGAACACAAATTTGAAGACAGGCATGGCAGATTTGAAGACAGATTTGACAAATTTTCTACAAGAAATACTTACTAATGGTGAAAAGGTAGTAAAGGAAACTCATGATGAGAACAAAAGAAATGTTAATCATGATTCCATAGAAGCTAATGTTGGATCAAAGAATCACCATATTCCAAAAATCAATATGAGGAAGTTTGATGGCAAGGATCCTGTCACATGGATATTACAAATGGAGCAATTCTTCGATCTCAATAATGTGCAAAACGCACAAAAGGTACGTATGGCAACTGTATATTTGGAACCAAATCAGTTTGTATGGTATTAATGGCTTTGTTCTCGTAAAAAATTTATCACTTCGGAAATTTTTACAGAAGAATTGATAGCACATTATGATGATACAAAAAGCAACACTTTTTTTAGCCAATTGATAAGTCTCAAACAAAAGGGTTCAATAATGGAGCACATTGAGGAGTTCCAAAATTTGAACATAAGGGTAAAAGATATTCTAGAGGAGCATAGGATTGATGTGTTCATAGGGTCTTTAAAGGATAATATCCAACATGATGTTCGCCTTTGGGAACCTGATTCATTAGAGAAGGCATTCAGGTTAGCAAGAAAAATGGAAAGCAAAATTATGGCAACTAGGAAGCATACCACTCACAAATATAAAGACGGAAGTGTTGTTGCCCCTAGTCTTCCACAACCTACAAGGTTGACACCACAACAATTGGAAGAAAAAAGAGCAAAAGGGATTTGTTACAGTTGTGATAGAAAATACACAAAAGGTCATAAGTGTGCTGAGAAGAAATTATTTTACATAGAGTATGAAGAGGAGGAAGAAAAGGATCAAGAAACATCAAAAGAAGAGGATATATGCCAGGACCCGACCCCAGAGAAAGAAGAAATGGATCAGAACATATCTTGTAAACTATTGGCAAGAATGACCATTCCTCAAACTCTCAAGATAGAAGGAAATATCAAGAAGAAAAAGGTGCAAGAACTGAAAGATCACATCAAGAAAGAAGAAATGAATCCAACCATATCTTGTAATTCACTGGTCAGAATTACCACTCCTCAAACTATCAAGATAGAAGGACATATCAAGAAGAAAAATGTTCAAGAAGTGAAAGATCACATCGAGCGTCAAGAAATGAATCCGACCATATCTTGTAAAGGATTGGAAGAAATTACCACTCCTCAAACTCTAAAGATAGAAGGACATATCAAGAAGAAAAAGGTTCAAGCAGTGAAAGATCACATCGAGCATCAACAACAATTTCTCCAACTTTTAAAGGATAGCACCACTTCGGTGCAAAATCAAATGAAACAACAGGTAGATCAACATCATAGTGAAAAATGTTTTGATGTAGGCGATTGGGTATTTTTACTGCTACATCTAAAGCAAGCTATTTATGAGAAGGAAATGCTGGCAATAGTATATGCACTTAAAAAATGGCGACCTTACCGAATGGGAAGAATCTTCAAGGATGAGGATGTGGAAGCATTGTTTTGTGCTATTTCTATTATCCAACTAGATTGGATAAACGAAGCAAGGGATGAATGGAAGAAGGACAAAGAAGTATGGCCACTTATTCAAAAGTTGCAAAAGATCCCAATTCAAACAATATTGCCAGATATTGAAAAGGAAGGAAAAATCATATTGGAACCTAGAGCAGTCATAGAAACAAGAACCCGACAGCTACGAAATCAATCAATTTCAGAGTATCTCATCAAGTGGAAGAACTTACCCGCTGAAGATTCCACATGGGAGGACAAGAATTTTATACAGAAGCATCAAGAACTACTCAAGCATTGAGGACAACGCTTTTTGAAGGAGAGGGGCATGTTAGGCCCCTATACTACTAGTGTAACCCCTTATTGTTATTAGTACAACCCACTTATTATATTGATGTACCCATGTCGTGCCCATATTGTTACTAATGTGCCCCATAGAAGCCCACTATTGTTATTATTGTGCCCTTACATTATTATTGTTATGTCGGCTCTGATTATGTTATGACCCCTTAGACTCCTATATATAGAAAGGAGGTCTTTTCATTTGTATCATCCAAGAATTTTTCATTTATGTAATGTAAAGGAGGTTGCCCCCTCGAAGAGGCTGAATTCTAAGGCATTGATCTATCTTTTATATCTTTTCTTGAGCTGGTTTCATAACAACATCGGAGAAACAACTGCCCTTTTCTTTTTTAATCATGGAGTCACTAGATTCGGCGTTCCACAGGCCATAGTCACAAATCATAGATCGCATTTTCGCAATCACATGATGGTTGAACTAGCTGCCAAATTGGGGTTGTCTCACGACAACTCTACTCCATATTACCCGTAGGCCAATGGATAAGTTGAAGCAATTAACAAAGTCCTGAAGTGGATGCTGCAAAGGATGATTGGAGTCCACAAAAGGAGTTGGCACCTGATCCTGTACTCAACCTTGTGGGTATACCGAACGTCGGTAAGGAATGCAATTGGGTTTACACCCTTTCAACTGGTGTATGGCCTAGAAGTGATCTTACCAGTTCAGTGTGAAATCTCGTCCCTCAAACTCGTAGTCGACCTTCTCCCTGGAACTTTAGAAGAGGAGGCTTGTTTCTTGGAACTAATCCAATTGGATGAAACCCGTCGTGATGCTGCTTTGGCTAACAAAGCCCATAAGAAACGAGTCAAGGCACAGTTCAAAAAGAATGTCAAACCCCGTGTCTTCTCAGAAGGTGATTTGGTTTTACTTTATGACCAGGAATCCGATAAATTGGGAGCAGGTAAATTCAAGTCTTTGTGGATGGGCCCCTATATTAAACGTGTATTAGCAAAAGGGGCCTACGAGTTAGTAGATTATGATGGGATTCCACTTTCGCAACCCCGTAATTGGTTGTACCTTAAGCATTACTACGCATGATTCAGTGTAGTAACCCATATGCCTTTGTTACATTTTTGTTTTTGCTAAGGGTAATTGTTTTGGTCAAGTAATCCACTTTTTACATTTGTTGTAGATGTCGAACCTATTGGAATCATTTTTTGGATATGCTGAAGGAGCGAGTCGTAGTTCGTGGAACCTATCTTCTGCGGCCTGGGCCATTTTTTATCCAAGCGGCGAGTTAGTAAGTTTGAGAGGGGTATGTATTGGTCGATCAACGAATAACATCGCTGAATATAGCGCGTTGATATAACTCCTCTCTGATGCCATCACACATGGCATACGCCGACTTGTCGTCAGGCTAGACTCACAACTCATCATCCTACAACTTAATGGTATCTACTCTGTCCGAAATCCAGCTATATATCGCATGTTCCTAAGGGTCAAGATTTTGGAAAGGCAATTTGATTTTATTCAATATCAGCATATTTCCAGAAACTTAAACACATTAACAGACTCATTGGCAAATTATGTGTTAGATAGACATTTGCAACATTTATAAAAAGAAGCATTTCATCAATATTTGCATCAGGATCATGTAACTTAACCAAAATAAAACTCTGAAAATCAAAAATATATATATAACTATTTATGGTTTACACATAATGTTCTGTAACCAAGACAAAATTGGTTAGATGACCCAAAACTCAAAACGCTAGGGGGCACCCTAGTCTAATGATGTTGGTGATAACAAGTCATTGCCTGTGCAATCATGCGTAAAAGCCTAGTCCATCGACTCGGCACGCCGGTAGTATGTCGCTGCAACCTCAGAGGCAGCTCGTCAGTCCTCACGTTTGGAATACCAAGAGTGAGGCCTTTGATCTGATCCTACAATGCTGAAAGAGTCTCGGCCACATCAAGGTCGTGAAGGATAACCCTTCCCACAGCCTCTCCTGCTGGAGTGGCAGCTGGCACTCTCAGGCGTACTACTGGCCAAACTGGTCCAACATCTGCATGAGCACATGAGTTTTGATTAGTATTGATAGAAGAAAGCACAAGAACATTATAAAAAGAAACGATAAATAGAGATATGGTCAGAGAATTTACCGATGGCACCCCACTGCTCGCCAGCTGGCAACACCAAATCCGGGTCACCCTGGAAATCCATACCAGCATATGGATACTCGGAAAAAACCATCTCCTGACGATTGAACCACTCGAAGAAGGTATCAGAAAAGGAAACCTGGGACTGACCAGCATGTCTGGACATAAGGTCGACCCATCTCTACATCCGTGGCTCAGTCGGTGGAGGTAAACCAAGTGAAACATACTGCGACTGCATCAGCGGGATCTTTTCCAAGGCAAAAGCGGTCAAAATAGAACCATATCCAAAGTTCTTCAATCTTCCATTTTTTACCTTGGTTAGTTGTTCTTTCATCACAGAGAGTACTACATCACACCAGTTGAACACCTTTGGTTCAAGGCATTCCAAGGCATACTGCATATAAGACCTGTTGGCTACATGAAGAACTGCACTACCAGCCAGTCTAGAAAAAGTGAACAGAATGGTCCTCAAAGACTTGTCAGTGACGTCTCGGATATTGATCTTGCCGTCCTTACTCGGCTGAGATCCCTCTCTGCAATACCGGCGAATGTAATCTCTCATGGATTCACCCCCACGGGCCGAACCTGATAATGAGATAAGGGCACCACGCCTCGATAAACCGGTCAAAAAATAGATGTCCATGACGGTCAAGGGGATGGATTTGCCCCTAATCTAGAACACCTGGTTGGTAGGATCCCATGCATCGAGAAAATATTGCAACAAGTTGATTTGTTGCCTCATGCTAGAGATGCGAAAAAACTTGAACAGGCCACAGTTCCGCAGTGCATTTACCATAACCGGATCATGTAAAGCAAGCATGTCCTCTTCTTCATGCTCACATTCTCGCCATGTAATAAGCATTTTGCTCCAATGAATCTCTGAAAACAAACAAGAGAAGAGTCAGGATCCTGATTTGGTCAAAAATAGGCAAAAATTTCCATGAAAAACTATGCACAAGTTTCCCTCCTTGCACCCATCGCACCCCCAGTAGTGTACTGGGTGGGATGCATGCTGACTGGCCAATGGCCAAGCCAGCATGCATCGCACCTTTCAATATAGGAAAGGTGCGATGGAGCCAGGGTGAATTCTTCAAACCCCAGGGGCTCAAAAAAACCAGGAAACATGCTCAGAATTCAAAAAGGAAAGAATGAAACTGAAGAGCTCAGGTTTAGCTCTTACCTGGTCCAGACGGCGCCAAGAATTGTCCACAGAATCTCCTGGAATCAGCTAGTGAAAATCAAAGGGAAAACTACCTCCAAAGCTCCAACAAACCAAAGTTCAAATGAAATGGTAAAATGAGATGTAAAAACCACTTTTAAATTACTTTTCACGTAATTCAAGTAAAATATTAGTGTTTTGACTCATTTTTCAAACATATATTATTCGTTTTTAACTAGTTTGATGAAGCAATTGAATAGGCAGTACAACCTTTGAAGGAACAAAGTTGTCAACGGTAAAATCAAGGTAATCAATGACCATTATATCGAGTAGTTTTTATGTGGAGTTCAAGCTCGTTAAAAATTAAACATAAGCAGTGAGAAAATGTTTCCCCCAGATTTTAAGCTCATTCATTAAAAAATGAACCAATTTCTGGTAAATAACCATCGTGAATGCATTATCATTAGCCTTTGAAGCCTTGGTTGTGTTCTCATCATCACCTCCACTCTGTATTGGCCGATCATTCACCTCCATTTGATTGTTTACCTTTTTTGAGGAACAGCTGCGAAGAGTGATCCTGTTAGCCATCCTTGTGACACTACCATGATTGGAAAATTCCAAACCTTACCTGGAATTAGCAGCTACCTGAATTTATCATTCGTTCCTCAAAAAACGAGTCTCCTTTAAGCTCTTTTCATCTGACTCGTAAAATATGAAAAGATCACCGAGTAATTGGCCTCTCCAGCTCATTAAAGTGACCGAGAGTGCTATCCCTCCTCTAGTTTTTAATCTTTTTGGACCTGAGGGATTATTACACAAAAAGATCGAGTGCTTGTTTGATCGGCTCATTAAAATTACCGAAAATTCATCCCTTTTGTATTATTTTATACTTTTTCGGACTTAAGGGATTATATGACAAAACAGAATTGTTGGAGTTTTCTTTACGTCCCTTTTCAGACTCTCCAAAATTGAAAAGGACCGAGTTATCTTTGTCGTTAAACTCATTAAAACCGAATAGCGACAAACTTTTCCATACAAACAAGAACAAGTTTCACTATCGCTAGGCTCGTTAAAGCATAGCGATGGGCTTTCTCGAAGGGAAAATTATAGAACAAGCATATGTTATCCTCATCAAGCTTGAAAAAAATAAAGAGGTACTAGTCAGCAATGACTGGGGAAAAATTGGGAAGAAAACTTGAAGAAACTTTATTGGTAGCAAGTCGCTCTTGAACATGACACTTTCACTTCGCATTCGAGTCGGGTTGGGTTGTTCCGTTCACTGGTCATATCACCATTGGTCCATCACACCATCCATATTTGGAGTTAACGCTACCAATCCATCATGTTAGTGTCGCCGGTATGTTCAACAGAAGTCGCTCAGAGAATTCACCTATGTCACATCCACTGCAATACATTTACACTCCATTCTTTCATGACCAACACCCTAAACCTTATATCATCAGATCGTTTTCACCTCCATTAAAATCATTTTCTCCGTTCCGTGTCATAGATGTGGGATTCACTAAGGCCCTCCTATGACGGATCACTTGTTTTTGACATCAGCTCATTATCCAGGAAGTCGATATAGGAACAACCCTTTCAGTACTTTGAAGCTTGCATGCCTCAATGGCAAGTTTCTCACTTCCAGCGACAGGTTTACATCAATGGCCTTCGACCGAAAGATTTCACATGGTGTTCGACACCAAGTCCCTTATTCACACCACGTGAATTGTACTGTAGTACCTTGAGGGTCATCATCATTATCGGTGATTCCTCTCGCACCTGCTAACAGCTTACATCATTGGCTGGTAATCAGGCGATGTCTTTCCATGTTCGACTTCAGAACATCTCTCACATGGATCGACTTGTACTTTGAGTGAAGATCGAACGAGATTGAAGACCCTAGATCTAGTTTCATCCATCCGGGCTGCGATATATACTCAAGAGAATAAAGACATCAAATGTACATCATTGTTGCACAGATAATCATCCAATAAAAGGATGATGGCTCTACCAGAATCAACAGTCTGCACTCAGACGATTGTCTGTCTTATGTACATGAAAATGAATTTATAAAGCTGAGCATGGGAATGTCCGCCTCAACTAGATCATGAAAATATTATGAAGATAATGTATTGTATTGTATCTTATTACAAGCCACCTTCTAGCTCGAAAAAACTTCGGATCCTCATGATAAATCATTTCACCCGACATCAAAAGATTAATGACCTCATGCTTTAGGGGGCAATTGTTATAGACATTTTTGGGCACTACAACCCCAATCAAACATGTCCATAAACCAAGGGCTCCTAAGTCCCTAAAAGTGTCATTCCATCCCCTAAAAGAGCAAGGTCAGCTGATTACATCATCTCCCAGAAGTTCTCCATGAAAAACTACTCAGAACTGGTCAAAACTGGACCATCTCACGTGCTCCATGGTCAAAGTGCACTGAATCCCACCTAAATGCACACGAGAGGTGTGATGCATACTGAAAAGCCCTTCTATGGGGTGCGATGGGTGAGAGTGGACAAATGGCAGATTCAATTTTCGAGTTGGATGATCATAGAATCTTCCAGAAACTTCTCCTGTGACACTTGCCTCTCTGCATTCGCCCAGGGATGAGTAAGAGATCATCAATCTCCAAGTGGAATCAAGAACTATCAGAGAGAGGACACTAATCAAATCTCAGAAGTTGACTCACCCTCCTTGCAAACATCTATATATGGATCCCTCATCCTAGAGATCCAAAGGCTGGAATTTTGTATCTTGTAAGGAAGTGCTGCTAGTTTCTTGGTGTAACATCACAGTGTTGGGTGATCTAAGCTTTTCATGAGGTGAAGAAGGGCTTTCTTGCTGAGAGGATGATGCTGGGTCAAAACAATTGGTTGTAATCCTCTTTGCTATTCTTGATATTAATAAAGCTATTCAAGTTTTCCTCCACATTCTTGTATGGCTGATGATATATGCATTTGTGTGGTCAATATATATCCGGTCCTATATTGTTTATGATAGTAGATCTCTGTTTTTGGATAGTGTTATGTTGCTTTGATTCCACAGGTGCTCTTTGAAGCTGGGTAGACGAGGAAGCGAGTGGAAAAGATCTATTAGAAGGGAGAGGAATCAAGCAAGGACCCAAGCGCAAGACAGAGGTTGGTCTCCTTTGTTCCCCTCTCATCTATTTCTCATAAAGGAAAACAAAAGTAGTTTTAGTTTGTTTGTTTCTAAGATAGCTACCAGTCTTAGTGGGACTAGCAGCTCTGCATAGACACTAGTTTTCCCGATAACATGGGTGGAAGACACCCCCGATCAACGATTTTTGATAGTCGCAATCTGGGGAGGAAGTCGGTAGATTAAGGCCAGACCAAGTGGAACTTGTGATGGTGATCGATGATGCAATGTAGATTGTCGATCAAGCACGCAGATCGACGGCCCGCATCGCATCGCAGGATCACTATCGGGGATTACAAGGAGCGCTAACCATGTGCCTGGGGCATGAGTGATATGCGATTGCGATCAATCGCATTGACGGATCGTAATCGAGGAAACATTATGGAGCGGGGCCATTATACAGGCATATGTGCAATGAGATTAACCGGACCCGACGGTTATATACAAGATATTGCATAAAATTTGAAGTCCACAGAAAGGCCATTTTTAATGCATTTTACCAGTTTTTCGTTATTTAACAAAATACAAAGGGAACCTTGGAGTAGCGCCGATGCGATAAGACCCAGACTCGAAAGGGTTCGGGACTGAAAATATATAATTTTTCAAGTCCTCCAAAGAAAATTTCTCATGATTTTCAGTGTTTTTTAACATATCCAAAATACAAAGGGAAGCAAGGGAACAGGCCACTAGCGACTTGTGATAGCGACCTACAGGGCAGACCTGATAGACGAATAGGCCATGTTTAAGACTTTTTAAGTCCTAAATGAATAGAGATGGGCAGGATTTCTCATTTTTGCAGTGTTTTCTGTTTAAAACAGAAAACATTCATGGTTATCATTTGAAAGGGGTCGTTGCAAGGATTTCAGAAGCCTGATAGCCATTCCATTGTAGGTATAGGTGGCCGACACATCCTTATAAGCGTCTAGCCATGATTGCTAATGCCGAAAGAAGAATTAGGTCAGGAGACAGCGATCGGTAGACAGAGGTCGGAAGAGGAAAAATCCCAACATGATGCAGTCAAATCAACCTAAAGAGATCATGGAGCATCACTGGCATGAGAGATCTCCCTGACAGCGTAACAAATTACCAGCAATTAGTTACCCTACTGTTAGGAAAGAAACCTTTGAGCTCATGCGTGCCTGGTCATGGCATCAAGTTGTTGAAAAGACAGAGAGGATAGATTAAGACACCTCAAGCCTTTGAGAGCTCAGGAGCATTGTAAAGGGCCTATAAATGGCTGAAAGTTAAATGTATGAAGGGATCAACTTCTAGAGATTGTGGATACTTTTCTACTCAAGCTTCTCATCTTCATTCTAGCAATATAAGCTTCTTTTGATGTTATATGTTCAATGTCTATTTTCTCTTCTATTCTAAGCTTGCACTTGAACAGTTTATTAAGGTTTCTTTTGTGTCTAATGTCAGATAACTATCATCTTATCTCTGCGCTAATAAATTAGATTTGCAAGCTTTATGTACTTCCTGTAGCTGGCCATTCATATGTGTTTATATATGCATCTACTGGTACAGTTGGTATTCTCCATCTATCCATTGAATCTACAAACTATTGAGCATTAGTGGTCTAAAGCCTTGTAAAGTTGAGGGTATTCATGCATGTCTTTAGTAAAAACAGAGTTGAAATGGTTATCTGGCTTGATCCAAACCTTCATCCATTCCAATAGTTATGAGAACAATATTGAAGATTATATGTTACTAGGCATCTTTGAGCTGCAACCTAGGAGAGCTTCCTGGAGTGGTAACAATAACATAGTGGCGACCATACTGGGGAAGACTAACATTTTCTTCAAAAATATTTTACATGTTTAGATCTGATCTATGATGGTGGACAGTGATCAGATACACAAAGGTTAAAATCATCCACCTGGTGACTCCAAATCAATTTCATAATCAAGACTCCACTGGAGGAATGAACGTGAAGGAACAATATGAGAAGATCAGTCTTTTAACTTGGATTGTTATCCAAGACATTATATTCTTTCTCATCCATAAAGTTTTTCAATGTATATTGTATTTTAGAGAAGGTTTTAGATTAATTTATAATTATTTCGCTTTGAAAATTTTAGTTATAAAGTCTCCTTACATATTTGAGCAGCATTCTTCTAACTATTATGAAGATCATTTTGCAATTCAGGAGCATCAAACAATCAAGACTAATCATATAATCCCTGTACATATTCCTGTACCTTATAAATTTTCTAATAGATATAAGCCATTCATCTTACGTCGTACACTCCATGCCTTCCCTAACAATTATTACAAGTATCTCCCTAGGTTTGATGGAGAGACTGTTATCACTGCCCAAAAACATATTCAAGGTTTTGACAGTTATCTGGACTTATTTGAAATTGATGAAGATGATCTTATTATCAGGCTTTTTGCTCTTTCTTTGCAAAGTAAATTAAAGGGCTGGTTCAAGAATTTACCTATTGCAATCATTTCAAATTTCCAACAATTTGTCAATTTTTTCCTTGATAGATGGATAATCAAAGTCAATCTTCTTGTGATCATAGAAGAATATAATAAGTTAAAAGGCCTCCAAATGAAACAATACAACAATTTTCTTACAGATTTATTCAAGTCTATTATTCAATGTCATCAAATATAAGACCTCCTCTTGATTCAGCTTTTTTACATTATCCAAAAGCATTTATCTAGAGATAGAATTTTAGCTAAGAGAAAGAAACCCCTCAACACTAGAACAGATGCACAACATTGTAGTAGATGTAGAAGTTAATCTACAAATTAGAAGAGAAAATTTGAAAGCAGAATCAGAGGAAAACAACATTGCAGAGGTAAAACTCGACATTTTGGTAAGAAAAATAGAGGAAAGGATACAGAAGATCACCATGAAATATAATTTTTTTTCTCAAAATCACCATGACACATTTATTTCACAAAAAGAAGAGGTTGATAGCCATGAAACAATTCCTGCTAATTCCAACTACCATAGATCAGAAGATAGATTCATAGAGCAATATGTGGAGGAGCAATCTCCTTATCTAATGTGTATGTTTGATGACATTAATTCTTTTATTGATTTCCCTAAATATGATCAATATGATGATACTTATGTTCTCCAAATCCAAACTAACTTTACAAAGAAATCATGAACTTGTTTGGGAAATAAAGGAATCCAGTTTCAGTAGCTTGAAAACAATGATCATCTTATCCATATCAGCGATAAAAGTGAGGAAGAAAGTGCAGAAAATTTGGAAATAAGTGGAGCTTCTTTGCCTATTTGTTTTGAATCATTTCAGTTTTCAAAGGAAATATGGTATAAAATATCTAAAGAAAAGGATGAGAAGCTTGTAGAAATCTATGAAGTTCCATTCAAACCTATATGCAATAAGTTGCATCAATCCTTTCAAGTTGTTTATGATCCAATAGCTGATATGTTGGGTAATGAATGCAATCATAATTTTTCTCCATTAACCGACTATGAGAGTCAAAATCAAGATGATAAAGGTTTCACGAGGCAGACATTTCAATCAGTAGAAATATCATAACAAAGCTTATCTAAAATTTTGCAGGGTGTTAAAGATAAAAATGACAGTTCAACTTCATGGCATGGAGGCCATCATGAACAATTGTATAGTTGCTTACATCAGTTGAACAATAGTGTATATATTTTGGAATATCCTTTTGTACAATTTTTGTAGTTTACAAAGGAAATCAAGTATTTCCTTATCTTCTCATTGGTTGAGAAGGTTACAACTAGCTTTAGAATCTTAGTTTTAATCACAAACAAGCGCAAGTAGCAAAATCCACCAATGTATATGATGCTTGAATGGTTGCATTGGTTGTTTCATTTTACCTAATGAACAATTGGACAACTGATTAGAGTAAGTAGGTAGGATTTCAGTTTGAATAAATTCATTTTTTTAGCGGCAAGTTTATGTTAGATCAGATTTCAGTTTGCAAAAAAGGGTGTATTTTTAGTTCAAGACTTTCAGTCACAGACATTATACAAAAACGCTTATACATGTTTGGGATTGGCCCAATGGATCAGGTTACTAGTCGAGGGTGTTCTTGACATCTCACAAAGAGATGCCATCCCCATGTGGGGCCACTGTTAGGTTCCTATACTAATAGGGGTCATAATTTTGAATCACTAAATTTAAGCCTTGTAATATTGTACATACCTTTGATTTCTACAAATGTTTTCAATATTAAAAAATAAAAAAATGTAAAGAGGGTATGTGCTAAAAGAAAAATCAAAGGACAAAAAGAATAAGAGAAGGTCAAAAAAATGAAAATATATGAACCCCAAAAACAAAAAGAGACCATGAAAGTGTGCAAGTCTAAATGCCACTACTAATTACGTTATGCATAATAATGATTGTGTGCAACTTGCTCTTCATGCTACATTCCATGGTAATCAAACTATTTAATCTTGGTTATTCCATGCTTTGAATTTTATGTTTATAGCAAGAGAATAAAATCTGACCAAACAGTTTAATCTTGGCAGATCATAGATAGGTAGAGAAATAAAACGAGCTCATAAGCTTAATCTGAGCCCTTGGATGATATAAGGTTAGAAAAAGATAGTTTTTTTATAAAAAGAAAAGATAAGATAAGGGTTTGCTAGCCAAAATGCACCCAAAGAAATGAAGAAAACATGTTAGGGTAAAAAATGGGTAAGTAGAAAAAAGGTTGTTGAACTACAAGGTTGATTGGATCCAAGCACATGAATCATGCTTAGACACATATTTCAACATGTATGATCAGTTATGAAGGCTAAAGCAAATGTTTGCAAGTTAATTTGATTAACTCCCACTCATTCATTTTACCCCTATACTTACTAATTTCCTATCTACAAGCATGTTCTAGTACTTTTAATCCTACAAGTCAAAGAGGCTCAAAGCATTTCTCTGACTTTTGGTGGGACCGGACCCTTGGCTTAATGACTTATGGACACAAGTGCTAGAATCCCCTTGATAAAATCCATTCCCCCCCACATCGCCCTAAGAAAACCCCTTTTCCTAAGGTTAAATACCATTTGCCTAGGAAAAGTGAAAACACCCCATTTAACTCCTATTTCACCCAAAAACCCACAAAAAAACCTTTTATCCTAAGTATAAAGCGAAGTGCGCAAAATGCATACATTTTACCTCTTTACTTAAGGGTACACCCACTCCGCCAAATTTTATATTAATTATTAACTTTATTATGTAACTCCTTGATAAACCCTTTTCCTCATATATTAACTAAATCCCTATGTAATACCCCCAACCCTTAGTTTTACTAAAAACCATGTGTTTAGCCCTTATCCTGACAAAACAAATAAATACCCTCCTTAACCCTAAATAATCACAAAGAACTTGTGATTAAAGCATCAGGCCACCCCTAAACCTCCATACATTTTCTTCGTGCTATTTCACCACCTGACCACCGTCTGATCATCCACACTCAAATCTAATGATGCACAGCCATATCGGGCTCACACGATGCGCAAACTTTACCCAAAGTGAAATTAAACCTTCATTAAGCCCCGCCCGATTGTTTTAACCCATCATAAACCTGTGATTAATTCTTAAATATACCCATACCGTCGAGGTTTAAAGCGTTGGGCCATCCCTAAGCCCATGCTTTTATCTCTCACTTGCTTCCCTCACCTGAATACCGTTAGATCAACTTCCCCCTCATCCAATAGTCCACAACCATATTGGTCGCGCCCGATGGCCAAACGTTACTTGCTCAATAAAGTGGTTTTTCCCGATGCCCCTAAGGCTACGTGTCAAGATATGGAGTAGATCGGGTGACCCCTCGTAAACACCGCCTTTGCCTTATAAGCGATGCGACAGCCTCTAATGTCGCCTCCCCACCAAATCAATAAACCGCTTATTATCCGTAATATAAATTTTTGCGCCAAATTCAAAAGTTGCTTGTTAAACCTTATAATCGTGAAAACCCTTGTTTTCAAGATTTTTCACCGTTTCACAGTTAAAACCATTAAAACCCTTCAGTGCCACCCTAAACCTCTATAGCGTAATTCAACCTCCAATTACCTTTAAAACACTGCCCTGACTCCTTCCCCAGGCATCCCTGTGCAAACAAAGCCATCAAGTGCCTTTCCAATCGACTTGTGTTTTCTTAATGATCGTTGCATTTTGCAGGTAATTAGCCGAAGACTAGACCTTGGATAAACAATTATGATACTAGTTGCAGAACTTGTTTACTCCAAGACTCTATAGGAAACCTATTAAAAAAACTATATTCAGAAGAAAAAGGCAATTACACAAGGAACAGAGAAGAAGACAATTATAGATAGAGCCGAGAAGAAAACATTCATACAGAGCATTGATTGTCAAAACAGAGGAACCAGACAGAGTATGTAATTAGAAGAAAAACAAATGAAACATACAGAAAGTTGAACTATATCCACTAACTGATGCTGATACACATAAAAACTAAAGAATTTACTATTGAAACACACAGTAAAAGGTTAAAATCTGCAGTAAAATCAAAACACAATAAAGGATAAACATAGGTCATCAAAGTGAAAGAGTATCAGTGACAAAGAGTATTAGATGAAAACCTGAAGTAAGTAAAGCCTCCAACGTGATAATTCAAACAACAAAGAGCATAAAGAGCGAAAAATAAACCATAAAGGCCAGCAGTACTGATCCAGGTGGATATTGGTGGCCACCTGCCAGGTCCACCTGGACCCGCACCATTGTCTTTCTCAGCATTTTCAGTTTCCTTAATTGTAGCACAGTTTACTATTTTTAGCAGTTTTTTCGGGTCCTGAACTTCCGGAGCCGTTTTGAGGCCCTAAACGACGTTTTTTTGGAATTCTGGGGCGACCGAGCCCTATGTTGCCCCCCAAAGTGGTAGTACTCGGATAGATCTTTCTAACGAGCTATCGTACGCGTCAAACGGAGATCGTATGCCAAAGTTACGACCCCGGGAAATTGATGTACCAATTTACCCAAACGGGGCCCACAATTTGGCGTTTCATCTTCTAGGGTTAGGTTTCGGTATGTGAAGGGTTTTCCATTGTTTCTCAACAATAAATAGGCCTTCGAGCCTCATTGTAATACAGTTCAGAACAGTTCAGTGGCATGTAGCCATCACATCTCTTCTCAGAGATAAGCTACCATCGCCCTAGCTAGTTTATTGCCATTTCTGTTTGTAAGCATATTTCAGTATTTTCCATTAATGAAATGAAGTATTATTTCCACTGCATCTTTGTGTATATGGTTATCTCTGTAATTTGTTGCGTTCCTGTTTAAATCCGGATCAATGGTATCAGAGCGGTCTGCTTTTTCTCTGTTTTTCTTTGCATGTCCCCAACAAGGTCGGGATATAAGGAGTTAGGGCTTGAACTGGTTGAACCTTTGCAAGACCAGCCTCGCAAATCCCGACGGCCTCCCATGGCGGACGAGAAGAAAGACGAGGGGGCAGGAGATCCCATCAAAATCTTGCTCGAAGAAGCGCTCGAGCGACAACGGAACGCGATGATGGACAGCTTTGCGCAGATCCTTCAGCGGCTACCTAGAAGCGGCGCATCGGCTTCTAGTAGTTCCTCTGGAAATGCCACACCCTTTAAGGTACAAGTTAATTTTGAAATCCCCATATTCGAGGGTCAGATAGACGCCGATGCCGTAGATAAATGGTTAAATCTGCTAGAGGGTTATTTTTCTGTTCATGAATTTTCGAGTCGGGAAAAGATTGTTTTTGCTCTTCTCAAAGCAGCCCCCCACGTCAAGGACTGGTGGGAAACCTACTGCGAGCAGAAGGATGAAAGTACTGGCTCACTATTTTCAGCCGCACCCACCTGGGATTCGTTCCGGGATGCCATCAAGGAGCAATACTACCCTGTCGGAAGCTATGAGGATGAATACATAAAGTGGACCACGCTGCGGCAGGGAAGGGACCAAGACGTGCCGGAGTTCACCAATCTTTTCCATACCCTTCGCACAAAGTTGGGTATCAAGGATTCGGAGCAACATTTGATACTCAAATACCGTGGCTGCCTGCACAAGTACATCCAGGAAGAAATACAGTTCTTAAACATCCCCTCGCTCGGCGCAGCATACCGGTATGCTGTCAAGGTCGAGCAGAAGTTTAAACAAAAGAAGCGAGACTTTGGATCTGCGAATCCAAAGCAGGGGAAAGGTGCCCCTAAACCACAGAACAAAGGACAAAGCCAAGGCGGGACAGCCCAAGACAACCAGCCGAAGCTGCAAGCAAAGAGCGACGCCGCGAAGCCGAGAAAGGACACTGGAAAATGGTGCGAGTTCCATAAGAGCTCCACTCACAACACAAGTGAGTGTCGGGCCAAGCAGTCACTGGTGGCTGAGCTAAAGGTTTCAGAATCAGATGCATGTTCCGACTCTGAGTCAGAACCCGATAAGGGGTATGAAAAAGGGAAGCAGATCATTGATGCGGATCCCAGCGCCACTGTTGCTACGGCAAAGATCCAGAAAAATGAACCCGAAGATCCAGAGGAGGAGGAGCGTCTCTTCCACTCCCAGATGTGGGTAAAGGGCTCCCCGATACAGTTCATTGTTGATAGCGGGAGTCAAAAGAACCTCATTTCGGCAGAGGTCGTGAAGCGGTTGGGCTTACCGACCACAGCACATCCACAACCATACACCATTGGGTGGCTTCACCAAGGGCGAGATCTTCGCGTGAGCCAGCAGTGTCGCCTTCCATACAACATCAAGCCCTTCACGGATGAGGTATTGTGTGACATTGCTCCCCTTGAAGTTTGTGATGTATTACTAGGACAACCATACTTGTGGAAGCGACATGCTGTGTATGAATCAAGGCCCCGTGCTGTTATTATTACATTGGGAAATAAGTTGTTCAGGATACCAGAGGTAGCACCACCTGCCGCCATCTCTTTGATTACTGCAAAACAATGCAGTAAGATCATTTCCAAAACCAGGAAATTTGTTTTCCTGATGATACGCCCTCAAGGGAAGAAGAAGACAGTGGCCGCGGCCTCCAAACGGGGTTCCTCTGCACGGCAGCTACAGATGGACAAGATTGTGGAGGAGTACGAAGACATCTTCACCTCCCCGGCAGGGGTTCCTCTGCACTGTCAAGTCAAGCACTCCATCGATCTGACCCCAGGTGCGCCGCTACCCAATGGACCAATTTATCGGCGCTCCGTTCTGGAGAACAATGAAATCAAGAGACAGATTCAGGAGCTCCTGCAGAAAGGTCACATCCGTCCGAGTTCTTCGCCCTGTGGGAGCCCGATAGTGTTGGTACAGAAGAAGGATGGGACGTGGAGACTCTGTATTGACTATCGGGCGCTGAACAAGATCACTGTCCGTAATAGGTACCCGATCCCACGGATTGATGACCTCCTAGACCAACTAAAGGGGGCGAAATATTTCAGCAAGATCGATCTGAAGTCAGGATATCACCAGGTACCAATTGAACCCTCAGATGTGTGGAAGACTGCCTTCAAATCCAAGGAGGGCCTCTTCGAATGGTTGGTCATGCCTTTCGGATTGACGAATGCTCCTGCAACCTTTATGAGGCTAATGGATGACATCTTGCGGCCATTCACCAACTCCTTTGTAGTAGTATACTTGGATGACATTCTGATCTTCAGCCAGAGTTGGGAAGAGCACCTCCACCACATCCGACAGGTTCTCCAAACACTGCGGCAACACAAGCTATGTGCCAATTTGGAGAAATGCACTTTTGGCATGACCGAGGTTCAGTATCTGGGATACATCATTGATGAACAAGGGGTGCATGTCGATCCAGCCAAGGTCCAAGTCATTCGGGATTGGCCCTCTCCAACCACTCTAACAGAGCTCCGCAGCTTTCTAGGTCTTGCCAACTTCTACCGCAGGTTTGTGTTGGGATTTTCTCATATTTCTTGGCCCTTGAGTCAAGTCACCAAGGGCGGGGCGAAAGCAAAATTCTTTTGGTCTGAATCTCAACAGAAGGCATTCAGGGAGTTGAAGGATCGCCTCTGCACGGCACCAGTGCTCGCGTTACCAGATTTACAACAACCATTTGAGGTCGAGACAGATGCCTCTGACTATGCTATTGGGGCAGTCCTTACTCAACATGGACATCCAGTGGCATATCACAGTGAAACACTTTCAGACACAGTCCGGAAGTACCCCACTTATGATAAAGAGATGTATTCCATTGTACAGGCCTGCCGACAATGGAAGCATTACATTTTGGGGAAGGAAACGGTCATCCACACAGACCACCGACCTCTGCAGTTCATACAGACCCAAGGGAAATTGCAGAATGATCGCCATCAGAAGTGGTCTACATACCTGCAACAGTTTCACTTGAATATCAAGTATAAAAAGGGCAGCACCAATAATGTTGCAGATTGCCTCAGTCGACCACCGATCATGGCGCTAACCACCGTGCTCAACTCTTGCGGGCACGAGACTTCTGATTGGCCACTTCTCTACAAAAGCGACCCAGAATTCGGCCACACATACCAGACACTCTTGGAGGGTCGGCAGGTTGCAGATTTTCACCTCCAGGATGCCCTATTATGCCACCTCGGTCACCTTTGTGTTCCTTCAAGCGAGCGTGCCAAGATGATTTGGGAAGCACACTACAGTCGGGCTGCTGGGCATTTCGGGGTCGAGAAAACAGTGGCAGTACTGCAAAACTATTTCTATTGGCCGAATCTTCGACAGGATGTTGGGAAGTACATCCGATCATGTACTGCCTGTGCCATTGCCAAACCGACCATTAAGAAGCAAGGCCTCTATACCCCGTTGCCTACCCCTAGTCGACCTTGGGAATCCATCTCCATGGATTACATGTCAGGCCTTCCTTCCACTAAGCATGGAAATGACTGTGTTTTTGTGGTCGTCGACAGGTTCTCAAAGATGGCCATTATGATGGCCTGCAAGAAGAATATCACAGCAGAAGCCACTGCTAAACTCTTCTTTGAACGAGTGTGGGTGCACTTTGGGATCCCACAGTCTATCATCTCAGATCGGGACAGTCGGTTTCTCAGCACATTTTGGTCCAGTCTCTGGTCAATGCTGGACACCAAACTCACGAAGTCCACAGCCTTCCATCCTCAAACTGATGGCCAGACAGAGGTTGTCAACAGAATGATTGTGCACATTCTGCGCATGTATAACTCAAAGCATCCACGCACATGGGACGAGAGCCTCCCCTATGTTCAGCACAGCTACAACCGAGCTCTTCACAGCTCCACTGGCCATAGCCCTTTTCAGGTGGGTTTAGGATTCCAGCCACTATGCCCCATTGATGTGGCCATGCCACTTGCAGCTACTCACATGAATTCAGCTCATGTCCAGTCCGAAACAGATAAGGCCACCAGCTTCATTGAGCGCATCCAACATATTCGCCAGCAGGTCCATGACATTCTTGAGAAATCAAATGCCAAGTACAAGCAGCGACATGATCAACACCGGGTTACACACAAGTTTCAGGTGGGCGACAAAGTCTGGTTGCATTTGCAAAAGGAACGCCTTACTGGAGCCTATCGGAAATTGAGACCACTTCGATATGGTCCTTACACCATTACTAAGGCTATGGGAGACAATGCATTTGAGCTCAGCATTCCCCCATTCCTCGGCCTGCACCCAGTGTTCAATGTGGACCGCCTTCGGCCATACTTTCCACCATTGCTAGACACATCCGACATTGCAGAACAGCTCAAACCCACAGAATTAAATCCAGATTGCATGGAACAAGCTGCAACTGATCGGATCATGGACACACAGATCAAGAACACTCACCAACAGCATATCCAACTGTATCGAGTTGTCAAAGCAGGCCAACTCCTTCAGCAGGGCAAGTGGCTCACCAGGGAACAAGTTCAGCAGAGGTTTCCTCATCTCATGGAGGAGCTCAACGCAATGGGGACCATTGCTTCCTAAGGGGGGAGGAATGATCCAGGTGGATATTGGTGGCCACCTGCCAGGTCCACCTGGACCCCCACCATTGTCTTTCTCAGCATTTTCAGTTTCCTTAATTGTAGCACAGTTTACTATTTTTAGCAGTTTTTTCGGGTCCTGAACTTCCGGAGCCATTTTGAGGCCCTAAACGACGTTTTTTTGGAATTCTGGGGCGACCGAGCCTTATGTTGCCCCCCAAAGTGGTAGTACTCGGATAGATCTTTCTAACGAGCTATCGTACGCGTCAAACGGAGATCGTATGCCAAAGTTACGACCCCGGGAAATTGATGTACCAATTTACCCAAACGGGGCCCACAATTTGGCGTTTCATCTTCTAGGGTTAGGTTTCGGTATGTGAAGGGTTTTCCATTGTTTCTCAACAATAAATAGGCCTTCGAGCCTCATTGTAATACAGTTCAGAACAGTTCAGAGGCATGTAGCCATCACATCTCTTCTCAGAGATAAGCTACCATCGCCCTAGCTAGTTTATTGCCTTTTCTGTTTGTAAGCATATTTCAGTATTTTCCATTAATGAAATGAAGTATTATTTCCGCTACATCTTTGTGTATATGGTTATCTCTGTAATTTGTTGCGTTCCTGTTTAAATCCGGATCAAGTACCACAATAAAAGGGACAACATGAAAGCAGTTCACTAGCTGTCTCTATCTTCCTGCAAGAAGATATTTGTATTTCCTAGATTAAATCTCCAGTTAGTTTGGGATATTTTGTAATAAAACTTTAGTGTAAATACTTCACAAATTGAAGTATGTAGGGTGGATTCTTAGACATTTCTATAGACTTATTGATTAAAAGACTGTAAAGCCATTAGACCATTGACTGAGCCAGCAAGATGGATTGATGAATAAAGACCAGATATTTCGAAGGATTCATGTGTTGAGCGAAGAGCAGACAAGTATTTTCTCACATTGTTGTTAACCTTGGGAAATCACTGAGTGATAACATATTATATGTTCATTTCTTAGTTTTTTGGTTCTTGAGCATTGGCCTCCCACCACATTACTTATGCTCCATGATAATATCATCATTGATAGACTTATCGTTGCCTCTATTCATCTATCCTTTAAACAATGCTTCAATTTTCGTAGGGACTTTAATACAACATTGACCACTCAAATGTCTTCCCCTTTACATTCTGGTACACGACCTTTGCAAAACGTAGGCCCTTTTCAAAATATCACAATGAATATGTAAAGGAGATTGCATTGGTATGTTTGTAAAACCTTCAATCATTTATGTCACTAAGTTATATCTACGCAATATTATATCACCTTTACGCATAAAAAAAATCTTTTGGCTCAACATGGTCCTGTAGCTTGGTTATCAACATATATTCTAATAACCACCCTATAGTGTTCATCTCATGATTTTTTATGGCTTATGTGCTACGTTATCATGTCATGCATTGGGCACTATAGTATGGCTATGTTGCTAACTTCATGGTACAAGTATGAACTTATACAGCAAAGAAACCAGTATACACACAGAAAATGATTTTTTCACATACTCTTCATTCAAAAATATGATACAAATACATAGTTAGATTGAGATCCAACAAAAGCTAAACATGGAAAAGGAGGTTGAGATATTCTCTCAACAGAAACTCAAACCAACTCTAAAATTATCATGTAATCATTATCTCCAAGTGCCTCCCTTAATTCTTACATGGCAAAATTAAACACAAAATACAATATAGAAAATACATAGTACAACAAGAAATTGATCTTTGTATGGATGGTTTTCATTAGAACTCATATCCACTTTGGAAACTCGCAAAAATTGCTCTTTCTTCACCACTACATCTTTGACATGTCACTTCAACTCCATTCAAAACATAAATTCCTTTGACCATATTTAATGAATTTTGTATAATTGATGCTTCTCAATCTCCCAAAGGACAATCTCGATATTGGAATATATCATGTAGTCAATTATGCAACTGAACTTTCTACACACATGGATCTGATAACATAACCGATAACTGATGCTCTTGAATCCTAAGAAAAAATAAGACCCATCAACATATAACAGACTCACACAACAAAATTAGAGATACATTCTCTCAGCACTGAAAAACGTAGAGAACCACTAATTTACACTATGATTCTATGTTCATTAATTGGTTTTGCACCTTTAATTTCCAAACCAAAAATAAATATAAATTTAATTGGAAAACCACTCAATCCAACACCAAAACACAATAGAGCACCAATTAGACTCACAAGTAAGGTTTCTTCTAGACCTACACCGAATTGACTACAGTATTTGGTATAATAGTTGATGTGGTTATTTACTTCGTCATTGGAAGTCACAGTCATGCCAATTTAAGAGAATGCATGGGGTGTAGTGATGCAGTCATTATATGTATGAAAATTCTTTACATTGTAGGTATATGCAACCCTATATAAAATACCAGTTAATAAATTATTGATAGAAATATCTTGTACATCTCCATAGCATGTAGAGAGGGCAAGAACAAGCCCAAGAAAAAATCATGTTCACTATCATAACTCTAAATCAACCTCAGAGTCAGCCCACACGTTCGTTCCACATAAATCTTCAGCTGGTAATAATTTGACACTCAACTCAGGCACGCAACGCAAGGTACTAGAATATGTATTCAATGGATCATCAAGTATTTGGTTCAGATGACAACGATGTCGGCATATATGTCAATGAAACCAAATCTGGTATGACCACCTAAAAATATATGCCACATATAGAGATTGATCAGTTTTCTACACAAGCATCCATGATCAATGTACATTGGATTCTCCAAACAGTTTGGGATCGAGGAAGCCCAATGAGACATATATCCTGGAGAAAATGAAAATTGCATGCAACACCATTCACGATAATATCAAGAATTCCAAGTTTCTTACTGTTGATTCAACAGTAAAAGCAACATCCTCTATCTTGCCAACATTTCCTTCAAGTCCAATGGCCTGAATGGCTTGATCTTGGAGCACTGTAACAGCGTTCTCGATGAAAATTTTCTTATTGCCCATGATAATTGTTGTACCTTAGGAGGAAATTCCTCACTAAGTAGAAATTAGTGCACAAGACATTCATTAAATATTACATATTTATTATTTGTTTGTCTCATCATTTTGCAAATACCAGAACATTAAAGTTTCAACCCTTTAACCTTCAATACATGGAACATAACTTTAAATGGCCTTTAACTGTTGGATACAAATGGATTAAATTTTTTGAGAAGTGTTGGTGAAAGCTTCAAAATAAAAGGTTGTCTCTACAGAATATTTTATCATAAACCCAGAGGAAAGTGTGTCTAATGAGAAATGGAAAATATTAAAGCAGGGCATTGTTTAAGGATACTTTAACCTCTAAATTTACAGAGAATTATAACCATTAACTATAAATAAAGAACAGATTGCTTCAATTCTTTCAATGAAGAAATACATACATAGGATGGCATAAGGAAAACAAATCATACCCAACAATTTCTGGAATCATTGAAAGCTTTATTCATCATTCAAGTGAAGATCAAAGTACAAAAGTGGTCCTCTCTGATGTATGGCAAAATATGGAACCATTTTTCATCTTGCTAAAGTACATTTATAAAAACTTTTCAGAAAGATAATTATCAAAACTGTCAACCTCCTAACTACCTAACTATTCAAACATTACATTGAAACATAAAAATTACATGTCTTGAAAATACAATAACTTCTAAAAGTAAACATTTCATCTCAAATCAATCTAAGATTGCAGAGCAATAGAGGGTTCTACTTCTGTAGCAGTAGCTTGTGGCAACATCTATTCCCTGGTCTTCCTTCATATTTATCTACTTGTACTTGGGGAATTTATAAACTTAGCATGTGTTATCCTGAAGTCTGTGATTCTATTGTATATAGGATTCTGAATAAAAGATTCTTCATCATCCAAACAAGTTGAAAATATTTATGAAGATAATTGACAATTGTAGCTCCCTTTAAGATTGTATTCTTTTCATGTGTAGAATTAATCTTACTTTTTTCTTCCACCAGTAATGTTTCATATAGTTCCAAGGATAACAAATTGTTTTGCTAATCCCAACAGGATGGAAAACCATTATCAAAATTGATATCAAAACTCATCACTACTTCCTTATTCTCCAGCAATTTCTTCTCTGTTGCTTTTTAGTTGGTGTTTTCCAATATATTTTTGTTTATTTCCATCACGTGATTCTTCATGTCTTCTATTCAAAACTCCTTCATTTCCTGTGTAGACTTGGAGTTTAACAAGTCAATCAATTTCTTAACAAACTTGTCTCTATTCTGCAACCTCTGTTTGTTACTGAGCATAACTTCTTCTAAATCTCTGACAATAATATTTTCCTCTTCAATGATAACCATGAATTTCCATACACTCTTTACCATATTAATTATGTCATTCCACAATATTTCTCTTGCTTGTATCAGGGACATGTTTCCTTTCACTTTTTCCTTTAATTCTTCAATTTCTTGCTGAGCAGCCTATAAATCACTTCTATATTTTTCTGCAGTATCCTTGGTCATAAACAACTCACGCTCATTAGATTTGATGATTTTCACAACATTGTCCAAATTTTTGTCTGCTTCGTCTTTAACTCATTTTTAGTAATTTGCAACTAAGTCCTAACTTTAGTCAATTTCTCAGAAGGATCATCTGAATTTGTTACCACCACAACTTTTAATACATGATAAAAAATATTTTGCTGTAAAGAAAGATTCATTTCTTTCAACTTCATTATTTCCTCATCCCTTTGTAGAAGCTATTGGACCATTAATTATTTTTCCTTCTCAAACCCGAATACCTCTGAAGCCATGGGATGCTCTACTGAGGGAAGTTATAATTTCTTCTTGAGTGCTTGAAAGTCTATCTCAGCACTCTGCAGTAGCTTCTGAACTGTAGATCTATCTTCTGGATTCACACTAATCTTGAAAATTATCGAGCTCTTCATTTTGGGTATTAAGAGATTTGGAGTTTGCTTTCTTAACCTTCAGCTGGTCTACCACTTTCTCTAACATATTTTTAGCTTCAGAAGCAGTTGAAGCATATTTATATAAATCATGAAAATTTAATTGACCAGTTTTCATATGTAGATTAATCTTATGTGGTAATGGAATCATTTTTACATCTATTGTTAAATTAACAGTCTTGAACCATTCTGCAGATGTTACTGACATTGTTGATGGATGAGAGAGAGCAAATTTCAGCTGAATCTTCTCTAAATCCATAATTTATAGCAGCCTTGTCGAATTCAAAAGATACCTGACCTTTTGCTTGGTATTCCATGTTTTCTCTAATCTTCTTGTTTCTTTCTTCCATTTGAGAAAACATCTGTCTAATCATGGAAACTGAATCTTGAGAAGATTCCCCTGGAACGAGAGAAGAAGGAGTACAAAACGTTTCCCCTAACTTCAATTGTATATAGGGAGCTACTGATGTACTAGTCTCTTCAGATATATTTTCCCTTTTTTCTACTCTATCTTCTTCTTCCTCGCGATCAACTACCTCTGATCCCCCTCTCTTCAGGTTCTTTTCAGTAGCAAAAGAGATCTCAATCTCTATATTTCCCAAGGGAGTTGACTTCCCTCCATTTTCCAGTTTCTCAATTTCTAGTTTTGATTCATGCACAAAAGGAGTATAGCCCTTCTCTATTCTTCTATTTAAAATCATATGATATGGATTAGAACCCCATTTCTCTTCTAGTAATAAATTCATCCCTTCTAATATTTTTTGGACTTGATCTCCTGCTTGCCTAGTATTCACAATGAATGGTCCAATAGTCCTAGGCAACCTGATAAGGAGTCCTTTCTTTGTAGATACAAAATGTACTTGATCCCCATTTAGACTCTACATAATGAATTCTATAGCAAACATTCCCATGGGAAAAAAAGTTGGTAATCTATAGGGCTCAACCTCGGCTCCATGAAATCTTATTTCAACATGATCCTAGAAAGAAAAGCAATCTCCAACCTTTACATCTTTACTCACTTGAAGGAAATATTGGGCTTTAGGGAGTAAAGCTGCCGCAGGTGAACTGTTGATGAATGAATATACAACATAAAGGAAATCATATGAAAAATAGGACATACCCTCACTTCTAAGATCAATTCTTATTATATCAGTCCAGAAAAACATTGATTGTTTATGCTTGAGAGTGTCCATTATATTCAAACCTAGATGCATGAATTTGTCAACATTGGAATACAAGAATAAATATTTCACAAGTAAAGGAAACCTAAAACAACCTATAAGAGTGAAATTCATGAATTAGACATTAATTTCCTTTTTCCAATATGTTGGTATATCTAATATAACTCCAGGTTTCATCATTATAGAAAACATTCCTAAAACTACTTTGTTAATTACTCTATTGTCCTCTTTGCCTGAAATTCTAGCCAACACCAGAAGAATTGGTCTTACATCCTCAGCAAATATATCCAAGGAAAAATGAGTGGAACCTACAGGGAATTGTTCTCCATTAGTCATTAAATACAAGAGAATTACAATAGATTCTAGTTCGGATAAATCTTCAAAATAAGAAGAAAATGATTCTTGGGAAAAGTAGAGGTAAGACTTTACAGAAGGATAGCACAATGTTTGCTTAATTAAGAGAGAGGACACCTAAAAAAATATTTCTCCCAACCTTTATCACAAAGCACCTTTGAGGGTACATTGTTGAAACTAGCCGATGAATAAATTCAGGAAACATATATGTTTGGGGGAAAAAGGTTGCCAATACACCAGATTTTACCATTGTAGCATAAATTGGGGAATTGGACTGGTTTAACTGAACATGTTGGTAGATTCTTGATGGTTGAGAGGGAAATAAACATAAAATATATCTCTTTCAGTATCGATGAGAGGAATGTGAGAGGACGAACCAACTAAAACCGTTTTCTTAGCCATTTTTAAAGGATAAATGATGGACTATGACAAAATACCTAGTACTAGTGATGAGCCTGCCTCAGACGTGAGATGGAATTTGAATTTCTCAATAGGAAATAGCTGGACAATGCACTGAGAAAAAGCCAAGAAAATATTTTATAGCATAATGAGAAAACATAAGACGGAAAGCGACATTAAATTCCATCGTGGGAAAATGACCAAATTTAATGAAGGATTTGACAGTTTGGAGGATAGTTGGACAAAGGAGTATGACATGGCAAATGAAATAAGAATTAACTAGCTCGCTTGCTGACGTCACTACGGGGGGGATGCTATGTATCAGACTAACTTCCGAGTGGTGCCCCCACAATAAATCTGCATCGTTCATCCAAAAGTTAATAGGCCTGATAAAAGTCTTTATGCGGGCACTGCCTGTGTTAACCTTTGACTTAGTATTTTCGTCTGGTTTTCTCCATCGAGAGGGTCCCATCCTCTATGCCTTTCGCTCACCACTAAACTGTCCACACTTTAACACTTATGACTACCACTGCAAGGTCCCACTGTCCATCTTAATTTATTTCAAGAAACTTTGTAGTAAAAATATTATTAGTAATGAAAAAGGATTTTGATAAACCAACATAACTTTAGTTTAATCAAATAACAAAAAGCCTTTCACATTTTCTCATTTTATCTTTCATTATTTGATTTTTTTTCTTTTTACAATTATATTTAACATGTACATCAAATATAATTTAAAACAGGTTACAACATCTGTCTCCACGTGGGGATATTGTTTTTAAGAGGAAAGAACACTAAGAATTCCAGATTAGTGCTTTCACCTCAGGCATGGATTCAAACTATAACATCACACATTACCATGAATAACTCACCGACATTGTTACAATGGACACTCTGATATATACAATGATTGGAAAAACATCATTTAGTGTTAGAAACAATCTTTAAGGTACTACCCATTCACTGGAATTTGTTGCAGCTCACCCTCTAAATTCTCCAAAATTAAGTTTTTGTTTGCCTTTCACTATCCAATTCTAAAAGGATCAAACTTACCATGTTTTATTTTGTCTTCCCTTCGTATATCCCATATGACGACTAGGTCAATAGGCTAAAAAGGAATATCTTTAGCTTTCCTGTTGAAAATCATCTTCATTTTCTGTTGATAACCAATCAAGTTTTCCATGACCTTTTCCCTATTTTCATTAACTTCATTCAACTAATTCATTCTTCTTACCAGAGGGCTCAATTCTTCTTGAATATCTTTGACCAATAAGGCAACAAGCTTTATCAACTGACTAGGAAATAATGTTGTTGTTCCATAAACAATTTCAAATGGTGATTTGCGAGTGGATCTTCTTGGGGTTACTCGGCTTGCCCATAGAGAAACTTTCAATTTAGTATATGAATTCCTTTGATTTTTTGTAATTGTCTTGTAAAATATCCTCACTAGTTTTTTATTTGATGATTCTTCTAACCCATTCCACTGAGGGTGATAAGTAGTAGAATGAGGCAATATCACATTATATTTTTGAAAAAAATCTTGCAACCTAGCAGACCTAAAAACTTGAGCATTATCTTCCACTAAACTTTTAGGACATCCGAATCTGCTAAAAATATTTTCCTTCAAAAATCTAATCACCACAAAATCATTTTCTTTCCTTGTTGGAAATCCTTCGACCCATTTATTAAAATAATTTGTACCTATTAAAATCCATTTATATTGCCCACTTGATGCTCAATTGATTTCTCTTACAAAATCCAACCCCCACTGTCTGAAAGGTTCTCCTATAAAAATAGGAATTAAAGGCAATGGTGCTAACCTTTTTTTCTCAGCAAACATTTGAAACTTTTGACATCCCCTTACCAACCTATAAACATTTGAAAATAGAGAAGGCAAGAAAAAACCAGCTTTCAAAATCTTATCGGTTGTCACTTTCCACCCATAATGACCACCATAGAAACAACCATGATATTCATTCACTATTTCAATAATTTCCCCTTCTGTGAAGCAAAGTAAAAGAACACGACCAGGATCCCTCCAATACAATTTTCTATTAACTAACACTTATTTCTAAGTTTTAACTTTCAAAGCTTGGTATTTTGATCTATTCAAATTGGAAGGACAATAAAGAAAACATAAATAATGGACAATGTCCTTATACGAATCAAAACACAAGTATTTATACTGAACTTTATCCTTAAAATTATTTCTTACATTCATTTACCTTTTCATAACCTTCTGCATTAGTACTTTTTTTTTTTCTGAACTTCAGTTAGCATAATTTATCAACATTGGAATACAAGAATAAATATGTCACAAGTCAAGGAAACCTAAAACAACCTATAAGAGTGAACTTCATGAATTAGACATTAATTTTCTTTTTCCAATATGTTGGTATATCCAATGCAACTCCAAGTTTCATCATTACAGCAAACATTCCTAAAAGCTACTTTGCTAATTACTATATTGTCCTCTTTGCCTGAAATTCTAGCCAACACGTGAAGAACTGGTCTTACATCCTCAACAAAGATATCCAAGGAAAAATGAGTGGAATCTACAGGGAATTGTTTTCCATTAGTCATTAAATACAAGAGAATTACAATAGATTCTGGTTCAAATAAATCTTCAAAATAAGAAGAAAATGATTCTTGGGAAAAGGAGAAGTAAGAATTTGCAGAAGGATAGCACAATGTTTGCTGAATTAAGAGAGAGGACACCTAAAAAAGTATTTCTCCCAACCTTTATCACAAAGCACCTTTGAGGGTACATTGTTGAAACTAGCCAATGAATAAATTCTGGAAACATATATGTTTGGGGGAAAAAGGATGCCAATACACCAGATTTTACCATTGCAGCATAAAATGGGGAATTGGATTGGTTTAGCTGAACATCTTGGTAGATTCATGATGGTTGAGAGGGAAATAAACATAAAATATATCTTTTTCAGTATCCATGAGATGAATGTGAGAGGACGAACCAACTAAAACCGTTTTCTTGGCCATTTTTAATGGATAAATGATGGACTATGACAAAATACCTAGTACTGGTGATGAGCCTGCCTCGGACGTGAGCTAGAATTTGAATTTCTCAACAAGAAATAACTAGACAATGCACTGAGAAAAAGCCAAGAAAAATACCTAGTACTGGTGGTGAGCCTGCCTCGGACGTGAGCTAGAATTTGAATTTATCAACAGGAAATAACTAGACAATGCACTGAAAAAGAGCCAAGAAAATATTTTATAGCATAATGAGAAAACATAAGAGGGAAAGTGGCATTAAATTCCATCATGGGAAAATGAAAAAATTTAATGAAGGATTTGACAATTTGGAGGACAGTTGGACAAAGGAGTATGACATGGCAAATGAAATCAGAATGAATTAGCTCGCTTGTTGATGTCATTATGGGGGGGATGCTCTGTATCGGACTAAATACCGAGTGGTGCCCCCACAATAAATCTGCATTTTTCATCCAAAAGTTAATAGGCCCAACAAAAGTATTTGCGGGGGCACTACCTATGTTAACCTTCGACTTAGTTTTGTCGTCTGGTTTTCCCCATCGTGAGGGTCCCATCCTCTATGCCTTTCACTCACCACTAAACTGCCCACGCTTTAACACTTCTGACTACCACAGCAAGGTCCCACTGTCCATCTTAATTTATTTCAAGAAACTTTGTAGTAAAAATATTATTAGTAATGAAAAATGATTTTGATAAACCAACATAACTTTACTTTAATCAAATAACAAAAAGTCTCTCACATTTTTTTTTTCCCTTTCATTATTTGATTTTTTTTCTTTTTACACTTATATTTAACATGTACATCAAATATAATTTAAAATAGGTTACAACATCTGTCTCCACATGGGGATATTATTTTTAAGAGGAAAGAACACTAAGAATTGCATATTAGTGCTTTCACCTCGGGCATGGATTCAAACTGTAAAATCACACATTACCATGAATAACTCACTGACATTGTTACAATGGACACTCTAATATATACAATGATTGGAAAAACATCAGTTAGTGTTGGAAATAATCTTTGAGGTACTGCCCATTCACTAGAAGTTGTAGCAGCTCACCCTCTAAATTCTCCAAAATTAAGTTTTTGTTTGCCTTTCACTCTCCAATTCTAAAAGGATCAAACTTGCCATGTTTTATTTTGTCTTCCCTTCGTATATCTCATATGACGACTAGGTCAATAGGCTAAAAAAGAATATCTTTAGCTTTCCTGTCGAAAATCATCTTCATTTTCTGTTGATAACCAATCAAATTTTCCATGACTTTTTTCCCTATTTTCATTAATTTCAGTCAACTAATTCATTCTTCTCACCAGAGGGATCAATTCTTCTTGAATATCTTGGACCAATAAGGCAACAAGCTTTATCAACTGACTAGGAAATAATGTTGTTGTTCCATAAACAATTTCAAATGGTTATTTGCGAGTGGATCTTCTTGGGGTTACTCGGCTTGCCCATAGAGAAACTTTCAATTTAGTATATGAATTCCTTTGATTTTATATAATGGTCTTCTTAAGTGTCATCACTATTTTTTTATTTGATGATTCTTCTAACCCATTCCACTGAGGGTGATAAGTAGTAGAATGAGGCAATATCACATTATATTTTTGAAAAAAATCTTGCAACCTAGCAGACCTAAAAACTTGAGCATTATCTTCCACTAAACTTTTAGGACATCCAAATCTACTAAAAATATTTTCCTTCAAAAATTTAATCACCAGCAAATCATTTTCTTTCCTTGTTGGAACTCCTTCTACCCATTTAGTAAAATAATTTGTACCTATTAAAATCCATTTATATTTCCCACTTGATGCTCGATTGATTTCTCTTACAAAATCCAACCCCCACTGTCTGAAAGGTTCTTCCATAAAAATAGGAATTAAAGGCAATGGTGCTAACTTCTTTTTCTCAACAAACATTTGACACTTTTGACATCCCCTTACCAACCTATAAACATTTGAAAATAGAGAAGGCAAGAAAAAACCAACTTTCAAAATCTTATCGACTGTCACTTTCCACCCATAATGACCACCACAGAAACAACCATGATATTCATTCACTATTTCAATAATTTCCCCTTTTGTCAAGCAATGTAACAGAACACCACCAAGATCCCTCCAATACAATTTTATATTAACGAACACTTATTTCTAAGTTTTAACTTTCAGAGCTCGGTATTTTGATCTATTCAAATTGGAAGGACAATAAAGAAAACATAAATAATGGAAAATGTCCTTATACCAATCAAAACACAAGTATTTATACTGAACTTTATCCTTAAAATTTTATTTCTTACCTTCATTTACCTTTTCATAACCTTCTGCATTAGTACTTTTTTTCTGAACTTCAGTTAGCAAATTGATTCCCATAGCTTGGAAATTTGTTTTTGTTGAGATCATTGCCAAACCCTATCCTTTTACTAACTTAGTTGGCTTTATATCCAAATAATATTCTTCTATCTTTGATATCCATGACCCTCTTCTTCCTTCGACATCACCCTCAATCTAAAAATCTTTTATATCAGCATTTGGAACATATGCAGTTAGTTGAGATTGAAGGATACAAACCTTGAAAGACTTAAGTACCTTAAACAAATCATAAGCCTGCTTTTCCAAAATATTATACTTTATTTTTTCATCTCTTAATACTCTGCTAAATAAAGACATCGGTTGTTCCCTTCCTTCTTCATTCCTCTATAAAAGTATTGCTGCAATAATAGAAGCAGAAGCAAATGAAAACAATTGAAAATGCTTTTTATAGTTTGGGCCTATTAATAGAGGAGATTCTTGAAGTGCCACTTTAATTCTAGAAAAATATTCCTTAGCAATTGAATTCCATTTCACTTCAACGCCTTCCTTTAGCATATCAGTGATTCCTTTTACAATCTCTGCATAATTGGGAACAAATCTCCTAAGAAAATTTATCCTCCCTAAGAAACTTTGAATTTCCTTCTTATTTCTAGGGAGTGGTATTTTCTTGATTGCTTCTACTCTACTTGGATCTATCTTGACTCCTTCTTTTGACACAATATGGCCTAACAACTTTCCTTCTTTTAAAGCAAAATGGGATTTCTTAGGATTCAATGATAGATCATACCTTCTGCATTTTTCAAAAATATGTTGTAGATGCTCCAAATGTTCTTCATCTGACTTTGAGAAAACAATAATATCATCCAAATAAATGACAAAAAACTTATCTTTTTCTCCCACGAAAGCTATGTCCATAGCCCTCTGAAATGTAGCCCCTGCATTCATCAATCCAAAAGGCATTTTAGAATACATAAAAGTGCCCCAAGGAGTTGTGAATGTTGTTTTCTTTTGGTCCTCCTTATCCAGTGAAATCTGATTATAACCATAAAAACCATCAATCAATGATATTCTTTAAGAACCAATCACCTTCTGTAAAATATGATCCATCTTGGGGAGAGGATAGTTATCTTTCAAATATGCTCTGTTCAAATTTCGAAAATCAACACCTAATCTAATTTCTCCATTCTTCTTCCTTACAGGAACCAAATTTGCTACCCAATCAGAATACCTTAAAGGAAAAATTATCTTTTCATCTAATAACTTCTTAACTTCTTTCTCAATTGATGGTAGCAGCAAAGGATTAATTTCTCTCCACTTCTGTCTAAAAGCTTTCACTCCTGGTTTTATAGTTATCTTATGCTGAATAATTTTTATATCATAATTCTTTAAATATTCATAAGCCCATGAAAAAATATCCACAAATTTCTTAAAAAGACTCACATACCATTGTTTGAAATGTTCTGGAACATCTTTAGCCAACCTTACCATTTTGGGTTGTTGATTTGTTCCCAGATTACATTCTTTAAGATCTTCCTCCAAATCTTCTTTCTTTGGGTTCATTGCAACATCATTTACGTTGAATAGATTTTCCAGGGGTACCAATCCTTTAGGTATTACATTATCTTTAAGTTTAAGAATCTCATTATCTTTAAGTTGAAGAATCTTGTCATTCCCAATTGAGTCTTTCAAAAATGTCATGTTTGAATGTTCTTCTTCAACCTCTTCTTCTTGATCAATCTCTAAACCTGCAAACTCTCCAATCAACTCAAGAAAGTATTTAATCTATTCCTCATCCTCAAACACTTGCAAATTTTTAATATTATCTAGGATTGATGGTCTGTGCCTGATTTCAATTTCATACCTCAATCTAGGATTTAAAGGTGGTTTAAGAGTACTAGCTTAAACTACCAAGGAATCAACCATTCTGTTTTCTTCTCTAGGCACGAAATGTATACTGAAAGCAGCAAAGGAATTATCTACCAAATCCCATATTTCATTTCTATATGTTCTTAATCTTGGATGTTTTGTTTGACATTGATTATTTATCTGCTTTACTACCAATTCAGAATCTCCAAAAGTAGAAATGCACTGCACCCCTAAACCTTTAGCAGCTTGTAATTCCGAGAACTAATGCCTCATACTTGGTGATCTTATTTGTGGATTCAAATTCCAACTTATAAGGAAAAGGAAAGGAATGACATTTTGGAGAAATAAAAAATATACTTGCTTCGCTTCCATCTTTTGAGTAAGAACCATCAAAATAAAGTTTCCATACTCCACTGACGGTTAGCTCCTCATTTTTAATTTCTAAAGGGAGTTGCACTTTATTGTCTTCAGCAATTTCTTCTGCTTCTTGGAACATAAAACAAGGAAAATCATCCTCTTCCCGATTATACAGAGGATAATTACTAGAACCCTCCTTTGTAATGGTTTTAATAAATCAGGTTTCTCTGTATAGCCTCCTCTCTTCACCTTCGAAAACAAGGATTATTGACTATGTAAAATCCAATTTTCGTACTGTTGAAAATGGCAACAAGAAATGCTAAAAAAAGAAATTCTATAAATAGCAGTTCAGGTACCAGTGTTGGATATAGCAACAAGGAATGAAAAATGGAAGTGCTAAAAATAGAATTTCTATAAATAGAATTTCGCGATAGATTCCCATTTTAGTTAGTCCCTGCACTAAAATTGAGAAGTAAAATTCGAATTTGATCTTAGAAAATGTTTGTAAAATAATTAATTAATTCATCTTGAGTTAATTAGTTGTAGGAAATCAAACATGAAGTCTATGTGAAGACATGCAACAATTTCTCCATTGATTGAGGAAGTTGTCCCTTGATTAAAGGAGATCAGGATGAGTTGTACTTTGAGTTGTAATTAGTTAGCTCAGTTAACTGAGTTAAGTCCAATTAGATTAGTTCAAACAGTTTTTTGAACAAACTGTGAGTTCAGTTACTTAATGCATGCATGGATGTAACTACTGCACTTCAGCTAACTGAATATTCTCTCATAAATAACTCATGCATGTCAGTTCAGTCAGAGACCTAGTTGAGATCAGAGGAAGGGAAAATGTACTATCAGTTGGAGGATTTTTCCTATAAAGGAAACTCATCCATGCAAAAGGAATTATCTCCTTCATGATTACGCGGTTACTTCTGAGTTTAGTGAGTAGTCTGAGAGGTGAATTCACACAGGTGGCAGCATTGTACCCCAGGAGAAACTGCGCAAGGAAATAGGAGGCTTGGAGGGCAAAGGAGAAGGTTTTTGAGAAGCCTTTGACTATCTATGAGCAATAGAGGGATTGTATTGAAAGCAAGATAGCTTGTGAGCTAATGCTTTGTGTAATCTGGACATATTTCCACTTGTATGATAATACAGAGATCATGGTTTTTAGTTTAGGCTTTGCCCAGAGTATTCTTCTGTGTTTCATGTGTATGATTTCTTCTTCTCTGTTATATGTGTTCCGATTGATCTTTCTCAAATTGATTAAGCTTCCACAAAGTTTGATAGTAGAAGTAGATCAAGTATTTTGCTTTAGTATATTGCATAATCTGTTGATCTACAGTGGGAATTTATACATGGTATCAGAGCAAAGGTGTTCAAAGTGAAGAACGATGTACAAAGAAGGGAGAAGTTCAAAGTTTCAAGTTCCTTATTATAGAATTCAAATTCTTATTACATCTCAAATTTCACCAATGGCGTTCAACGGTTTAAGACTCGAGTATGCCCTTGATGGCAACTCGAATTATATAGCCTGGAAGGATCACATGGAAGCAATATTAGAGGACAATAGTCTAAAGGAATTCATTGATCAAGAAGTCCCAAAGCCAGCAATGGCTAATGCTACAGAATTGGCAGAATGGAAGAAATGTGTGGCTAGAGTGAGGAGAATCCTCCTGGAGGGAGTTGAAGACCACATTTTCTCGAGCCTCCATGGGAAGAAGACACTATTTTCAATGTGGAAAACATTGAAAGATCTATATCAAAATAGCAGCGATCAGAGGAAGCTGGCGCTGAAAGACAAGCTTTGGAAAATCAAGTGTGAAAAGGGTGACACGAACTCTACATATTTGAACAAGCTCACCACCTGTAGGGATGAGCTTGGAAGTGTAGGGATCACGACAGCCAATGATGACAAGGTGAGTCTTGCTCTCCTCGGTCTTCCTAAGAGCTAGCATAGCTACCAAGACTTGATAAATGCAAGAGAGAAACTACCAGATTGGGAACGACCTTGGTCGGATCTGATGCAGGAGGAGATAAGGAGAAGCACCAGCGATGGTTCTTCATCTAAGAAGGATGAAGAAAATTATGCCTTAGTGAGTAAGCCTAATAAATGGAAGGAGAAGGATTCTCATCCCAAATCGAGTTCTTCCTATGGTGGGAAGAAGTTTGACAAATTGAAAGTGCGATGCTTTCAGTGTCATGAGGTGGGCCATTTTGCTACAAATTGTCAATTGAAGAAATCCAAGAAGGGATCCAAGGAAGGATCAAAAGGTGAGGCACTGGCCTCACAGTTCAAGTTGGATTTCCCCCTCATCGAATGCATGGTTTCATCCATGGTGGGATGTGGTTGGTTTCTTGTCAGTGGAGCTTCATTCCACATGACCGGCGATAAGAATTTTTTCAGTACCTTGGAGGAGAAAGATCTCCAGATACTCATAGAGTTGGGTAATGATAAAAAGTATAGTGTCTCAGGAGTAGGAACAATTGTTTTTCAGAGGGAGCATGGAACTCACATTACCTTAACAGATGTGAAGTATGTGCCAGGACTGAGGAAAAAATTGGTATAGATCACAATGCCGGAAGACAAAGGCCATGATGTAGTCTTCAGTAAGGGAAAGTTTTTCCTTAGACATGTCACCATGAGACAATTAAATCAGATCAATTCACGAGTCAAGAACTTGTATGCTCTTGAGGTTCAAGATGCATGCAAAGCATTAAAGAGCAAGGAAACTGTTGGAGACTTGGTGGTTTAGAGGGAGAGTATATTACCTCTCAACATGCAACACCAGAAAAATTCTCAGACAATTGTGGAGGACCCATAATTAGTGAAGCAGCTTCAGGAGGTTGTGGAGTAGCCACAACTGGAGAAGCTGAGAGGAGATCGATTGGAGGCAACCACTCCTGCAGAGACCTCTAGTAGGGGGAAATTTCAAGCCAAGTGGGCAGAGGGATCACATTCATCCATACCTCCAGGCCGGAGGTGGGGCGATGTGGAGTGACAGTCCCAAGAAAGCTGGAATAGGGGCATGATCATTGAGGTACCCAAACTCTTTGATTAGACCTTGCTACAGGAGCCCCGACGAGGAGTAGCAGGACTGGCTTAGTGGGTAGAGACAGATGTGGATGGAGCGGCAGAGGGAGCTTCAACATCAAAGGGTGTTTCTAGCCCAACAGGGAGGTCAAGTGGGAGATCAATTACTTACTTCTCAGTAACTGAGTTGCAGTGCAGTATTGAGCAACATGATGCAACATGATGAGAGGAGGTGCAGTGCAGATGGATGCTAGGAGATAGGACCAGCAACAACACAAATGCAGCAGGAGGAATTAGTGGGATTGATGCAGTCAGAGATCAAAGTGATAGAGGCTAGAGCAGTCAGATACTAAAGAGCACAGAGGTACAGAGTTTTCAGTTGACAGATGCAATAGCAGTCAGAGACTTTGATGATAGATGCATCATACTGATTCAGGTTGGATATTTTTTTTTCTAGAGTTGCTGGAGCAACAATACTTGAGAGGAGTGTTGCATGCAAAACATTCCAAAGCTTCAGGATCGAGTTCAATTTGAATTCCTTTCTTGTTGAGAGAAAGTGTTGAAAATGGAAATAAGAAATGCTATAAATAGCATTACTATAAATAGTGGTTTAGGTACCAGTGTTGGATATAGCAACAAGGAATGAAAAATGGAAGTGCTAAAAATAGCATTGCTATAAATAGCATTTCTGGATAGATTCCAATTTTACTTAGTCCCTGAACAAAAATTGAGAAGTAAAATTCTAATTTGATCTTAGCAGCTATTTGTAAAATAATTAATTGATTCATCTTGAGTTAATTAGTTGTAGGAAATCAAAGATGAAGTCTATGTGAAGACATGCAACAGTTTCTCCATTAATTGAGGAAGTTATCCCTTGATTAAAGTAGATCAGGATGAGTTGTAATTTGAGTTGTAATTAGTTAGCTCAGTTAACTGAGTTAAGTCCAGTTAGATTAGTTCAAATAGTTTGTTGAACAAATTGTGAGTTCGGTTAGTTAATGCATGCATGCATGTAACTATTACACTTCAGATAACTGAATATTATCTCATAAATAACTCATGCATGTGAGTTCAGTTAGAGACCTAGTTGAGATCAGAGGAAGGGACAGTGTACTATTAGTTGGAGGATTTTTCCTATAAAGGAAACTCATCCATGCAGAAGGAATTATCTCCTTTAGGATTGCACAGTTACTTCTAAGTTTAGTGAGCAGTGTGAGAGGTGAATTCACATAGGTGGAAGCATTGGACCCCAAGAGAAACTGTGCAAGGAAATAGGAGGCTTGGAGGGCAGAGGAGAAGGTTTGTGAGAAGCCTTTGACTGTCCATGAGCAGCAAAGGGATTGTACTAAGAGCGGGATAGCTTGTGAGCTAATGCTTTGTGTAATCTGGACATATTTCCACTTGTATGATAATACAGAGATCAGGGATTTTAGCTGAGGCTTTCCCCAGAGTATTCTTCTGTGTTTCATGTGTATGATTTCTTCTTCTCTATTATATGTGTTCTGATTGATCTTGCTTAAATTGATTAAGCTTCCGCAAAGTTTGCTAGTAGAAGTAGATCAATTATTTTTCTTTAGTATATTGCATAATTTGTTGATCTACAGTGGGAATTTGTACAAGTACAACACCCAATTTTTCTCCCCATGACCTTGAAAGGAACATTCTAAAGCATGCATAAGTATCTTCCACCACCACATCCATCACCAGGCTTACAGCTGGAATCTGGACAAAAGAAACAACTAAATGTTTGATCACTCCTACAGATTTAACCTTTTTGGAATCAAATGAATAAATATAATTATAAGGTTTAGTAATTTAGAGGTTCAATTGTTTCATGATTGATAATGGCATCAAGTTATGTGAAGCTCCTGAATCCAACACACAATTATGCAGAACAAAATAATGAATCAACAAAGATATGTAAAAAGGTGGAGTGGAAGAATCCACTTCTTCTACATGAGGTCCAAGCATTACTACTGGTCTCTCCTCTTGTAATTTTACTGTATCTGCCACACGATCATCTTGAGAAAGATTTATAAAATCAGAAATTGCTTTTTGTATGTAAGAGTTTTAGCCAATTCTATTAAAGGAACTTGAATCTTAATCTTCTCTAATTCCTTAGGCTAAAAAATTGATTTTACTTCCCAATATTTTCCTTCTTTTCAGCATTTACCTTTTGCTTTGAAACATTATTTGAATATATACCTGTTCATGAACAAGTCTATTCAAAATTCCCATGCCTAAGTTTTGCGTAGAACTTTCTCCTTGTTGAAAAGAACTTTTTGTTCTTGAATCAACTTGTTTCTTCCCCTTATCCTGTCATTTTTTATTTTGCTATGGAGTTTCCATATGCCGAGACATTGGATATTGTTTTTCATCATTGAGCTCTTGCATTATTGACCTTTTTCTTGACCTAAGGTCATATTTCCTGTGCAATTCGGCTTGCATAAAATTAGTAAACTTTCTCTAATAATCATCAATTTCATTATCATCTAGAGAAACCTGAAATTCAGAATTCAAATCCTCTCTTCTAATCACATCTTCCTCCTCCCCATAAAATACTGATATTTGATTTTCATGCTCCTGAGAAGTTCCTTCTACTACATCCTTTGATTCATCCTAAATGTATAAGGGAGGTTGTATCTAATCTTGATCTTTCCTATCCCTATGTGATCCGGATTTAAACAGGAACGCAAAAAATTACAGAGATAACCATATACACAAAGATGCAGCAGAAATAATACTTCATTTCATTACTGTAAAATACTGAAATATGCTTACAACCAGAAATGGAAATAAACCAGCTAGGGTGATGGTAGCTTATCTCTGAGAAGAGATGTGGTGGCTACATGCCTCTGAATTGTTCTGAACTGTATTACAATGAGGCTCGAAGGCCTATTTATTGTTGAGAAACAATGGAAAACCCTTCACATCCCGAAACCTAACCCTAGAAGATGAAACGCCAAATTGTGGGCCCCGTTTGGGTAAATTGGTACATCAATTTCCCGGGGTCGTAACTTTGGCATACGATCTCCGTTTGACGCGTACGATAGCTCGTTAGAAAGATCTATCCGAGTACTACCACTTTGGGAGGCAACATCGGTCCATGGACCCATGTTGCCCCAGATTCCCAAAAAAACGTCGTTTAGGGCCTCAAAACGGCTCTGAAAGTTCAGGACCCGAAAAACTGCTAAAAATAGTAAATTGTGCTACAATTTAGGAAACTGAAAAAGCTGAAAGAGACAATTGTGGGGGTCCAAATGGGATAGGTGGGTGGCCACCAACATCCACCTGGATCATTCCTCCCCCCTTAGGAAGCAATGGTCCCCATTGCGTTGAGTTCCTCCATCTGCTGAACTTGTCCTGCAATCTCTGATGTGTCCAGTGATGGTGGGGAAGCATGGTTGTCGACGGTCCAGATTGAACATTTGGTGCCGGTGAAGAAATGGAGGAATGATGTGCTCCAAAGCATTGTTCCCCATAGCCTTGGTACTGCTGTAAGGACCATGTCGGAGTGATATGAGCTTCTAATGGGTTCTGGTAAGGCGTTCTTTCTGTCGATGTAACCAGACTTTGTTGCCCACCTGAAACTTGTGTGGTACCCATGTGGGTGAGGAGAAGTTGTTCCTATGTTTTGTCATGACTGTATCCCTTTGCTGTTGCTGCTGCGTGGAGGAACCCTTTGCAGGGGTCATGGATGTAGCAACGATCTTCCCCTTACTTTGGGAGTGAACCAGACAGATGAATTTCCTGGTCTGTGATATGAGCTTGCTGCCTTTTTTGGTAGTGATCAAAGATGTGGCGGTAGGTGGGGCTACCTCCGGTATCCTGTATAATGAATTATTCAAAGAAATAATGACAACACGAGGCCTGGACTCATACACAGCATGTCGCCTCCACAAGTATGGCTGGCCTAATAATACATCACAAACATCCAGAGGTGTAACATCACACAATACCTTGTCTGTGAAGGGCTTGATGCTGTAGGGAAGGCGGCACTGCTGGCGAACTTTGAGGTCTCGTCCTTCATGAAGCCACCCGATACTATATGGCTGTGGGTGTGGTGTAGTTGGTAGGCCCAACCGCTTCACGACCTCTGCTGAAATAAGGTTCTTTTGGCTGCCACTGTCGACAATGAATTGTAGCGGCGAACCCTTCACCCACATCTGTGAGTGGAAAAGGCGCTCCCCTTCCTCTGGATTTTCGGGCTCATCTTTCTAGATCTTGGCAGTGGCAACAGTGGCACTGGGATCCGCATCAATGATCTGCTTCCCTTTTCCATTCCCCTTGTCGGGTTCTAGCTTAGGGTCAGAACATGCATCTGATTCGGAAGCCTTCAACTCAGCCACTAGCGACTGCTTGGTCCGACACTCACTTGTGTTATGAGTGGGACTCTTGTGGAACTCACACCACTTTCCTGTGTCCTTCTTCGGCTTCGTGGTATTGCTCTTTTCTTGCGGCTTCGACGGGTTGTCTTTGGTCACCCCGCCTTGGCTTTGTCCTTTGGGCTTTGGATTTGCAGATCCAAAGTCTCGCTTCTTTTGTTTGAACTTTTGCTCGATTTTGACAGCGTATCGGTATGCTGTGCCGAGTGAGGAGATGTTCAAGAACCCCATCTCTTCCTAGATGTATCTGTGTAGGCAGCCGCAGTATTTGAGTACCAGATGCAGCTCAGAATCTTTGATACCCAACTGTGTGCGAAGGGTATGAAAAATGTTTGTGAACTCCGGCACATCTTGGTCTCGTCCCTGCCGCAGTGTGGTCCATTTGATGTATTTGTCCTCATAGCTTCCGACAGGGTAGTACTGCTCCTTGATGGCATCTCGGAAGTCATTCCAAGTGGGTGCGGCTGAAAATAGTGAGCCTGTACTTTCATCCTTCTGCTCGCAGTAGGTTTCCCACCAGTCCTTGACGTGGGGGGCTGCTTTGAGACGAGCGAAAACAATCTTTTCTCGACATGAAAATTCGTGAACAGAAAAATACCCATCTAGCAGATTTAACCATTTATCTACGGCATCTGTGTCTATTTGACCCTCGAAGATGGGGATTTCAAAATTAACTTGTACCTTAAACGGTGTGGCGTTTCCAGAGTCGCTGTTGGAAGCCGATGCGTCGCCTCTAGGTAGCCGCTGAAGGATCTGCGCAAAGCTATCCATCATCGCGTTCCTTTGCCACTCAAGCGCTTCTTCGAGCAAGATTTTGATAGGATCTCCTTCCCCCTCGTCTTTCTTCTCATCCACCATGGGAGGCCGTCGGGATTTGCAAGGCTGGTCTTGAAAAGGTTCGACCAGTTCAAGCCCTAACTCCTTATATCCCGACCTCGTTGGGGACATGCAAAGAAAAACAGAGAAAAAGCAGACCGCTCTGATACCACTGATCCGGATTTAAACAGGAACACAACAAATTACAGAGATAACCATATACACAAAGATGCAGCAGAAATAATACTTCATTTCATTACTGTAAAATACTGAAATATGCTTACAACCAGAAATGGAAATAAACGAGCTAGGGCGATGGTAGCTTATCTCTGAGAAGAGATGTGGTGGCTACATGCCTCTGAACTATTCTGAACTGTATTACAATGAGGCTCAAAGGCCTATTTATTGTTGAGAAACAATGGAAAACCCTTCACATCCCAAAACCTAACCCTAGAAGATGAAACACCAAATTGTGGGCCCCATTTGGGTAAATTGGTACATCAATTTCCCAGGGTCGTAACTTTGGCATACGATCTCCGTTTGACGCGTACGATAGCTCGTTAGAAAGATCTATCCGAGTACTACCACTTTGGGAGGCAACATCGGTCCATGGACCCATGTTGCCCCAGAATCCCAAAAAAACGTCGTTTAGGGCCTCAAAACGGCTCCGGAAGTTCAGGACCCGAAAAACTGCTAAAAACAGTAAACTATGCTACAATTTAGGAAACTGAAAAAGCTGAAAGAGACAGTTTTGGGGTTCCAAATGGGATAGGTGGGTGGCCACCAACATCCACCTGGATCATTATGCAAAATTTGCAATGGTGGCTTTCCAAACTGAGGGTTGAAATTTCTATTTTTCCCCTGCTGAAATTGGCTAGGTGTATACTTATTTTCTAGCTCTGACTTGATTAGCTTACTGGACACATTTTTAATAACCTTAGTCATTTCTTCTATTTTTTTCTCATTATAATCAAGTGATTGACTGACAACTTTCATTTCATCTTCTTTCCCTTTTCCCTTACTTTGTTCAATGTCTTTTGGTTTGATCTTTCATACTGCACAAAAATTGGCTTCAATTTCAAGAGCATCAATTTGTGTTTGGTCCAATGCAGGGGACCTCCTCTCCCTTGGAGTTAAACCAAAATCAGAATCAAATGGTCCTGCAAATACTACTTTCTCTCCTGCGGGAGGAGGGTTAATTTCTCCAGGAAGACTATTGTATAACTTATTGAATGTTTTTATAAATTCAGCTACTCGCTCTTCAGGCTTCCTTTTAATGGCATTAAATTATGTTAGAAAATAGTTGTGATCTTTCTTCCCTCCCCACTTTTGTGTAAACACATTTGCCAATTATTCCCATGTTTTAATTGAATTTGTAGGAAGGGTTTTAAACCACTTCCTGCCCTCTCCATCCAATGACTGAACAAACAATGTCATCACCACATCTAGAAACTGCACATTCAAATTTTCAACAAATGCACAAAATGTGGCAATATGGTTCTATGCAATTACCTCATCTTCCCCTGTGAAACAAGGTAACAATTTGAGGTAATCTTGAGGCATTGGATTCATAGGTTGAGGGAGATTCAAGGGAGCATATCTATAAAATAGAAAAGCAGGGATAGCCATATTTAAATTTAAATTAACTGTAGAAGGGTTACCTAATTGAAATAAAAATGATTGTGGAGGCAAGGATGATATGGGAACTGCTTGATCTACAAGGGAAATAACTCAACTTGCAGATAAAGGGTCAACTGTTTTGATTTCTTCAAACTCAGGGAAAGAAAATGAAACTGACTCAAAATATTTTTCCTTCAAAGTTGGTTCAAAAAGAGATGTTTGAGAAGGGGTGAGAACTTCTTCAAAAAAATAAAAATTCCTTATTACTTATTTTGAGTGAAAGACAGAAAACAGTTGTGTGGAACTAGTACTAGGAGCAAATAAAGTGGGATCTGGAGTTATTGGTGATTTTGGTTTCCAAACTCTCCTGGAAACCAACTTTTCTAGATCAGAAAGAGCATGAGTTCTCTTCTGTGAGGTGTTTGACCTCGTGTGTGGTCGTTTTGGAGCTAGGTTTAAAATTTTTTATGAGAATCTCAGCCTAACCACTTTCCTCACTCATCAATCGAAGAAATAACTTTATAGAAACTAGGGAAAAATAACTTCAAATTTATGTTCCCCAGCAACGACACCAAAAAATGTTGTACCTTAGGAGACAATTCCTAGTTGAGTAGAAATTAGTGCCTAAGACATTCATTAAATATTAAAAATTTATTATTTGTTTCTCTCATCATTTTCCAAACCCCGGAACATTAAATTTTAAAACCTTTAAACTTCAATGCATGAAACATAACTTTAAATGGACTTTAACTGTTGGATACAAATGGATTGAAATTTGTGAGAAGTGTTGGTGAAGTCTTCAGAATGAAAGGTCGTCTCTACAGAATCTTTTATCATAAACCTAGAGGAAAGTGTGTCTGATGAGAAATGGAAAATTTGAAAGAAGAACATTGTTTAAGGATTATTTAACAACTAAATTTATAGAGAATTATAACCAGTAACTGTAAATAAAGAACATATTGCTTCAATTCTTTCAATGAATAAGTACATACGTAAGAGACACAAGGAAGGAAAATCATACCTAACAATTTCTGGAATCACTCAAAGATTTATTCATCATTCAAGTGAAGATCAAATTACAAAAGTGGTCATCTCTGAGGTATGCAAAAATCCCGTACCATTTTTCATCTTGCTGAAGTACATTTATACACATTTTTGAAAAAGACAGTTATCAGAACTATCAACCTCCTCACTACTGAACTATTCGAACATTACAGTGAAACATAAACATTACATGGCTTGAAAATAAAATAACTTCTAAAAGTAAACATTTCATCTCAAATCAATATGAGATTGTGGAGCAGTTGAGGATTCTACTTTTGTAGCAACAGCTTGTGAGAACATCCATTTCCTGGTCTTCCTCCAGATTTATCTACTTGTACTTAAGGAATTTATAAACTTAACATGTGCTATTTTGAAGTCTGTGATTCTGATGTATGTAGGCTTCTCAATAAAAAGAGTCTTCATCATCCAAACAAGTTGAAAATATTTATGAAGATAGTTGAAAATTGTAGCTCCCTTTAAGGCTACAATCTTTTCATGTGTACAAATAATATTATTTGTTGCTTCCACCAATAATGTTTCATACAATTCCCAGGATAACAAATTGTTTTGCTGATCCCAAAAGGATGGAAAACCAGCATTTGTTCTTTTATCAAAATTGATATTAAAATCATCACTGCTTCCTTAATCTCCATCAATTTCTTCTCTACTGCTTTTATGTTGGCAAATTTCAATATCATTTTGTTTATTTCCATCACATGATTTTTCCTCTCTTCTATTCCAAACTCCTTCATTTCCTTTGTATACTTTGAGTTTAAGAAGTCAATCAATTTCTTAGAAAACTGAGCTCTGTTCTGCAGCTTCTGTTTGTTACTGGGGATGACTTCTTCTAAATCTATGACCATAATATTTTCCTCTTGAATGATAACCAAGAATTTCCAGACACTCTTTACCGTATTAATTATGTCATTCCACAAGATTTCTCTTGCTTGTACGAGGGACATGTTTCCTTTCATTTTTTCCTTTAATTATTTAATTTCTTACAGAGCAACCTGGAAATCCCTTCTATATTTTTCTCCAATCTCCTTGGCGATAAACAAATCATGTTCAGTGGCTTTGATGCTTTTCACAACATTGTCCAAATCTTTTTTCTTCGTCTTTAACTCATTTTCAGCAATGTGCAATTCAATCCTAACCTTACTCAATTTCTCAGTAGGATAATCTGAATCGGTTGCCACCACAACTGTGTATACATGTGAAAAATTATTTTGTTGTAAAGAAATATTAATTTCTTACAACTTCATTGTTTCCTCATCCTTTTTAGAATCTTTTGGACAAGTGATTATTTTTCCTTGTCAACCCATGTACCTCTGAAGCCATGGGATGCTTTACTGGGGGGAATTTCGATTTCTTCTTCAATGCTTAAATCTCTATCTTAGCACTCTGTGATAACTTCTGAATTGTAGACCTATCTTCTAGATTCACACCAATCTTTACAATTATATTTTTCGGCTCTTCATTTTGGGTATTAAGGGATCTGGAGTTTGCTTTCTCCAACTTCAGCTGGTTTACCACTTTCTTTAACATATTTTTAGCTTTAGAAGTAGCTAAAGCAGATTTATGTAAATCATGAAAAATTAATTGATCAATTTGCATATGTAGATTAATATTATCATGTAATGGAATTCTCTTTGCGTCCACTATTAAATTATAGCCTTGAACCTTGTTGCGGATGTTAATGACATTACTGATGGATGAGAGGGAGCAAATTTCAATTGAATTTTCTTTGAATCCATTGCTGATAGATGACTTGTCTGATATTTAGAAGATACCCGAGCTTCTAATTGTGATTCCATGTTTTCTCTAATCTTCTTGTTTCTTTCTTCCACTTGCAAAAACATATGTTTAATCATGGAAACTGAATCTTAACAAGATTCCCCTGAAATTGGAGGAGTACAAAAAGTTTCCCCTAGCTGCAATTGTATACTGGGAGCTCCTGATGTACTAGTCTCTTTAGATACGTTTTCCCTTTTTGTTGCTGTGTCTCCTTCTTCCTCTAGATCAACTACCTCTGACCTGCCTCTCTTCAGGTTAGTTTCAGTAGCAAGAGGGGTCTCAATCTCTATATTTCCCAAGGGAGCTGATTTCCCTACATTTTCCAGTTTCTCAATTTCTGGTTTTGATTCGTTCACAAAAAGAGCATAGCTATTTTCTATTCTTCTATTTGAAATTGTTAGTTGTTAGTAGCATCGTAAGTGCTTTAGCCTTGAAAATTGGTGGAGAGGCTAAGGCACATGAGTTCTAAAGAACCCAGATACCGTTTTGTGAAACTCTACCCAGATTGTATTTTATTTAAATAAATAATATTTTTAATGGGGTTCCTAAGTCTAAAACTTAGGGAAATTAAAATATGGGTGAGAATGATCTAGAAGGTGGATCAAGTCATGTTTTAATCTTAACCATTGATTAGAGACTTGATATGGGCCATTGAAGACTCAACAGGAAAAGTATAAAATGGAGGCTTGTGGTTCATTTGAAAACACACACACAGATAGAGAATTGATATAGAGTTCAATTTCTGGGGCTAGGAAGCTGAGAAATTAGAACTAAGTGATCATCCAACGGCAGAGGGGCAGTGAGAATCTGGAAGAAGAAATTTTTGGAGAATACTAAAAGAGAGGCGGAAAGAGCTTGCAGAGAGGAAGTGCAGTAGCTGGGAAAGGCTGACGCTGGGTCAGTCTAGGCCCATGCAATCCTGACATAGAACCAAAAGGTATAGCGGAGAGCAGAAACATTGCCTGTCACATAAAATCCATAACTGCCAAGAACAACCAAAACTTCTAGGAACTGTCGGAACATCCGAGAGGCCTGATGTAAAGGGAAACGAAGATGACATAGGGATGTCGCAAAGCCTATGCAGGGCTAGCATAGAAATAGTCAGGGTTTAGCCAGTCTTGTACCGGATCAACCAGGATTCTCCTGGGTGAACTGAGGTAAAACTCACTTAGATTTTTCGCCAAAGTGACCTGATATTAGCGAAGTGTGTGCTTCCTAAATTATCTTTACTCTTTCAGTTTGCGGAATGCATAGCTTCCCACACTGATACAAGAGTTGGTCCTTAACATGATAATCCAATTCTTCTATTCGTTTGCCTCGACTTAAAGTTGCATATACATATTTGAAATCTATATCTTGAGCATATTGTTCAATGTAGCTCTAATGCAGTACTGAATTATGCTTAAGTATAGTGGATGCATTTATAATAGGTCTAGATAACATATCTGCAACTTTATTGTGTATGCCATTTTTATGTCTAATGACTAAATGAAACTTTTGTAGAAAACCCATCCACCTATAGTGTCTTGATTGCTGCAACTTAGTTTGGGAGTGTAGATATTGAAGTGGTTGATGATCAGTATGTATGACTATCTCTTTGCCCATTAAGTAATGTTTCCACTTTTTCACACTCTGTACTAATGCATACAATTCTTTATCATATGTTGGATAATTAACTACTGCAGAATTAAATGTCTCAGAATGATAACATATGGGTTTACTGTGTTGTATCAACACTGCTCCAATGGCATAATCGTTGGCATCTATTTGGATCTCAAATGGTCTTTGAAGATCTGGCAGTGCTAGTACTGGTGCTCTACTAATCTTTTCTTTCAAGGTGTTGAAGGATTTCTGTTGTTTGCCTCCCCACTGAAACACCTTGTTCAATCTTGTCAAAGCATGTAAGGGAGCTGCAATTAAGGAAAAGTTAGAAATGAACTTTTTCCAATATTATGTTTCTCCTAAGAAGCTTCTCACTTCTGTAGCAGATTTGGGTTTAGGCTAATTTATAATGACTGCAACTCTAGAGGGATTTATCATCAATTCACCACCCGCTACTATATGTCCCAAATAATTCAAAGATGTTTTGCCAAATTCACATTTTGAGAGTTTAAGATAAAGTTTTTCTCTTTTCAAAACATCTAGTGTCTTCCTAACATGCTTTAAATGTTCTTCCCACATTTTACTAAATATAAGAATGTCATCCAGATATACAATAACAAAATAATCAAGAAAAGGTCTGAGTACATCATTCATTATTCTCATGAAAGTAGTAGGAGCATTAGTTAATCCAACAGGAATAACCAGCCACTCATACAATCCCTGCTTTGCTTTGAAAGCAGTGTTCCATGCATCTTGTTCTACAACTCTGACCTGATGATATCCACTATGCAAGTCTAGATTGGAAAAATAAACAACTTCCTTTAACTGATCTAGTAGATCATCTATGCGAGGAAGGGGATAATGATTTTTTATCATTATCTTATTCAGTGCTCGGTCATCAATGCACATTCTCCACGAGCCATCTTTCTTTCTCACCAAAATGATTGGTGACCCACATGGTGATGTGCTAGGTCTCATGAATCCCTTCTCGAGCAACTCCTGCACCTGCTTCTTGATTTCTGCATTATCTAAAGCGGACAACCTGTACATCCCAATGTTAGGAAATGGAGCATCTTGTTGCAATTTAATATCATGCAATATTTCCTTTTTGGGTGGTAGACCTTTAGGTTCTTGAAACAAGATATCATACTCTGAAACAACTTTTTCTAAATCACCTTGTTGTTTAGCATCACAACCCTCAAATACATTGGTTTTATCAGGTTCCTTTTCCTTTACAACCATCAGTAAAAATTGTTTGCATGAATTTACAATTCGTTTCATCTGCCCTGATTTTATGAGAGTATAAGTATTCTTGAGCTTATGAGCTCTTACAAAGTACGTGATTCCATCTTTAACAAGTAGATACTTGTTCTCAGCTCTATAGAAAATAGCTTTTCTATCATACAAGTAAGGACTTCCTAAAACAATTCCACATATATCCAAAGGAACTATATCTAACTCAACCTCATCTACAAATGAGGACCCAAAAGAAAACTTAATTTTACATTGTCTAGTCACTTCTAGCTGTGCTTTATCACTTAACCAACCTAATGGATATGGTTTCTTGTGAGGTGTAGTCAATAATCCCAACTTTTTTACAATTGCTTTAGGAATTAAATTTACTTGTGAGCCACTATCAAACAAAGTATCAATCTTTTGATGTTTGGAAACAACTCGAATATGGAAAAGCTCATGTCTTTTTCTCTCATTTTCTTCATCATTAATAGATTGTGCAGAATTACTAGTAGATGCTTCAGAATTTTTACCTCTTATACCTATGGCTGCAATGGTTGTTTCATCTCCTGAGTCCGACCCCAAATCTTTCTAAATAGCTGCAGCAGTCTTCTTCTTCTTGCCCTCGAACTTCTTAGGTCTCAGCTCCAGATGCAGAATCCAACAGTGCTCATCATCATGCCCATCCTTTTTACAGTGAGTGCATGAAGACTTTGTCTTTTGTGCAGTATTGGCCTTCCTTTCTTTCCATTTCTGTTTTCTTTTCTCCTTATTCTTTCTTGCAATGGGTTTGGATGATCCCCCAACTTCTGGGTTCCCATTCTTTCCTCTAGCTTCTAGATGCGTAGCTTGAACAGATACCTCATCTATACTAGTGGGATTAAACATTAGGATAGTGTGCATCATGTAGCTGTGTAGACCCCCTATGTACTTCAACAGAGTCTCAGGTGAGTCTAATGAAATTCCTAGAATCAAATCTCTCTTCCTAAATTCTTGAGTGTAACCCTGTACACTTTTCCCTTTCAATTAGCGAAGAGTTTTCCAGCTCATCATGTCTTACTGCATGTAAGCTAGTGGAGAGAACTGTTTTTTTATTGCAGAAACAAATTCACTCTAGATAGAAAGAATCTTACCATGTTTCTCCATGTCAGCTTGTGTCCTTCCTTCCCACCATACCAAGGCAGTGCCTCCGAGGCATAGGCTGGCCAGCTGAATCTTACTCTTGTCTGAGTCGATACTCTGCACTTTGCAATACACATCAATTTGTCTGATCCAATGATCTAACTTCTCTACATTCAAATCTCCATCATATATTGGTAAATCAAATTTAACATCTAATTTAATCAAAGATGCCTTCTTTTTATGTTCAGGGCTATTAGGAGGTGCGAGAGAGCTTTCTTCTTTCCCTTTGCCTTTTGAGTGGTCATAGAGGAGAGACTCTTCTCCTCATTTATCTTGCTTGGAGCCTGATGAGTCCTCATCTTTATGTTTCCTAAAGTCCTTATAAATTTCCTCTACCATGTTGGGTTGTGTTATATTCTTTCGACGACTAACCTATGTAGTGAATTGGGGGCTTAGAGGGGGGGCAGAGTGACCCCTTCGTTGCGCCGATTGCACAGTGGGGGGGTCACAAGGGGTTTGATGGGGGTGGGTAGCCCGACCCTCACTGCCCCAAGAAAATTTTTTTTTGACCCTATATTAGGTTGGGCAAACCTACCTATGGTTTTGGTCCGTGGTTTTGGATGCGATGGTTTTCGGTCCATGGTATTGGATGCTTCGGCATGTATATATATGTATTGCAACATTGAAAGGAATATAATGAAAAATCAAGCTAGTAGTCTCGGTTGTGGGATCCACGGGAAAATCTCTGTGTATATCTGTTTTATGTGTTATGCTCTCACATCATTTATTTTCTGTGTTTTAGAATTCATACGCAAGTAATTTCCATACGGGGTTAAAACCTACATTTGGGATCAGAGTTGTTTTGGCTTCAAGGGGATGCATTTGTTGCTTATGGGTTTTGCTCGGGCCTGTGGTAGGCCCTGTTTAGTGGGAGATCTGTGAGATCGATTCTGGTGGTGAAAGAAGATGGTGAGCAATGGAAAGATAGAGATCAAGAAATTTAATGGTCAAAGTTTTGAGTTGTGGAAACTCAAGATGGAGGATTTGTTGGTGGATAAAGATCAGTGGATCACGGTAGATCCGGGTACTAAACCAACAAGAGTGTTCGATGAAGAATGGAAGAAGTTGGATCAGAAGGCAAAGAGCACAATAAGATTATGTGTCTCAGATTCAGTATTGCGGAATGTATCAGGGGAAGCTACGATGAAGGCCTTGTGGGACAAGTTAGGGACTTTGTAACAATCTAAGTCTCTAGTGAATAAACTGTTCCTGCGGAAAAAGTTGTATGACTTGAGGATGAAAGATGGAGACTTGGTGACAGAGCATCTGAATGCATTTAATACTGTGGTAAGTAAGTTAGCATCTGTTGATATTAAAGTTTCAGATGAAGATAAGTGCATCGGTTTTTTGTGTTCTCTACCAGATTCGTGGGATAGTCTAGTTATTGCAATAGGTAGCAATGCAACTGCCTTGCAATTTGATGAAATAGCCTTAGTCTTGCTGACGGAGGAGATGAGACGGAAAAATATGGAGAGCCAGAATGGTGATGCCTTTTCTGTACGAGGATGGTCCCGGAATAGAAACAAAAATAAGTCATCGAGTGGGAGATCTAAATCTAGAAGGAGATCTAAATCTCCAAGAAAACCTTTAAAGGTGGTGTGCTGGAAATGTGAAAAGGAAGGGCACTTCAAAAGGGACTGTAAATCTAAAGCTCCTGATAAAGGAAAGGGATCTGATGATGCTCCTTCTCCAGAGGTGAAAACCACCTCAGATGAAGGTGGGGATGCGTACTTGGATTCTTCAAGTACACATGTAGATCATGAGGCATGGTTGATTGACTCAGGTGCATCCTTTCACTTCCCTCCCCATAGAGAGTGGTTCTATGAGGATGATAAATACGATGGTGGTGATGTCTTCTTAGGGGATGATAGGAAGGCTAGAATCATTGGTCGTAGAAAAGTAAAGTTGAATTTGCAAGGTGGAAGGGTTAGAACACTTTCGGGTGTTCTGCATATTCCTACATTAGCTAGAAATTTGATTTCTATAAGCAAGCTAGATGATGCATGTGTAAAAACAATGTTCGAGAAGGATACCTGCAAAATGGTTTGGGGAGCACTGGTATTGATGCAAGGAGTTCGTATTGGAACTCTGTACAAGCTACAAGGTAGCATTGTTGTTGATGGGTGCAACAGTTCTGTGGTTCCTGAAAGTGGAGCTGAAAATCTAGCGGTCTCTGGAGAGAAGACCATGCTGTGGCATCAAAGGCTTGGAAATATTGGAGAGAAGGGCTTTGAATACTTCATGGGAAAGGTATGGTAGAAGGTATGAATAATAGCTCTTTGGATTTTGATTTCAATGAAAATTGTGTATACGGGAAATAGAGTCGAGTGAATTTCTCCTCTGGTGGTAAGAGGGCGAAACAGATATTAGAACTTGTGCACAGTGATGTGTTTGGACATGTGAAGATTCCATCACTAGGTAAGTCTGTGTACTATGTATCATTTATAGATGGCTTATCAAGGAATACATGGATCTATTTCCTTAGGAATAAATCTAAAGTCTTTGACAGGTTTAAAGATTTAAGGCTCTAGTGGAAAACCAAATAGAGGAGAAGATAAAGGTGTTGAGGATAGATAACGGTGGGGAGTTTTCCAGCAAGGAATTTGAAGAATTCTGTAAGAAGTGTGGAATAGCATGACAGAAGACTACTCCATATACACCTCAGCAAAATGGAGTTGCAGAAATAATGAACAAGACGTTGATGGAAAGGGCAAGAAGCATGCTTAGTGGTGCCGGGTTAGGACAGGAATTCTGGGCAGAGGTAGTGGAGATAGCATGTTACCTGGTCAACAGATCACCTTCATCAACGTTGGAGGATAAGACTCCATAAGAGGTATGGATTGGTAAGAAACCCTCTCTTTCACATCTGAGGGTATTTGGATGTGATGCATATGTACATGTTCCAAAGGAGAAACGAACCAAGTTGGATAGTAAATCTGAAAAGTGCATCTTTATTGGCTATAAGGATGGTTTAAAGGGTTATAAGATTTGGAACCCAACAACAAGGAAGGTTGTGTACAACCGAGATGTGGTGTTCAGAGAGGTGAAAGATGTTATTAAACATGAAGTCTAATCAAAGGAACCTGAGAAGATAGAGTTTGAGCTAAAGGAGGAAGAATCAAACTCTACAACAGAGCTATTATAGACTCATGTGCTGGGGTCTGTCTATGTTATTTTAAGCAACGGATCGATAAGATTGCAAAATACACAGGCACTTGAAACAGTAAGAGAAACAACGTAAACAAATACAAAAACACAACAAATTTAATAAGGAGCTCACCCAATCCTCCTGGGCTACGTCTCCTGGTCCAGCTTCAGTGGTGGATTTTCTTTACGTCTTAAAGCAGAGATTTTACAATAAGGAGCTCAATTTGAGTCTCACTTAATAGATGATGATCAGTAGGTTGGTACTTGGATTTCCCAAGCCTCTAGAGTACACAGACTCCCCTTTACTGGATCTCGACCTCAACTGGTCTCAATGGTATGAGCCCAATTTGTTACTCGATACTGGACAGGTATACACCGAGGAGTTGCTTGAATCTCTCAAGACCTCTTTGGAGTTCATAGACTCTCCAAATCTCTCTGTCTCTGTCTGCTCGATGCTGCCTTTGATCTGCAGGTCAGCTCCGCTTCTTTGTTCTCTGCAATTCACTTCTTTCTCTACCTCTATTCCCCCTGTTCTTTGTCTGTTCGTGGCTTAAAGCCAATCTGGTCCCTGACTATTCGTTTCCTCTTCCTGGCCCTCTAGATTGCCTGCCTCTGTCCGTTGGAATTCCCTGCTCTATATCGTCATCGTTGTGTATTGCTGCACAGAGAGGTGGCCACTTGTCACCTTATGGACTGAGTGTCAGTTTTCTTTTAAACAATCATTATTTTCGTTACTCCAGGATTTGCCTGCGAAAATGATCCTTCTGCCAGCTCATCGGTCAGGCCGAACCTAAAACCTTTATGTGCCTCAGTCTATTTTCCTGTTGAATCCGGTCATCCATCGGGTTAATTCTCTGCCGTTGATTTGGAGCCTCTAGATCCTACGGCCTCCGTCTATATCGCGCAGGTAAGTTGCTTGACCGTTACTCACGTGATATAAGTGGTTTTCTCTCTCATCCGTTAGACACACGTTTCCTAATGTATGGCATCGCGCTGAACTTGGCCAAACCCGCTTACCGCTCGAAGTTCACGTGATATCTTGCCAGCTTTTGGGTGCGGGACCTGCCTTCTAATGTTTTTCTCACGGTTTCCTGTTTTCCTCATGATCGAGCACTCGGGGCTTTCCTTCTCTGAGGGTTTTGTCCTGCAAAACTGCCTTTGTTTCTAGATCTAGGCTTCCGATTGCCAATTTGCGTCCATGCACGGTCTCCATGGGCCAACGGTCAGCGCGCTTTGACCGAGGGTCCTCATTGCTCCATGCAGGCCACAATTGCCATTGTCCAAAGGTCATTTCTGATACTTGTTATTCATAAGATTTGATCTGACATAATTTTGAAACAGTCATGAGAAATGTTTAAGGATCCAATTCGGATCAGTTGAACAGTGCTAAGTAATGACTAGAGGATTCAGTTCGACAATTGAGTGAGATGGCATCACATGGGCTTGAAGATTAGGACAGGTTGGATGGAGCTTCCAACTATGTCATATGGAAGACTACAAAATTATTTGTTTTGGAGGAATATGATCATGAGGCCTACATCAAAAGTGTTGTAGCTATTCCCACTCACAACGATCAAAAGAAGAAGTACAAGGCCGAGGAGGGGAAGGCAAAGAGGCTCATTCTCGATGGAGTTCGAGGTCATTTGGTCTGACACTTGTAGGGCAAGGATACAACCTGAGATATGTGGGAAGCATTGTCTTCTTTGTATGAAGGCTCTTCGAACAACGGAAGATGTATTTAGAGTAGAATTTGCAACAAACTTTGATGTAGAAAGGAGAAGGGGTGAACCTCAATATTCAACATCTTGAGGACGCTAGGGACTAGTTTTTTGTAGTGGGGTCCACTCCGCAGCCAACTGCGATGGTGAGGATAGCCCTTAATGGAGTCTTGGATGAATGGCAAGTTTTCGTCCAAAGCATATTGGGTAGAGAAAAACTACCTTCATGGGAGGAGATGTGGGTAGCTCTTCAACAAGAGGAGTTAAGGAGAGACCTAGTGAAGGTCAACCTTAGTGGCAACTATGGGAGTGGCACAAAGACAAAGGAGGAGGAAGAGAACACAACTCTGGCATTGAAGGGACAACAAAAGTCGAAGCAAAAGGACATTTCGAAGGTGAAATGTTTCAGTTGTGGCAAGTTAGGAAACTATGCATCCCAATGTCCTTTGAAGAAAAAGGACAAGGATGAGAAACATGACCCTAAAGCCACTTCAGGAAATATTGACACAATGAGCATGCATGAATGCCCACACATCTCCAGGTGGGAGATGGGGCGATATTGCATTGTAGTTGGGAGGAATACATGTGGGCAGCTTCCTTGAGGAGTCCACCTCTTGGATCAATTCCTTGCTACGGGAGCCCAAGATTCAGAAATATCGAGATGGAAATAGTGTAAGATAATGCAGTGGAGTGTTTGGAGGACACATGTAGTAGCTGGGGACCAGAGACTGATCAACATAGATTAAGGTTGGTAACATTGCAGTTGGAACAATGCAGATGTCATTAGCAGCGTAGAAGATTCAGAGGGACAGAGACTGGCAGTGGTCAGATTCCAACATTCATTGTATTATGCTGAACACAATTAAGTTCAACTAATTTTGGATGTTTTTCAGTTTCTTCTCTCAGTAACTGAGTTGCAATGTAGATGCAGTGCTAGCAGTGGAAGTGCTAATAGCATAGTAGATGCAGCGTTTGAGAGGGAGTTGTTGTACAGATGCAGCAGTGGCAGTGACAGTGTCATGGAAAATAGTATAGTACTAGAAGGAACACAGTGTTGGTGGTAGCAACACTGCAGAAAGAAGATGTTTCAGAAACAAAGCAACATGTAGGTGGACATTGTTGCTAGAGCAATTTCCTTACTAAGAGGGAGTGTTATCTTTTGGTAGCATCAAAAGTGCTCTAGACTTGAAAATTGGTGGAGAGGCTGAGGCACATGAGCTTTAAAGAACCTAAAATTTGGTGAAATTCCACCCAGATTGTATTTTATTAAAATAATTAATATTTTTAATGGGGTTCCTAAGTCTAAAACTTAGGGAAATTATCATATTAATGGGTATTAATCAAAATATGGGTGAGAATGATTTAGAGGGCGGATCAAGTCATGTTTTAATATTAACCGTTGATTAGAGACTTAATCTTGGCTATTGAAGACTCAACTAGAAAAGTATAAAATGGAGGCTTGGGGTTCATTTGGAAACACAGAGAGAGAGAGAGTGAGAGAGAGAATTGATCTAGAGTTCGATTTATGGGGCTAGGATGTTGAGAAATTAGAACTAAGTGATCATTCAGCAGTAGAGGGGTAGTGAGAATCTGGAAGAAGGACTTTCCGGAGAATACTAACAGAGAGGCAAAGAGGGCTTGTAGAGAGGCAACATAGTAGCTGGGAGAGGCTGACGTTGGGCGAGTCTAGGCCCACATATTCCTGACACAGAGCCAGAAGGGCTTGTGTAAAGTAGAAAAGCTTCCTATCACGCAGAATCGAGAACTTCTGGGAACAACAGGAGCTACCCGAGCAGTTGAGAGGGATGACACAGAGGGCAGAGAAGTTGACGCAGAGCCTATGCAGGGCCAACACAAAAATAGTCAGGGTTTATCTAGTCTTGTGTCAGATCAGTGGGGATTCTATCAAGTGAAGTGAGGTAAAACTCAATTAGATTTTCCACCATTATTTTTCTATGTAAAGTATTTCTAGATGAGCATCCTAGATTTGTATTTAGCTATTTCTCCTGCATAATAATAAAACCTCAGAATTGTTTCACCATTTTTCTTGCAATGGGTTTTTCCAGGGACTATTGTGTCCAAAAGTAAGTGTGTCCTATGTATCTTGTTCTTTGCTTTGATTTCTGTTTCATGAGATCAAATATTTAATTATTGTAGGTTGTAGAAGTAATTTTTGTCATTATTTAGAATAATAACTTGATGAATGTAATTTAAAAATCAAGTAGGTGAAGTAGATTCAGATTTGCTGCACTAGGGGTACCTTCAGTGTAGGAATTTTCACAGAAATCATATGATATGGATCATAAGCCAATTTCCCTTCTAGTAATAAATTCATCCCTTCTAACAATTTTTTGACTTCATCTGTTGCTTGCCTGTTATTCACAATGAATGGTCCAACAGTCCTAGGAACCCTGAAAAGGAGTCCCTTCTTTATAGGTACAAAATGTACCTGATCCACATTTAGAGTCCACCTAATGAATTCCAGAGAAAAAATTCTCATGGGAACAAAATTTGGTAATCTAAAGGGCTCAACCTCAGCTCCATACAATCTTATTTGAACATGATCCTAGAAACAAAACCAATCTCCAACCTTTACATCTTTACTCACTTGAAGGAAAGATTGGGCTTTAGGGAGTAAAGTTGGTGCATGTGAACTGTTGATGATTGAATATACAATAGAAAGGAAAGCGAATGAAAAATATGATAGACCCTCATTTCTAGGATCAATTCTTACTATATCAGTGCAGAAAAACATTGATTGTTTATGCTTCAGAGTGTCCATAATAGTCAACTCTAGATGCATGAATTTCTCAACATTGGAATACAAGAATAGATATGTCACAAGTGAAGGAAACCTAAAACAACTTGTAAGAGTGAAATTCATGAATTGGACATTAATTTATTTTTCCCAATATGTTGGTATATGCAATACAACTCTGGGTTTCATCATTACAGCAAACATTCCTAAAATTGCTTTGTCAATTACTATAATGTCCTCTTTCCCTAAAATTCTAGCCAACACCTGAAGAACTTGTCTTACATCTTTGGAAAATATATCCAAGGGAAAATGAGTGGAATCTACATGGAATTGTTTTCCATTAGTCATTAAATACAAGAGAATTGCAGTAGATTCTAGTTCGAATAAATCTTCAAAATAAGTAGACAATGATTGTTCGGAAAAGGAGAAGTAAGACTCTGCTGAAGGATAGCACAACACTTGTTGAATCAAGAGAGAGGACACATGAAAAAAACTCTCCCAGCCTATTTATCACAAAGCACCATTGAGGATACACTGTTGAAACTAGCCAATGAATAAATTCAGGAAACATATATGTTTGAGGGAAAAAGGTTACCAGCACGCCATATTTTACCATTACAGAGCAAATTGGGGAATTGGATTGTTTAACTGAACATGTTGGTATAATTCATGATAGTTGACAGGGAAAGAAACATCGAATATATGTCTTTCAGTATCCATGAGCGAAATGTGAGAGGATGAACTAGATAAAACAATTTTCTTAGCTATTTTTAAAGGATAAACGATTGATTATGACAAAATACTTAGTACTGTTGATGAGGCTGGCTCGGATGTGAGCTGGACTTTGAATTTCTCAGCAGCGAACAACAGGACAATGCACTGAGAAAAAGACAAGAAAAGGTTTTATAGTGGAATGGGAAAATATAATAGGGAAAGCAACATTAAATTCCATTGTGGGAAAATAACCGAATTTAATGAAGGATTTGAAAGTTTGGAGGACAGTTGAACAAAGAAGTATGACATGGCAAATGAAATTAGAATGAACTGGCTCGCTTGTTGATGTCACTCCTGGGGGACTTCTCTGTATGGGACTAACTTCTGGGTGGTGCTCCCGCAGTAAATTTGCACCACTCATCCAAACATAAAGAGGTCCAACAAAAGTCTTTATGGGTGAACTGTCCTTGTTAACCTTCAACTTAGTTGTGTCATCGGGCTTTCTCCATTAGGCAGGTCATGTCCTCTCTACCTTTCGCTCACCAACAACATGCCCACACTTTAACACTTTTGACTGCCACTGCAGGGTCCCATTGTCCTTCTTAATTTATTACAAGAAACTTTGTAGCAAAAATATATTAGTAATGAAAAATAATTTTGATAAACCAACATAACTTTAGTTTAATCAAATAACAAGAAGTCTTTCACATTTTTGGTTTTTCTCTTTCGGTATTTGATTTTTTTTTCTTTTTACAATTATATTTAACATGTACATCACATATAATTTAAAACAGTTTACAACAATAAAAATGGCAACATAATGTTCCCCTAATTTTGTGCTTAATTTAAACCATATTCTTGAGCCACCTCTTATTGCCAGAGTTGTTTTAATTTCCAACTATTTTGATTTCCAACTACATCAACCTATTGCATATTAAAATCACTAAACCGCGTCCCAACTAATCACCAATCCAAATGTCAAGAGAACCAACTAAGAGGCGCAATTATTAATAAAGACATAAATGAGAATCGAAATGGAGGTGTGCACAATGGAAGCAAGATACAACAATAAGAAAATTTCACACATCGACACAGACGACTCTTAAAAGCGTGTTTCCCAACAACAATAAAATGTTCATACTCCACTGAAAGAAACCACATGCAATAGGAACCAAGCATACTCTTTCTAGAAAACGAAAAACATCACACATATTTTATATCTCTCAGCACTCCCATGAGGGAGGTCAAGGCCCATGCAGGGTCTGATACCATCAAAGAAACCAATATACAAACCAAACATTATTTTTGTATTCTCTTCATTCACAAATATGATAGAAATATATAGTTCGATTGAGATCCAACAGAAGCTAAACATAGACAAGGAAGTTGAGATATTCTCTCAAGAAAAATCCAAACTAACTTTAAATTTACCATATAAGCATCAACTCCCCGTACTTAGAATTTGATGTGGCTTTTCATGAGCATCAATAGGAGTGGATTTATAACCTTTTATTTGCATTGCTTTTCCTTCGTCTCCAACATGTTAACGCATGGTTTTTTTCCCTTTTGATGAATCCAATGTCGCTTTTAATGCTTCCTTAATACTTAACATGGCATGTGCACTCAATGCGTTGTACTCTAGCATACATCCAACGTAGCCCTGGGTGTCTTCTAATGCATCCTTTGGATCCATTTCAATGTTGTATCCAATATAAACTTGGTGACATGTTATTAGGCTCAATGCATTGTATATTTAATACACTCAGCTTTCATGGAATGCATCTTACCAGTTCCTTATTGCGTTTAATATAAATATGCTCTTGTGTGATGATTAGCATGCATTCTTGTGACGATTGACGTGTCTGATGAGGTTTTCCCCTTGATTTTCAAAATTTCAACATTCCATTTAAGGAAGTGGACGTAATGAATACATCATAAGTTATATTTCTCTTAACCAAGTGTCTTTAGGGTCATAACCATGTGTGGCCTCCCCATTTCTTTTAGCATTGTTGCCTTACGGATTTTTTTCTCCCTGCATTGGTCGCATTGCATCACTTTTGTGATGTGTATATATATCCACCAATGTTTCCTTTATGTTATTTCCGAGTGCACTTATTTTGGACTCAACACTTATGCATTTTCTTCTCCAATGTATGTGTTGGATTTTGTGCAGAAATTGTAACTTTTTTATGTCGATTGAGTAACCTTCATGAGCGCACTAAATTCTTAAATAAATTGTTTAATATATTCCCCAATTAAAACTTGTATTACGTTACATGGTAAGGCCTTGCATCACGTGGTTTCTACTTCCAGTCTCATGATAGTCCGGTGACATCTATTATATAATGGGTTTCACTCATTAATTTTCCAAAGAAAAACCCATAGAGGCCCTAAAATGACTACACCACATTTGTTCTCACTTTAACTTCATGGAGTTCCATATGCATCTTGTGCAGATAAAAAGTTTATGACCTACGAAATTTAGCTAGAATATCCCGGGCTAAACAGAGATTATTATTGCTTCTCCCCATATTTTTCCAACTAGGTCATATGACATACCCTTCGCAAAACAGTCCTTTAGAAGAGTCCACGTAATATGAATTAGAAAACCTTATAATCTTTTCAATATTCTTTACAAAAATTAACATGCATAAAGGGATAACTCATATAAGTCAACTCAGAAAAGTTCTTTGACTCGATAAAGTTGGATAAGCTCATTAAGGAATTTGAAATGATTATGCCAATGCAATTTGATAAGAATGTCTTCAAAAGATTTCTCCAAAGAGAAAAGTGCATATATGAATAAAACCCCTTTATTTAGAGAATGATTAAAGACAACAATGATATGAAATGCAATAATATAATGCAAGTGTCATGGAATTCTTGAAAAAATGCCTCCTAGAGGTTAGGGATTAAGTTGGGACCCAACTAGGACTTTCATCATGATAATCTACGGTTTGATTTTCCAAGCCCTAGTGCAGCTAACAAATGAAAGCCAAAATGAAGTCATGACTATTAACACAAGGTACCTTCACTAATTATAATGCATATTATAGAAAAATAAAGCTTGAAGTTGCATGAGAAATCAAATCACCTAAAACACTAATGCATTAATGATCAGGAGCTCAAAGTTTGCCCAAATTCAAAGTTGTCAGAATGGTGTGGAACCTTAACGACCACATAGATCTAATCGTCCTGAATCCGACGTAACTCGTTTCGTGTGAAACAGACACCGTATGCTTCCAGAAACACGATCTGTTCACTTTGTTAAACAAATAAAATTTTCGGAGGTGTTGATGGGGATGCACACTGGGCATCCATACAATAGAGTCAGTAAAAGGAATATTCTTGGTATATTCCTATGATATATTCCTTCAACATATTCTTTGGAATATTCTCAGGCTCAATGGCATCATTATATTGGTCACATGTTTTTTATTTAGGCCAATGAGGAGGTGACATGTGGCTAAGCCTGAAGTGCCACGTGCCCTCCTCATTTTAATGCAAAAAAAATTATGGCAGACAGGGTAGAGGTTACGTTTGACCCCACGACCTCCCATAGCATAGACAAACCACTTACCATTGTGCCCACACGGTGTTACTTAATCATATGGGGGAGGCGCATATAATTAAATTTGTATGGTTTGGGAGTTGGGGGGATGGGACCATGGTTAACCCCCGACCCCGCTCCACAAACAATGGTTAGGGGCTAACCATGGCCCTAAACCTGTAATCATCCCTGATAGCTGTAACAAAAAACTAGCCATGTGAACATAAATGCCGATGGTGGAGTGGGGGGCCCGACAGACGGGGGCGAGTCGTTAGCCTTAAGCCCTAGGCATGTGCCCCCCCCGCCCCCCACGTGGCGAGAGTTTTTGGAATTAAGCATTAGAGGATGTTTTAAAGTTTCAACAATTTCACTCAATTTTCAGTGAAAATGTCACTCAGTTAGAGTGCTTGTTGGGTGAAATTGTAGGATGATGTGGGATTTTGGGGAAAATATAGAGTAAATAGTGGGAAAACTAGGAGAGGTCATAACTTCTCTAGTTTTTTACCAAATTGGATGAAGAAAGAGGCTAAGCAGCCATTTTTGAACATTATGGACTCAATGGTGCAGGTTTCAGAATCAAAGGAGTACTTCTATATAATATGTTTACGGATTCAAGTTTATGGGTGCCATGGTCAACTAGAGTGTTGATTCAGTTTATGGAGGAGTTTGAAGATGTAGATGACCTTGGAGGGGTTTTCCATCCTCCATGTACTTTCTCCAACAGCTATTACATCAGTGTTGTAGATTGTATTCCTCTTTTCTCTATATTGTTTGGAAAAGAGACTTGTTTATGTACTTCAAGTGGATTGTGGTATTGTTGATGCTCTATGAAGTTGGAGTATGGGGTCTTGGTGTAAGGTGCCTTTGTTTGCTAAAAGTTTACATGTTTAACTGTAGGTTTACATGTATATGGAGTGATAACTCTTTCAGAAGTTGTTTCTTTGAAGGAGAAACTAACCATTCCATTTCTCAGCACTTTATGTACTCTTGTTTTTCTAAATATTGAGCATAATTAAAAGGGGTCATGCCACTAGAGCTAATCCAAGGAGATGTGTCCCAGGAGGGGTTAACTCCTTTAACAATGGTTGGTGTATTACTGATTGATGCATGCTTCCATTCAGTGTTTTGATTTCATGTTTAATTTTTTCCATGAAATTAACGTAAGAAACACACATAAAACTCATGTTTTTACTTGTTATTTTGGAGTACAAACCTCAAGGACATTTTTGTATTCTGATGAGGATCTTAGCATAGAAAAATAATATTCCACATTCAAATCAACTTGGTATCAGAGCACTAGGTTTTCTTTGTGCAAGGAGGAATTGACTGTTGTTTGCAAGTGAATGTGTTTTGAAGCTCAAGTGAGGATAAGGTTTTGGAAAGGAGAGCAAGATTATTACAATCTCTAGCACCAGTTCTACCTCAAGTTGCAATAGAAGCTTCAAGCAAAGCATGTCCCAAGGAGGAGAACCTGCAAGAATGTCAGAGGGTGTGAAGGCTTTTATAAAGGATTTCTTAGACATGGAAGAAATGGTGAAAATCGTCTATAAAGAGAGGAATACCAAATTGCAAGGTGAAAGCTCTAGACCTCCAAGAAGATAATGTTTTCTAAGGGAAAAAGGTAACAAGAATGGTGATAAACCACCATCTTCTCCACAATCATCATATTTTTCTACAACTCTTATGCAAGATGCTAGTATAGAAAGTCCCTCGGAGAAGGTAGATGGACAAGTTTGTACCTTTTTTCCACATGATGTGGAGGATGAGGTTCTATGAGCACCTAAATTCAAGGAGCTAAAATAAGAGAGCCAAAGAGTCCAAGAGGACACATACAGAATCAAAAGAGAGTTTGAAAACATCTTTGTATGTGATTCAAATTGGATCCTAAACACTCTCTAAGTTTTCATAAACTCGTTCAAATTATGCCAAACAGATTCAAGTCTTAGAAAGATCAAGCTATCAGAAGGAATCCTCGTGATAGTTGCAATTGTGATTAGTGCGGAGCAACGAGGACCCTTGGTCGAGCGCGCAGACTGTTAGCCCATGGTAACGTGTGCTAGCGCAAATTGGAAAAACCAAGGGCTAATTCAAGAAACGGTGGTGGTTTTTGATATGCAATTAGTGCTAATCGTGTATCACAGGGCGTCCCCCTCAGTGAAGGAAAGCCCCGAAGTTCCCAGACCCGAAATGCCTATGAAATGTGGAAAAGCAATAAATTCGGTTCCGTGCATTCCACAAAACCGGCAGGATATTTGAAGGCCTCGAGGCGGTAAGCAGTTTTGACCGAGTCTCGCCTGATGGCACACACTGAGTGAGACATGTCCGGCGAAAGAGAGAGAAAACCGCTCACATCCGATGGGTAAACGTCATGTTACTTACCCACCCGATATGAACGACAACCGTAGGATCTGGGGGGCCTAGATCGACGGCGGAGGCGCGTCCCAATAAATGACCAGATTTGACAAGGTTGTAAAGAAATATTACATGGGATTTCAAGTCTGACGTGGACGATGAGTTGGCAGAAGATTCGTGTTTCACGGGCATCTTGGAGCAAACGAAAAATAATGGCCATTCAAATCTATCCAAGGAACCTGACACACTCGTCCGTTGCAGAATAGGTGGCCACCTCCCTGTGAAGCATTACACAATGATGATGATGCAGAATAGGGGAGTTCGAATGGACAGAGGAAGGAAAACCAGAATGCTGGGAAGCGGAAATGAACCGACGGAAAGCAGACTGGATTTAAAGCCATGAACTGACAGAAGCAGAGGACACACACACAGAGAGGAGTTAGTTAGACGCAGAAAGCTAAGAGGAGAGAACAGAGAGAAGAAGCTGAGCTGACCTGAGGGTAGCATCGAGCCATAAAGAGCCAGAGAGAGTTAGAGAGTCTGTGCACTCCAGAGAAAGCTTGAGAGGTTCAAGAAAGCTCCTCGGCATAGCCTCGTCATGTATGAGTTTCAGATTGGGCTCATACTACTGTGAGCAGTAGAGGTCAAGTACCAATAACGAGAGTCTGTGTACTCAAATCCTACTGATTCATATCTGTTGAGTGAGACTCAAATTGAGCTCATTGTTGTAAAGAAACTCTACTTTGAAAACATAATAGAGAGGCCACCACTGAAAGCTGGACCAGGAGACATAGCCCAGGAGTATTGGGCGAACTCCTTATTAGACTTGTTGTATTACACGTTTTGCTGTTATGTTTTCTCTAATGACCTCAGTGTCTATGTATTTTGCAATTTTATTGATCCATTGCATAAAGTAACATAGGTGCATCCATGCACATGAGTCTGTAATACCTTTAATTCTTTGTCCTGGATAAATTCCAGATCAAGTGGTATCAAATCTCTAGGTTACTAAGGTTAGACAAGCTTGTGTTGGATTTTGTTGTCGAATGCTAACTAGATCAAAGCTTAAATTAGGAGAAGGAAGGTTGTTTGAAACTAACCCTGAAATTGGAAGAGTCTATCCTGAGAGGAAAATGTCAAGAAGAAAGTCCCTTGGAATCACACCTTCAGTTCATGGATAGTTTCATGACCATGAGAGCCATGGTAGAGGAAATGTATAAAGAATTTAAGAAAGGTAGAGAGGAAGATGCATCAAAATCCAAAAGAGATAAGGGAGCAGAAGAATCTCTCCTCCATGACCACTCTAAAGGCAAGGGGAAAGAAGAAAAACTTCCCACACCTCCTAATAGCCCTGAAAACAAAAAAGAAAACATCTTTGATTAAATTAGATGTTAAATTTGATTTAACGATATATGATGGAGAGTTGAATGCAGAGAAGCTGGATAATTGGATTAGACAGATTGATGTTTATTGTAGAGTGTAGAGCATTGATTCAGACAAGAGTAAGATTCAGCGAGCCAGACTACGCCTTGGAGGCACTGCCTTGGTATGGTGGGAAGGCAGGACACAAGCTGACATGAAGAAACATGGTAAAATTCTTTTTGTCTGGAGTGAATTTGTTTTTGCAATTAAAAAGCAATTCTATCCACTAGCCTATATGCAGCAAGCCATGATGAGCTAGAAAACTCTTCGACAATTGAAGTGGCAAAGTGTACAAAGTTACATTCAAGAATTTAGGAAAAGAGCTGTGATTCTAGGAATTTCTTTAGACTCACCTGAAACTATACTGAAGTATATAGGTGGTCTACACAGCTACTTAAGGCACACTATTCTCGTGTTTAATCCCACTAGCATAGATGAGGTATCTGTTCAGGCTACACATATAGAAGGTAGAGGAAAGAATGCGAACCCAGAAGTTGGGGGATCATCAAAACCCACGGCAAGCAAAAGCGAGGAAAAGAGAAAACAGAAATGGAAAGAGAGGAAACCCAATACTATACAAAAGACCAAGTCTTCATGCATTCACTGTAAGAAGGATGGGCATGATGAACACTGCTAGATCCTACATCTGGCGCTAAGACCCAAGAAGTTTGAGGGCAAGAAGAAGAGGACTGCTGCAGCTATTCAAAAGGATTTGGGGTCAGACTCAAGATATGAAACAATAATTGTAGCCACAAGTATAAAAGGTAAAAATTCTGAAGCATCTACTAGTAATTCTGCAAAATCTACTGATAATGAAAAAAATGAGAGGAAAATACATGAGCTTTTTCATATTCGAGTTATTTCCAAGCATCAAAAGATTGATACTTTGTTTGATAGTGGCTCACAAGTAAATTTAATTTCTGAAGCAATTGTAAAGAAATTGGGATTACTAACCACACCTCACAGAAATCCATATCCATTAGGTTGGTTATGTGATAAAGCACAGCTACAAGTGACTAGACAATATAAACTTAGGTTTTCTTTTGGCTCAACATTTGTAGATGAGGTTGAGTTAGATAAAGTTCCTTTGGATATATGTGGAATTGTTTTAGGAAGTCCTTCCTTGTATGATAGAAAAGCTATTTTCTATAGAGCTGAGAACAAGTATCAACTCGTTAAAGATGGAATTGAATATACTGTAAGAGCTCATAAACTCAAGAATAATTATACTCTCATAAACTCAGGGCAGATGAAAAGAATTGTAAATTCATGCAAACAATTTTTACTGATGGTTGTAAAGGAAAAGAAACCTGATAAAACCAATGTATTTGAGGTTTGTGATGCTAAACAACAAGCTTATTTAGAAAAAGTTGTTTCAAAATATGATATATTGTTTCAAGAACCTAAAGTTCTGCCACCCAAAAAGGAAATAGTACATGATATTAATTTGTAGCAAGATGCTCCATTGCCTAACATCGGAATGTACAGGTTGTTCGCTTTAGAGAATGCATAATTCAAGAAGCAGGTACAACAGCTGCTTGAAAAGGGGTTCATCAGACCTAGCACATCACCATGTGGGTCTCCGATTGTCTTGGTGAGAAAGAAAGATGGCTCATGGAGAATGTGCATTGATTACCGAGCACTGAATAAGATAATGATAAGAAGTCGTTATCCCCTTCCTCGCATAGATGATCTATTGGATCAATTAAAGGAAGTTGTTTATTTCTCCAAGTTGGACTTGCATAGTGGCTATCATCATGTCAGAGTTGCAGAGCAAGCTGCATGGAAGACTGCTTTCAAAACAAAGCAGGGATTGTATGAGTGGTTGGTTATGCCTTTTGGCTTAACTAATGCTTCTGCAAATTTCATGAGAGTAATGAATGATATACTCAGACCTTTTCTTGATGATTTTGTCATTGTATATTTGGATGACGTTCTTATATTCAGTAAAACATGGGAAGAACATTTAAAGCATGTTAAGCAGACTCTAGATGTTTTGAAAAAAGAAAATCTTTATGTTAAGCTCTCAAAATGTGAATTTGGCAAAACATATTTGAATTATTTGGGTCATATTATAGGCCTCTAAGGTTGCAGTCATTATAAACTGGCCTAAACCCAAATCTACTACCAATGTTAGAAGCTTCTTAGGAGTAGCACAGTATTGGAGAAAGTTTATTTCTAACTTTTCCTTAATTGCAGCTCCCTTACATGCTTTAATAAGATTGAACAAGGTGTTTTAGTGGGGAGGAAAACAGCAGAAAGCCTTCGACACCTTGAAATAAAAGATTAGTACAACACCAGTACTAGCACTGCCCGATCTTCAAAGACCATTTGAGATTGAAACGGATGCCAGTGACTATGCCATGGGAGCAGTGTTGATGCAGCACGGTAAACCCATATGTTATCATTCTAAGACATTTAATTCTGCAGTAGTTAATTATCCCACATATGATAAAGAATTGTATGCATTAGTACTTAGTGTGAAAAAGTGGAAACATTATTTAATGGGCAAAGATACAGTTATACATACTGACCATCAACCACTTCAATATTTGCACTCACAAACTAAGTTGCAGCAATCAAGACACTATAGGTGGATGGGTTTTCTACAACAATTTCATCTTGTCATCAGATATAAAAAGGGCATACACAATAAAGCTGTAGATATGTTGTCTAGACCAATCATAAATGCATCCACTATAATTAAGCATAATTCAGTATTGCATGAAATCGACATTGAACAGTATGCTCAAGATATAGATTTTAAAGATGTATATGCAACTTTAAGTCATGGAAAACAAGTAGAAGAATTGGATTATCATGTTAAGGACCAACTCTTGTATCATTTGGGAACGTTATGCATTCCTCAAACAGAAAGAGTAAAGGTAATTCGAGAAGCACATAGTTCTTTAATATCAGGTCACTTTGGTGTAAGTAAAATAGTGGCACAACTGTAAAGATTTTGTTATTGGCCAAAAATGAATGAGACAGTTTCTAGATATGTAAGAGGGTGTACCATGTGTGCTAAAATCAAGCCCAACAATAGAAAATTAGGCTTGTACACTCCACTACCAGTTCCTTCTCATCCTTGGCAAAGTGTTTCCATGGACTTTGTTGGAGGACTCCCTAAATCTAGGAAAGGTCATGACTATTTATATGTTGTTATGGATAGGTTCAACAAAATGTGTATTTTTATACCTTGTAACAAACAAAGTACAGCTGAAAAGACTGCAAAGCTTTTCTTTCAGGATGTATGGGTTCATTTTGGATTACCCACTTCCATTATATCGGATCGAGATACCCGATTTATTGGGAAATTTTGGTCAAGTTTGTGGGAATTGATGGACACGGGGTTGAAGAAGAGCACAACTTTTCGTCCACAAACAGATGGCCAAACAGAAGTAGTCAACATGATAGTGATCCAGTTGCTCAGAGGCTATTGTAGCAAGCATCCCAGGCTTTGGGATGAACATCTATGTTATGTGCAGCACGCTTACAACTGAGCTAAACATTCTTCTACACAGAGATCCCCTTTTGAGACCTGTTTTGGTTTCATACCAAGGTCTCCCTTGGATTTTGTCTTTGGTAAAGACATAGCAAGTGATGGACACAGTGATGTGGACAAGGCAACCAAGTTCATCGAACAAATCCAAGAGATTCACCAAGAAGTACAAGAACAACTGGAAAAGAGCCAAGCTAAGTATAAGGCAAGGCATGACGAGCATCGGATGGAGCATAGTTTCCAAGTTGGTGATCAAGTCTGGCTGTATGTCAGCAAAGACCAAATGCAAGGTGAAGGTAAGAAGCTGAAGCCAATAAGGTATGGACCTTTCAAGATACTTGAGAAAATTGGTGAGAATGCTTTTCACCTTGATTTATTAGCTTACTTGCACATCTACTTAGTTGTTAATGCAAATAGTTTGAGATTATTTGAACCTTTATTAATTGAAGATCCCGAAGAGTAGAGTCAATTGCCTTTTATTTATGATCTGTTTCCTGAATATCTTAATGAATTGCAGGAAGATACAGTTCTGGACAGGAAGGTGAGAACTACGCACAGAGGGGATGTTGAGTACCTCAGAATTGGACTCAAAGGTTCAAAGCCAAGCAGTGAAAAATGGATAGAAATTGGGCAAGTGAGGAATCAGTACCCTCACTTGATTGATGCTTAAAAATAAAATTTTGTTAGTCCAAAAGCTTTCTCAGTAGGAAGGCCGTGATCCGAATTGGATTCGAAACACTCTTTAATTTTTCATAAACTCATTCAAATTATGCCAAACAGATTCAAGTCTTAGAAAGATCAAGCTATCAGAAGGAATCCTCATGACAGTTGCAATTGTGATCAGCGCAGAGCAATGAGGACCCTCTGTCGAGCGCACAGATTGTTGCTCCATGTTAACGTGCGCTAGCGTAAATTGGCAAAACCAAAGGCTAATTCAAGAAATGGGGGTGGTTTCTGATATGCAATAAAGTGCTATTCACATATTGCAAAGCATCCCCCTCAGTGAAGGAAAGCCTCGAAGTGCCCGGACTCGAAATGGCTATGAAATGCGGAAAAGTAATAAATTTGGTTCCGTGGATTCCATAAAACCGGAAGGATATCGAAATGCCTCAAGGCATAAGTAGTTTTGACCGAGTCCCACCGTATGCCACACACTAAGTGACATGCGTTCGGCGAAAGAGAGAGAAAACTGCTCACATCATACAGGTAAACATCATGCTACTTACCTGCCCGATATGAATGACGACCCTAGGATCTTTGTGCCCAAATCAACGGCGGAGGCATGTCCCGATAAATGACCGGATTTGACAAGGTTGTAAAGCAAGATTACATGGGATTTGAAGTCCGACATGGATGATGAGTTAGCAAAAGGTTCGTGTTTCGCGGTCATCTTGGAGCAAATAGAAATAACGTTCATTCAAATGTGTCCAAGGAACCTGACACACTCACCTGTTGTAGAATAGGTGGCCACCTCCCTGTGAAGCGTTACACAGTGATGATGATGCAGAGCATGGGATTTCGAACGGACAGAGGAAGGAAAACTAGAATGCCAGGAAGTAGAAACGAACCGACAGAAAGTAGACTAGCTTTAAAGCCATGAACTGACAAAAGTAGAGGACACACACACACAGAGCAGTTAGTTAGACACAGAAAGCTAAGAGTAGAGAACAAAGAGAAGACGCTGAGTTGACCTGAGGGCAGCATCAAGCCAGACAGAGCCAGAGAGAGTCAGAGAGTCTGTGCACTCGATAGAAAGCTTGAGAGGTTCAAGCGAGCTCCTCGGCATAGGCCTGTCATGTATGAGTTTCAGATTTGGCTCATACTACTGTGACCAGTAGAGGCCAATACTAGTAAGGATAGTCTATGTACTCAAATCCTACTGATTCATATCCATTGAGTGAGACTCAAATTGAGCTCACTGTTATAAAGAAACTCTGCTTTGAAAACATAATAGAGAGGCCACCACTGAAAGCTGGACTAGGAGACGTAGCCCAGGAGTATTGGGTGAACTCCTTATTAAACTTGTTGTATTACATGTTTTCCTGTTATGTTTTCTCTAACTACCTGAGTTTCTATGTATTTTGCAAGCTTATCGATCCATTGCATAAAGTAACATAGGTGCATCCATGCACATGAGTCTGTAATACCTTTAATTCTTTGTCCTGGATAAATTCCAGATCAGTATGTCAATCAAAAGATGAGGCAAATGGTAATAATTTACATGCTTCTTATTTACATGAAATTGTTGATGTAAACTCATTTGCAAACTTTGAGAAACATAGTAAAGGCATTGGATCCAAGCTCTTGACCAAGATGGGTTACAAGAAAGGAGGCCTTTGAGTGAACCATCAAGGAATTAAAAATCCAATTGAGGCAAAGGAGAGGCCTACATATGAAGGCTTAGGCTATGTTGCAAAATAATAATGGTTTTCTAGCAGCAACTCATGGGTATCATGTTCCTTTTGCCATAAGAGAGGACATGAAGAGGGAAGATGTTGGGATTTGTATCCAGAATTTGTACCTGCTTGGTTCCTCAAGTATAAGGAGGACTTGAAGTGAAAAACATCTCTAAAGAGAGATGAACAAGTTGAAGAATAAATGAAGCTAATTTCTTCTTTCCATGTAAGCTCCTCACACAAGAAGCGTAAGCCAAAGGACAACAAAAAGAGGTATAATCATCTTGTTAATTCCAATGCTCTTCATAATGGAAAACAACATGTTGATTTGAATAACATGTTGAGGAATGTGTTTCCAACCTTTTTCCTTTCATCTAATGATTGTGTAGATAAGTGCTATAAAAGGAAAGAAATCATCAATAAGATGTTTATGTCTAATAGAATTGAGACTGAAGAGAGAAAATCTCATCCAAGGTTAAAGACATGTGATCCAAGAGAAGCTCAAAAGAACTTTTGAACTCACTTTAATATCCACGGGAATTGGGTCAAGAAGTGTTGGAAATTGTTTCTACAACTTCATCCTAGCAAGGGAAAGCAAATTATGAAAGCACCAGAAGAGGAAGCGAGAAAAGAAAAAGTGGTGCAAGATGTGACCATCCCTAAAGCAGCTCTAGAAGGAGAAAATGTTCAAATAGAGAGTTCATTTACCTGGTTGGGTAAGAAATGGGTGGACTATTTGTGTAATTGAAGTTTGTAAATCTTTGTTTTGCGCTAGTTTCATATCCCCATAGTTAGGCAATTTGTAAAAGTGATGTTCATAAATAAATCACTTATATGCAACAATGTTTTCTTTGGCATTGTTATGCTACTTTGGCTTGTTGATAGTTAATTTTAATGGAAAATTTGGGAGTCAAGTCTATTCCATATTGTAAAATTCATTTCTATTCGTAGTTTAAGAAAGCATTTTAAAAATTGTTGTATGAGTAGTTGCTACACATTTAGTATATTATAAATGTGTTAAGAACTGAGTTATACAAGTATTCACTATGTGAAACTTGTTTGGTTCATTTGTCAAAGTATTTTTGGGATCTTATCCTTGATAAGGATTTTGCAGAAGATCGCAATGGGATTTATTCTTCGGAAGGATGTTGTTGTGGATGGCCATAGCGACATGGACATACCGAGAAAAACATTGAACTTGAATTCTTTGATCCGGTTATATTTCAAGTTCAGCTTAAGAAAAGGCCAAGACAAGTACAATTCAAGGCACTACAATCATCGATTGGATCGAGTTTGTAAAGGTGAAGGAATTGTACCTTCAAATGCTGAACAATTGAGAGTGAAATTTTGGGGACCAAAATTTTTAGTGGGGATGTTAAACACACACATGGTAGCAAGGGAATATGAAATATAAAACATGAGAGTACAATTTTTATTAACAAGTGATATACATTTATAGTATATATTGTGACCGTTGGGTTCCACATCCCAAGGTCTCTTGGACTCCTTTTGTCTATTCGACTTCCACACTAACCCATTGAGGATTAGGTGTCCAACATTACCCCCTAATCCGAAGGGTTATGTATGAGTCCAAGAAGAGAGCTGTAATACAAAATGTGAAAAAATGCATGGCAACACTACGCTGAATGTGCTCTCTAAAATGTTGGTATAAAGGGCAGTGGTTCAAGGATGACCACCAACACTGGAACGCTTAGTGCAGTTCCCGGAACTCTTCCAAAACTGGAAAGAAGCTGAAGTCTTCTACTAGAGGAAGTGCTCCTATTGTTTTGAAGAGGGAAACCTTCAACCATGAAAGGGAGGTCTCACCCCACATAAAAGGGAGAACTTCAACCTAAAAAGGGAAGTCTCAACCTATGATGGTTTAAGGATGACCAAAAAATATGGAATGCTTAATGCAATTCGTGGAACTCTCCTAAAGCTGGCAAGAAGATGAAGTCTTCTACTAGAGGAAGTGTTTTGAATTTTGTTCCTGGAATTCTTCCGACACTGGCAAGACGCTGAAGTCTTCTGCTATAGGAAGTGTCCAAGATTACCAACTGAAGGCATGTTCACAGGCATCCTTGTTTCTGGCTACAACTCTGAAACTGGTGTGGCAAGTTGTGGCTCAGGCTCGCTATATGTGACTTTGAAGCTTGTAGATGACCATCATTTCCCCCCTATCAGATGCAAGGTGAGATGATGGAGAAAACTCAACTGTAAGACTGTTCAATACTCTGGAACAAGTTCTGACATGTGATTGGAATATCTTCTTGGATGTTGATGCCCATTGCCAAGAAGCGATCCATCCAAGATGAATATTTGTTCTTGCAGGACGTTTGTTTCTGAAGCATCTGTGTGAAGAATGGGTGGTTTTATGACAGTGCTTACATGGATGAAGATCAAAACAGTGATCTTTCAAATGTCCAACTCAATCACAGTGTTGGAATTTCACAATCTGTTGTTGTTGTTGTTGTTGTGGAAGATGGGCAGAATCTAGAATAGCTGACGGTGAACTATCATGAGGAGTAGGTGAACTGTCATGAATGAATCCAACACTTTGAAATTGGATTGGTTTGGAGTAGTCTGGAATATGAAAGGACAAGTCCTTGTCATATCTAATACCGGTTCTATGCTTTTTATGGACAAGCTCTTCCCAAGGTTTGATGATGGACTTGGGAAGTGCAAGCTAAACTTCTGCATCTACATGTACAACTGCTACTTTATGGGAGTCTATTTCAATCTTCTGAACAGAAATAGGTTTAGAATGACTCCTTTGTTTTAATTCTTCTTGTTGTAGCTGAGTTTCAAGATGCAAAAAAATAATTTTCTCTTGTGCATTTTGTAGACAGACTTGAATATCTGTGAGAGAAACTTTGCTGACTTTTAATGTATCATGATTAGTAGACAATATCAGAGTTTTAAGGAACTCTAATACTTCACTGATTCTAGCCATTTTTTCTTCAATGTCTAATTTACACCTTAAAAACTGATCACAACTACTACTCAATGCAAAAAAGTAATACCCACTCACAGTACACAGCAATATCCTTTATAAATGTGCAACAAATGAATCAAGGAATCAATGCATATATATGTAGACAGAGACTATAATGAGTTTCAATGCTACAACTGGGGTAGCAACAACTGCAAACTTGCTTGGATCCTTCAAATACTCCTTCACTTTCAAAGCATAAATGATGGCTATTAAAACTTCAACAATTATAACACCATGTCATGGACAGGACTTGAATGCTCATATATAAATACTTTGACTAGGGTACAATTCAATATTCTCTGATCTTGCCACTTTCTTCAAAGAAAACAATAGTCCGTTGTAAGAAACCCAACTAGAATAACTAAGAGAAAACCACAAAGAGTCCTGAGTTTGTATGATTTGGTCCACTGTAGTATTTTATCAAACAGTTTGTGTATCAAATGCTGTAGGTGCATTCCTTGTTGTTGGCTCAACTTTAGACCCAGCAAGCATAAATAATACTAATAACAAGTGTAGCAACCACAAACTTCTTCACTCTTCACTGAAATACATGTTCAGAATTTACACAATGATGTTCAGAATCACTCATGCCCAAAACTCATCTCATCTGTTGGATTTTTTTTTTGAAAATGAACAATCATTTATTTCGATTGGACATAAGTTTATACAGAAAAATAAAGATAGATGGAACCTGGTACTGCAGTGTCGTTAATGAGGCTCAAGATTACAATCTTCATAGTGGGCACTGCCCAGAATATAAGACTTTCATGAAATTAATTTCAGCAGTAACTTCTTTGAAGATATTTTCCAGCTAAGAGGAGGAATTAACTCAGCTCCCATGTGTACTCAGTTCTGAAAGATGCACACATACCCAGTTCATTCCAGCTCCAATTAAAGAATTACACCAACAGTTGATATATCTTCTAGAAGGGATTAAATATGTCCAGGTGCCATATAAAGTTTCACTAAGCACGTGCAGCAGTAAAAGGAAGAATAGTGTGGACCCTCCTAGTAACCATTAGGCAAACAACTAACAATTCATAGTCCCCACATTATCTTTCTATGCACAAAGGTGGGTCCCCATCACATATAGCAGCAACACACGGACTCACCAAGGTTTAATTGACATTCACGTACAAGCTGAGGTGACGAGAACCTTCAGCCAAGTAATACGTCTCCCCAACAATGGTATGCTGCTAAGTTTCCTTCTTCACCGGCCCCACATCCAAGTCACACGAAATTGAGAGGGGCAGAAACTAGAATGTGGCTTTCTGTGGAGGAAATGCAAGCCCAACAATTAGAAATGACCAATGGCCTCAACTATTAGTAGGAAACATGACTTCTTGAGCCCAGAACTCGATTTCTATTGACAGAAATTTGTCTCAGCAGATGTTACTTCGCTCAGTCATCAGATGGAGGCAGCTCGATTCCTTTCTGCTCATAGGAAAAACTCGACCCAACAATAAGTATGTCTAGCTGATAATTATATGGCTTGAACCCCTTGAGCCAGAGGAGCACTGTACTCTGTAACCAATCGGTGGAGCGCTGTCAAAGATTATGGCGCCAAATGGGTTTATGCGCGGATTGTAATGCATAACAACCACTGAATTGAATGTATAGAATGTATAATGTGGCCACCTTGGGGAGATGAGAGGCCACCCTATGTTGCTCCAGAACCACCAAACGACATTCGTGTGGAATGAAACGCACATGCCCTAGATTCAATTTTTTGAATTTCAAGTGCAACCTTTTGTGCTACCAAATACCACTATTGTAAATCATGCATTTAAACGAAGCATATCTCAAGCATATTCATATTCCCTGGAGCATTCTCATCGCGGGATTCTTGGAGTTGGAGACAGAGATCCACAGTCTAATCCCTACCCTATCACTGTGGAAATTAAAATCAGCCCCATTGTTGCCGGAAAAGAGTGGCAGAGTGGCTACCCTAGTATCACTCTCTTTTTCTTTTACCGCAGATGAGCGTTCATTCAATAATAACGAAACTTAGAATAGGTCTGAGTGGCAGAGGAGATGGAAGGCACAAAGCTGACAGGGAGTGGCAGCAACAAATGAGGACAATGGTAACATATGGCAGAGGTGAGCAGCGACTGTGGAGGGGAAGGTCGGAATGCAACGAATAGCTCTGAGCAGAGAAATGCCAATGTGGGCCAGCCAGATATCTAATGCCGATAATAACAATGAAAGATAGCGCTGATTTGAGCGCACAGTTACTACAGTGAGCACTAAGTAGTCAAAGAATCAACAAAGGCCATTTTTTTTTTGGTGAGGCCAATAGGAAGCCAACAAGAAAATGATCTGACAAAAAGAGAATGGTCAAATGTAGTGGAAGCATAATACGTTATAACATATGTCCATGAATTTCGATTAAGCACAACAGAGAGATAATCCAAGGAATCGACAGAGTAAAAGCATCAAATTTTTGACTGTCAGTGAATTAATGGAGTGTTATGGACAATGAACATAAATTTCATAACTGATATGCACATACAGGCCACACAACAAATGGCTCAAATTTGAGTAGGGCAGGAGATCGCCTGCTCTGATACCATGTTAAACACACACATGGCAGCAAGGGAATATGAAAGATAAAACATGAGAGTACAATTTTTATTAACAAGTGATATACATTTATAGTACATATTGTGACCATTGGGTTCCACATCCCAAGGTCTCTTAGACTCCTTTTGTCTATTCGTCTTCCACACTAACCCATTGAGGATTAGGTGTCCAATAGGGGAAGAGTGATCAAGAGCTCAAAATTTGGCAAAAATTAAAATTTGTCAGAATGATGTGGAACCTGAATGACTGCGTAGATCTCGTCATCCTAAATCTGGCGCAACTCGTTTTGTGCATAATGAATAATGTATGCTCCGAAAAATGTGATCTGTTAACTTTGTCAAACAGGGAAATTTTTTGCAGGTGCTCACAGGGATATTGACTGGGCATCCTTACAGCCCAGTCAGCAGAAGGAATATTCTTGGTATACTCCTATGGTATTCCTTCGGCATATTATTTGGAATATCCTAAGGCTTGGTGGCATAATTCTATTGGTCATGTGTTTTTTATTCGGGCCAACAAGGAGGTGACACATGGTTATGCCTGAGGTCACCACGTGTCCTCCTTATGTTAATGCCAAATTTGTTATGGCGGATAAGGTGGAGGTCGGGCTCGACCCCGCGACCTCCCATAGCACATACAGACCACTTACCATTATGCTCGCACGATGTTACTTAACCATATGGGGGAGGCACATATAATTAAAGTTGTATGGTTTGCGAGTTGGGGGGATGGGACCGTGATTAACCCTTGACCCTGGTCCACAGAGCATGGTTAGGGGCTAACCACAGCCCCAAAACCTTAACTGTCACTGATAGCCAAAAAAACAAATCGACCATGTGAACATAAATGCAGAAGGTGAAGTGGGGGGTTCGACTGATGGGGGTGGGTCGTTGGCCTTAGCCCCTGGGCACATGGCCCCCCCCACGTGGCTAGAGTTTTAGGAACTTAAGCGTTAGAGGGCGTTTTAAAGTTTTGACAATTTCGCTCGATTTTCATCGAAATTGTTGCTCAGTTAGAGCGCTTGGTGGGCGAAATTGTAGGATGATGCTGCATTTTGGGGAAAATGTAGAACGAATAGTGGGAAAACTAGGAGAGGTCATAATTCTCTAATTTTCGACCAAATTGGATGCAGAAAGAGGCTAGGCAGCCATTTTTGGATATTTTGGACTCATTGGAGTAGGTTTTAGAATCAAATGAGTACTTCTTGATAAGATTTTTATAGATTGAAATCTATTTATGGAGGATTTTGAAGCTGGAGATGACCTTGTAGGGGTTTTCTAGCCTCCATGTGTTTTTTGTAGCAACTATTACATCAGTGTTGTAGCTTTTATTCCTCTTTTCTCTATGTGCTTTGGAGAAGAGACTTGTTTATGTACTTCAAGTGGATTGTGGTATTGTTGATGCTCTATGAAGTTTGAGTATGGAGCCTTGGTGTAAGATGCCTTTGTTTTCTAAAAGTTTACATGTTTCACTGCAGGTTTACATGTATATGGAGTGATAGATCTTGCAGAACTTGTTTCTTTGAAGGAGAAACTAACCATTCCTTTTCTCAACACTTTATGTTTTGATTTCATGTTTAAAGTTTTCCATGAAATTAACATAAGAAAACACACATAGAACTCATGTTTTTACTTGCTATTTTGGAGTACAAACCTCAAGTACATTTTTGTATTCTAATGAGGATCTTAGAATAAAAAACTGATATTCCACATTCACATCAATTCAAAAGATCAATATCCAAGATAAAACACTAGGACCAAATGCATCGTAAAAGCATGAGCATCAATAGAGTTTGATAACAATCATGTCAATGCAAAATTTCATCGATTCGAAGTCATAAGGATAATCATCGAGACCTAAACAAGCAGAGGGGGACACAAAAATTTAATGGGTGAAATTTTAGGATGGTTTTATAGTAACTACAATAGAAGGAAAATAATAAATCTTTTTTTTTTTTAATTGTATTTTCAGTTTATCTCCATGCAGATTCACTCAAATGTCAATAATAGACAGTTATTGGATGAAAACTTAAATTCCACATCCAACGAGTACCCAATCTACATACTTCTAAGTGGGTCCATGGCGAAATAAATTTAAAATACATGAAAAAATCATGTTCAACGTGGTTTTTTCATGTATTTTCAATTTTTTAAACATGTTTTTTCATATGTTAAACACATTTTTTCATGTATTTTTTTTTTTTTTTACATGGAGCTACTTTTAAGTATGCAAAGTCGTTACTCATTGGATGTAGAATTTAATTCTACATGCAACGACTTTTTACTCTCGACATTTGAGTGAATCTAGAAGCAGATAAGGCAAAAATACATTTAAAAAGATAGTTCCCATTTTTTTCCTTTAAAAATTCATAAGTCTTATTTTATTATTTTCCTTAGGAGATTCATTTTAGATCTCAAAACCCTTTTGACATTAGTTAAAATTCTTCAAAAAATTATTTATGTTCTTGAAAAGAACTTAGAGAAGCATTCCATGGTCACCATAATTTTATTGAGCTGAAATGTTAGGAAAGTTAGTAGTGTTCAAATTTTTTGAATCTAAGAACTAATCTCAATATATGTAAGACATTCTAAGATAAAGTGTTATTCATCTTCAACCCCCTTAATGTGACTCTTTCATCCTAAGGAATTTTGGAATGGACCAATGCCCAATTTCACTATGGAGCTCATGAGAATTGGTTCTTATTTTATTGATGTTTTTATTATCTTTTACACTTCTGAAAACAAAGAGATACTTTTAATTTTTTAGACTAATATTGATTACATCCTTGTAATATTTTAATTTTCTTCTTTTGAAATTCAGACTCGCTAGAGTTTAAAACAATTTTAGAAAGCCTTATATATTCCATATTGTTTAACTTAGTCTTATACATTATGTATATATTTCATGTTGTTTAACTTAATCTTATGCATTAAGTACTTTTGAAAAAAATAGAATAAAGCGTATTTAGATTATAAACTAGCAATTGCATCAAATGTTGCAAAGGAAACGCCGTAAGGCATAAATTATAGAAGAATTCTAACATATAAAATATTGTAACATGCAATTATAATTTTATAAATTTATGGCAAGAATATTGTATTAATTATAATAATAATTGAATAGGTTTATTGCATAAATATTCTATTCATTATTATAGAGTAATATGAGATGTTTGATGTTCATATTCATTGTTCAATAATGAAAGCATAGCAATCAGGTTGGATTTTTTTTGAGCGCGCGCGGAGCTGGAGCGAGGGTTTGGAGAATCGCAGCAGCAGCAGCTTCGCCTTGGCCTGGGCCGCGAGGCCTGTTTTGGGGCCTGGCCTCCGCCATGGCCCATTCTGATCCATCATCTGGGGATGCAGAGAAAGCTTTCTCTGATTTGGTAAAATCTCTGCCCCCTGTCCGTCCGAAGCCAGCAACATCCAAATTTGTTAAGAAACTTGATACACTCCAAGAAGTTCAGTTACCTCCTTCTCTTCCACGAATGGCAGCTTTATCTCTAGCAGAAAAAGGGCTCATTGGGCAGTTCACAGGCTTATGGCCCTCACCAAAGACAGTCCAGAGATGGGTGGAAAGGAACTGGTCTGATAAAACTCAAGGAAAGATTTCGATTCGATTCTGCGGCAAAGGCTATTATACCTTCCATTTTGAAACCAAAGCAGATAAGGATCTGATATTTAGAAACGGGCCCTATTTTATGGACTCTCGAGGGTTATATCTGAACAAATGGACCCCTGATTTCGACCCTGAACTCGATATTCCGAATGCGGTTCCGGTTTGGGTCCGTCTTCCCCATCTCCCCCTGCACTGCTGGGGAGATGACTCGGTAAAAGCAATAGGGAATGCAGTCGGCAAGTACATCGACAGAAGCGAGCCTAAAGATAACATGCAAGCTTGTGCAAGGATTTGCGTAGAAGTGGACCTTGGGAAAGGCCTACCAGAAGCCATCAAGCTGAAGGTGGATGACTGGAGCTACATACAGCAGCTGGACTACGAGCAAATTCCATTTAAATGTAAGGTATGTCATGAATACGGCCATTTTGCCAATAGATGCTCTAAAAATACTAATCTTGACTCTGAAGATCAAGGAGATCAGTGGGAAACTGTGAAAAAAAAGAAAGCAGCACCTCAGGCAAAACAAGATCCACCTCCTGAACAACCGGGACCCTCCTCTCCTCGCCCCACCTCTCCATCTTTTAACCCTCCTGGACCTTCCCTTGACTCTTCCTTCCCCTCCTCTTCCAACCCTTTCCTTATTTTATCCTCTGATGATCCTCAGACTGATCAGCCATCTTCGAATCTGATTGAGCCCCCCTTGATTTCTTCGACCCCCTCTCAGCCCGTCATTGATCCTCCCCCCCTCAGAACCACCAGAAGTTCCTCCAAAGACTTTGGCTCCTCCGGTGATATCCACAAGAAACCTGGACCAGGCAGAAAGTCAGCCAAGCAGCATCGGGAAGAAAGCACGCAAAAGGACATAGCCCTAGGGATCCAAACTCCTATGGAATCCTTCATTACAGGTTCACAAGAGAAAGAAACAGCAGGTAAAGAACATGAGAGGCGAGCACCTCCTCGCTCGAACGCCTCATGATGAAGCTTTTATCTTGGAACAGCAGGGGTATGGGGCACCCCTCCAAATCAGCTGCCCTACGAGATCTTCTTCAAACAGAAAGACCTGAAATTGTTCTGATACAGGAAACCAAGCAAAGTCAGAGCGAAATGCAAATAATTATAGAAGCCCAAAAAAATTTCTCAGGGGCCAGTAGCAACTCCAGAGGAGCCTCTGGAGGAATCACAACCATGTGGAATAAGCAGTACTGGGACTGCAAATCCTTTGTCCTCAATCAAAACTGGGTTAGGACCAACCTTATCAACAAGGAAGAGAGCTGTGACTTAATCATTTATAATGTCTATATCCCCAACCATTACCGGGAAAAGGAACAATGTTGGAAGGAATTGAAGGAAGAAATAGACAAGGAGCAGAACCCAAATGTTATTCTTGCTGGAGACTTCAATTTAATTCTTCATGCGAATGAGAAAAGGGGGGGCACCTTCACCCCCGACCCCTCCAGAAGACAGCTGGAAATGATAATGGCTGAACATGAACTGATGGACATCATTCCAAAAAATAGGAAATATACTTGGAACAACAGAAGATTGGGGCCAGGCAACATTATGGAAAGGTTGGACAGAATACTGGTCAATGTTTCCCTTCTCTCCTCCTTTGCCGCAGGCTACACCAAAATTCTCAGTGCCACAGCCTCAGATCACTTCCCCATTCTCTTAACGCTGGACTCCCACGCTCATTTGGGACCAATTCCGTTCAGGTACAATCCCTTGTGGAGAGACAGTGCTGAGGCCGAGGCTATCATAGAAGAAACTTGGAAGCAACACGTTGAAGGTTCCCCAAATCATATTTGGGAAACAAAACTTCGAAACATAAGGAAGGCACTCAAGGATTGGGCAAAAGCCAGCTATCAAGAGCCAGAAAAAATAAGGAAAAAAATACAGCAGGATTTGGAAGAGATCCACAAACAAATAGAGGACCATGGATTCACTCATCAGCTGAAAAGTAAGGAATGGGAGGTTCAGGGACAGCTAATTCAAATAAAGAGAGCGGAAGAGATCAAATGGAGGATCAAGTCAAGAGAATTATGGTTAAAGGAAGGTGATAAAAATACGGCATACTTTCATAAGCAGGCCACAGCAAAAAAAACAAGGAACAATGTTACCACTATTACTGATAGTCAAGGCAGCCAGCATAATGACCAAGAATCTATAAAAAGAGCTGCCTTCCTCCATTACAATTGTCTCCTCACAGAAAATCAAGGAGACGCTGACTATTCGGCCTTCCTTAAGCATCTTCCGGAAAAAATCTCTGTTGAGGAGAATGACAGGTTAAACAGTGAAATTACAGAGGAGGAGATCAGAAAAGCCATCTGGACTTTACAACCAGACAAGTCCCCAGGTCCAGACGGTTTCCCAATAAATTTTTACAGGGACCATTGGCATTTGATAAAAAAAGATCTTGTTAAAATGATGAAAGGAATCCAAAGGAAAAAGAAAATGGGGGGCTACACAAATTCAACTTTTCTCGCCCTCATTCCTAAGGAAAACCGCCCCACTTCTTTCTCCAGATTTAGACCTATTTCTTTGTGTAACACTTCTTACAAGATCTTTGCAAAAATTATAGCAGCCAGGCTCCAGCCACTTCTCCCTTCCCTTATATCTGAAAATCAAGGAGGCTTCATGTCCAACAGGCAAATTCATGATACCATCACCTTGGTTCAAGAAGCTATCCACTCCAGCACATCTAGGCAGGAGAAAGGCTTCGTTCTTAAGCTAGATTTAGCCAACGCATTCGATCGAGTAAGACACTCCTTCTTGTTCGCTGTCTTGAGGAAAATGGGATTTAATTCTGCCTTCATCAGCACCATTGCCGCTTGTATCTCTGGCCCCTGGATCTCGCCTCTCATAAACGGCCGCCCTTGCGATGCTTTTCAATCCTCAAGAGGGCTAAGGCAAGGTTGCCCTCTTTCCCCCTATCTTTTCATCTTGATGGCTGAATCCTTTAGCAGCACCCTTGAACACAACAGAAGAGTTGGCCTCATCTCTGGTATCAAGTTTGGAAACGGAGTGAAAAATATCAATCACTCACAATTTGCTGACGACACTCTGCTTATTGGTGGGGCATCCACTACTATAGCAAGGCGCTTCAAAATCCTCCTCGATCAATTTATGGCGTGCTCAGGAGGAGAAGTCAACTTCCAAAAAAGTTGCATCTATGGATGGAACATCTCCAATCAAACAGCCCACAGTATTGCTAACATCTTTGGAGTTGCCTTCAAAGCAACCTGGGACCACTTTACCTACCTTGGGATGCCGGTCACCATGGGCTCTCTAAAAGCCACCACCTGGAATGAAATAATAGACAAAGTCAAAAGGAAGGTTCAGCAATGGGGAACTCAATGGCTTAACCCAGCTGGCAGATTAATTTTGCTCAAATCAGGTATCTCCTCCTTACCTTTATACCGATTCACACTTTATCAAGCTCTTGCTTCTTTTCACTATAAGCTGGAAACCGCCCTCCGCAATTTTTTATGGCAAGGAGGGAAAAAAGAAAAAAAAATATTCAATTTGGTTAATTGGAAAAGCGTAATACAATCTCCAGATAGAGGTGGGTTGGGAATCAGAGCTCCTAAAATTCTAAATCTCGCATTTGGGATTAAAATGGCTTGGAGGCTAATTAATGAACCAAAAGCCTGGTGGAAACACGTCATTGAATGCAAATATCTCTCTGACAATAGACAAAGACTCCTTGAAACTGATATTCCCAATAGAGATTCTACCAAAATCTAGCACCTCTGTAAGAAAGCAATCCCCACTCTCATTCAAAACACCTCAAAGATTTCGGAGGAAGGGAGCAGTATAAATTATTCCACTGATAAAATTATGGGTTTCCAACCTCTAAATACTGTTGAAGAAGCCATTCCCTTCATCCTCTATCTTAACAGCAAAGGCATTCAGAGGCTAGACCAAATTTCAAAATGGGATGCTGATACTGGAGCTTGGACTAGCTGGGACTTTCCAGTTATTCCCCCACACTTGGAATCAAGCTATCAAGCCCTCCATAAAAATCTTCAGAACAGAGCCCCCATTAAAAAAGGAGCAGCAGATGGGTTCAGATGGGACCCCACGGGCTCAAGCTATACCATCAAATCTGGCTATCAATTCATTTGCAACAACACTTACCAGACTCCCGTCTGGAATCAATGGAGAACAATATGGAAATCTGAGGCCATCCCCAAGGTCAAATTCTTCATCTGGTTGCTGTTAAAGGGCAGAATCCTCACTTCGGAAAACCTAAGAAAGAGAGGGATACATGGACCTTCAATCTGCCCTAATTGTTTCTCTGAGGATGAAACCATCCACCACCTATTCCTTGATTGCATCTTCGCGAAGAAATGCTGGACCATCATGTCCAACTTGGGCAATATAACATGGCAACCTCAGCAAAACATTGCAGATACAATCCAAGATTGGAGAAGGAATTGCCCTTGGAAAGATAAAAGGAGCAAGATAGTCAAAAGAACTTGGGATATCATACCTCACAACCTTCTTTGGAAAATCTGGCTCACAAGAAACAAGAAAATCTTTCAAAACAAAGAGGGCAATGTTTGGAAGACATGCAACAATGCTCACCTCTTGGCGCAGGAGACGATGGCAGCCAAATACTCAGGAACAATTAAAGCAACAGACTATTCAGTTGAGGAGAGGCTCATGATCAAGCATATTCTAGGTCGTTCAGGTCATCAACAGAGTATTCAGAGAACTGACAGACAGCATCAACACCAGACCAGGGATTGGGAAATTAGACTACCAACCCAGGATTACAAGAGGTGGATCCAGAGTAACAACTGCCCAATTTTATACTTTGATGGCGCCTCAAAGTCCAACCCAGGACCAGCAGGCGCAGGAGGTGTTATCATTGATGAATTAGGAGAAGAAATCTGCAACTACGAATGGAGTTTGGGGGAAAAAACAAATAATAATGCAGAGGCTCTAGCACTGTATCAAGGGTTGTTGCAATTAAAAAGCATGGGGATTAGAAAAGCTCTTGTTTTAGGAGACTCCTCCATAGTCATTGGCCTCATGAACCATCACCGGAGATCTCCAAACAGTAATCTTCAGCAACATATCCAACGCATCAATCTCCTCACCAAACACTTTGAAAAAATCAGATTCTGCCATATCCTTCGCACGCTCAATGGGGAAGCGGATAAACATGCGAATAACGCAGTTGGACATCCGGAAGGTGCATTGAGGCACAATCACAGAGATTTTTTCCAGCCTCTGCCATGAAGCAGGCCGACCCTGACATTGCCCAGGCACGCAGATCCAGCAAGCGTGTGACGGGCATGGTTACAACAGTCCCAGGACACTTGACAGAGAGTATGAAGCGCATAAACAGTCTCATTCAGGCCTTGATTCAAAGAATAACTGACATCCCGAGAAAAAACAATCACCTCAGCGAAGGACGGAAGAACGATTGCACTGCTCCAGCAAATCGACTTAGAGATTTAGGAAAATATCTCAATAATACAGAGGATCCGGCTTCTGCAATGCATTCAGGCCATGGTTGGTTCCGTTCCATAAATACGGGCAGAGGAAAGCAAAGACTTGTCATACATTGCTATGAGCAAGAGCAGCTTCGCTGGAATGAAGAAGGCGCACTTGTCCAGAGTCGAAGACGAAATCAATCTCTGGTATCGCCATTCCTTGCTTTGATTATCTCTCCTCTTATCTTTATCGTGGTGCTTTTCAGGAATAGTTTCAGTGGGAAGGCGAGAACTACTGCTCCATTCTTTCATCAATCTCTGTTTTATTTACTTCACCTCTGCTGGCCGTCCTCCATCTTTCAAACTTGCCCCTTTAGTACGCCCCTCTCTGGTTCATTCTCTCTAATCTCCAGTATTTCCCCTTCAAGTTTGCGCGCTATCATCCAGCCTCTCTTTTATTTCCCTTCTCTCACTCAGAAAGTGAGAGCTGTTAGCACGACCCCCTTTTGTTTATTCTCCCTAACCTTCAGTACTCCTCCTTCAACCCTGCGCATCATCATCCGGCCCTTCTTATTCTTCTCCCGCAGCAAAGAGGAGTTAGCAGCCCACCACAGTGAAATCGGCCCTCAGAGAATCCAAGCCCAAGTAGTGATGGAACGTCCTGAGCAATGCTTTCATTGCCGCGATCTTCAGGCCGAATTCGAAGAGGTCAGAGCTCAACAAAGGGTATTGGAAGATCAAGTTCGGAACATGGAAGCCAGGCACGCTGAACAGATCCGGAGCCTGGAAGCCAAATTTGACGAGCAGTTCAGAATTTTACACAGCAAATACCGCACAGAAATGAACCTGTTTCTCCACCGAGTTCATACACTTCATGAGCAGTTCAACGGACTCAGCAATAGATGCATTCACGCTGAGGAATCGCTGGCAATCTTAAGGGAAATCATGGAAGCAAAGCAGAAAGATAAATCAACATCCTCAAGTGCAAAGCCAATGGAAGCAGACCAGAACCCAGAGGATTCCACAGCGAGAAAGATCAGTCGTATTGACATTGATTAACTATGTGCTGCAAATGCAAGTTTTGGTGCCACCAGTATGTCCGAATTTATAGTAGCAATAGATGTTTTTTAGCTAGAAGTTATAGAAATCAATTCAAGGACAGGAACCTCATGCTTTCTCCTTGGATTTGTAATGCTCTCGAAGCAATCTATGTATGGCTTCATGCCTTATTCCCTTTTTCAATCAATATATAGCAGCCGATCTTGTCAAAAAAAAATATGAGATGTTTGATATTTTGGAAAGTGAAAATCATTTACTATATATAGTGATTGTTGTACCTTTTTCTAAATTTCATTATAAATGCTAATCAATTAGTTACACCGAATATGGAAATTAAGTTTCCAATCATATGATTTTACAGTTATACCCTTCCACAAAGAAAATTGCACCAAAGATGGAAATGGGATATTGTTTGATATTTTGGAAAATGAAAATCCTTAATGTTATTATATATAGTGACTCTTGCACCAATTTTCAAGTTCAAAATATGCATATTTTGGCTTCAACTTGATCTTCTTATAATCTATTCAAAATCATTTGATGCGTGTCACTATGATCATAACCACAAAGTGATAAAAAACAAAATGATACAAATGTTTGCTAGAGTTGGAATTGGGGGAACAATGTAAATGGATATGAATGAAACCCAAGAGAGCTATATCAATTGCAAGGAATATTGAATCCCAAATAAAGTTGGCATATTCAAATAAGACGTGGATAAATTCCAACCATTCAAGTAGGAAAATACTTTTGTCCCTTTTTACCTCTTTTTGACATGGCCAACAATATATGAGATGTATATGAGATGTAGACAAGGGTTGGCTAGGAGAGGTAGACAACACAACTCCAATGGCAGGTTGTGTGGGAAACCTTAGGCACAAGCCAAAGTCTAATGTGGCATGAGAACCCCCTACTTATTCTTACTGAAATCTTGTTGTTAGGTGTCTAATTGGCTACCTCACCGTAGACAACACAACTTTAATGGCAAGCTGTGTGGGCAATCTTATGCACAAGACAGAGTCTAATGTGGCATGAAAACCTCCTTCTTATTCTTATTGAGATCTTGTTGTTAGTGTCTAATTGGCTACCTCACCCTAGACACACTAAGTGGACAACACAACTCCAATGGCAGGGTGAAGCCTTTACTTAAACACATTCTAAAGGAAAAAGGAAAAAGAGAAGATGTGAATGTCATTGTCTTATATCTTAATGCGATTATGAAAGCTAATAGTTAGCTAAACCACTCAAGCTAAAACCCTTTCACTTTTATAAAAGACATGAAATAAAATTTAATCTTTAACAATTTATAGTTCTTATGATATATAATAACAACTAATTTATAATTATTTTGATGAAATAAAAATTTCTTTATAATATAGTAATTTTGCTGAAAACAAGTATTATTAATTATAAAAAAATATTATAACTAATTTATAATAACCAATTACCCGGATGTGGGTGATCACCAAAGCCATTAAGATGATGAGACGGAAGGGCAGCGGAAGGGCTGGCCACATGGCCCCCTGCAACTTCCCCCATGCCAATCTGAATTGCATTCAAGGCACCCTGCATGCGCCATTTGATGAATGCACAGGCCGAGACAGAGCCAGTTCTCTCATAACTATGGAGCCTGCAAACTATTCTGTAAATCCTCCCCCCCGATTCATTGTGTCTGTCCTCCGCAGGCTGGAGAGCCTTGTGTGCGCACTGTAACAAGCAGCCGATGCTAGTTGTTAAGCTGCATTGACCTGGGCAATGGATTCCACCATTCTCACACTAGTCCTTGCAACTTAGCTTAGGTCCACACTTCCTCAGTCCATTCCCCACGTGGTTCATCCTCCATCCCCTCTGCTAGTTCCCCTGCTTTCAACCCCACCATGGTCCGCCATCATATGCGAAGTAGAAGAGGTGGCACTAAAGGTGGAAGCACTCGCTCACCTGCAATGTCCAGCCCCAACTTGGTCTCCCTTGCTTCCTTAGCCGACAACCCCAATCTGCCTAGTTTCGCTGGGCGTTACCCAGACACCTGCAGCGGATGAGGGAGAGCCTGGCTCCATGGCTCAGGAAGAGGTGAAGCGGCGGTTCACACTGCTAATTTCCCCCTACCTCTGCATCCAGTTCCACATACCACGCAATTTCGATACCGTAGCTCCCTGAATTGCCCCGTCATCATAGCCATCGTTACAATCACTTTCACGTAAGAAACTGAGCCGCTAGCGCCTCTGGTTGAGCACACTGATGAGCCGAACAAAGTAGAAACAAAGTAGAACCAAGCGACAGGAGCAAGTGCAACCTCGGTGATCAACGAGCAGACGAAGATAGAGCCACCCTGCGTGGTAAAGAGTTGGCTGGCAACCAACATGCTGAGGAAGGTAAGCTTAGTAACACGCAGGCATCAGGCAGTTGTCGTGGCGAGACTTCACGCAGTGTTGAGGGAGCCCATCTAGCACATGGTCGTGGCACTTCGAACGAGGATGACGATCCGGACAAGTAGACGTGTCTGATTGTGGAAGAACTAGCCCCGAACAATTGATAGCCAGGTGTCGAGTTTGCCAGGTGGATGTTGGATGTTTCGTCTTGTTGACTAGGCAGTTATGGTTAAGTTAGCGTGTTTCATGGTTGGGACTATGCTATGTCCAAAATGATGTTGGATGTTTCGTCTTGTTGACTAGGCAGTTATGGTTAAGTTAGCATGTTTCATGGTTGGGACTATGCTATGTCCAAAATGTTTTTTGATGTTCTATTTTTTTTTTTTTTGGACTAGTTTCCTCTCTGGTTGATGGCTCTTATGCTTTCTTGGACTAGTTTCCCCTCTGTTGGGGTAGTCAACGCTAGACAATCTTACTATGTGATGGATGATGCTCAAAACTTCTAAGGCCAGGCCTTTCTGTAACTTCTTTTTTGTATCATATTAATAGAATAAACTTAGGAAAAAAAAATATAATAACCAATTAACAAATTTATAATTATTTTGATGAAATAAAAATTTATTAATTATAAAGAAATATTATAACTAATTTATAATCTTCTGAGTCATATAAATTTCATGTTATGAAATTAAATTACAAATATTATGACATAAAATATTCATATTATAATACAATAGGCACATCGCTGGCTCCTGAGCAAGCTTTAATAACACGAAAAAACACAGTCATAAATTTATTGAAAACTTAAATTAACAAGCATAAAAAACAAACACCAGTCTCTAAATTTTCAATTAACAGTCAAAAAATAATTCAAATTCCAGGTTGCTTGGTCTTGTGGAGTGCTCACAAGTAAAGAGAGCAGCAGCCTTGCTAATTCTTTTAATATGTAAGACAAAAAAATTCACAATCATAAATTGATGGAAAACGTAAATTGGCACGCATAGAAAACAAACACCAGCAACCAATAAAACCCGTGTCACCACAGTCCTCTATCAGATTGGGCTCTTTCCACAGTCATAAATTTATTGAAAACGTAAATTAACAAGCATAAAAAACAAACACCAGTCTCTAAATTTTCAATTAACAGTCAAAAAAATATTTCAAATTCCAGGTTGCTTGCGCTCACAAGTAAAGAAAGCAGCAGCCTTCCTAATTGTTTAACTTAGTCTTATACATTATTTATATATTTCATGTTGTTTAACTTAATCTTATGCATTAAGTACTTTTGAAAAAAATAGAATAAAGCGTATTTAGATTATAAATTATTAAATACTTTTAATTTGTTTTATCTCCATAAATAATACAACCCCAAATTCCATATAATATAATAAGAATAACCAGAAAGTCAAAAAAGAGCTTCTCCCTGTTCTATGTCGAAAAGTTATTTGAATAATTCCGATTCAATTTTTGATAAATACTAATTTTAAAATCATTATATGAAAACAGTTCCACCTATCACTTTCTAAAATATTCAAAATAATCCAAATAAATTTAATTATAAATATAATCGCTTTTAGTATTTTTTTTTTTAATAAATATGGTATTTCAATCCTTCACATAAAACGACATTATATGTCAACAAGTCCACTTGAATTGAATTGATATGTGACATAATAACATTTTATGTAATTTTAAAAATCAATATTATTCCATTGAACGACATAAAGTGATATTTGTTATTTGAAAAATTCATATTATTTCTTTTGTCAACTTAAACCATGAAACAGTTGTTGTTGAGTAAACGGAACTGCTATAAAGAAGATGCTCTCCTTGAAATTCAGGAGCAGGTGAGTTCTCAGTCGCAGTCTATGTCCCAAATTCCGGACCATGTACTCAGTAGCAGTACATGTGCCAAATTCCGGACCAGGTACTCAGTCGCCGTCGATGTAATTCTCGCCATCGCTTGAGCCTTGGCTTATCGTTTTGTTCACCAAATCTTTATCTCGCATTTTTTATATTAATATTTGCTTAGCCGAATTCAAGGTAAAAGAATAAAGACAGCAACCGCGTAACAGAGCTCCATGGATCAGACGGCTCACAGTCCGGAACGGTTACATGCTGTGGTTATTCCATACCCCACGCAGGGTCACATGAATCCCATGATGCAGTTCGCAAAGATTCTTGCTTCCAAAGGTCTCACTGTCACCTTCGTTACTACCCATCACAGACACCATCAGATCCTTAAAGCTCATTCTCAGACTGATCAAGTCGATCCTATTGATGCCCACAATATGGATGTTGATATTCGCTCTGCTCAGATCTCTGATGGGTTACCTCTCGATTTCGATCGGTCGGCCGGATATTCAGATAAAATGTGAACAGAATTGAAAAGAAAGAGATGTAGCTCTCAGGTGTGGCGTGCACCTGGAGACTACACTCACCAAAAAAGAGAGATCACTCTCGTACACTCTATTATTCATCAATGAAAGATTACATCATTAAATACAATACTAGCAATTAGGAAGTTGCACCCAAACCCCTAAACTTTAGGAACTAATACTAAACTAGGAGAACGTTACAACAATGTAACCATTTTCTCCATTAATAAAAAATAATATTAATTACTTTTAACTCCCCCCTTAATGGAGAAAGGGTTCTCCTGGACTCCTAGCATCTTTCTAAACAATTCAAATTTCACTCGTGCAAGAGGCTTTGTGAAAATATCAGCCACATTGTCACAAGTTTTACAATATACAACAACAATTTCTTTAGACTGTATTTTCTCTCTAACAAAATGGAACTGAGTGTCTATATGTTTGGTGTTTTTGTGAAACATTGGATTGTATGCTAATTTAATGGTGCTCTGGTTGTCGCTTTTGATGGAAGTGAGATTCTTATGTTCTTTTCCTGCATCTTTGAGAAGCCTTCTCAACCAGATCGCTTCACATGTTGCTGCACACAATGCTTGATACTCAGCTTCACATAAAGACAAGGCTACAGTACTCTGCTTTTTGCTGCTCCAAGCTATGACCCCGGAACCTATGTTGAATGCATAAACTGTGATGGACCTCCGATCATCCAGGTTACGTGCCCAGTCTGAGTCTGAAAAACCTGCTAGAGTAACATTAGATACATCAGTGTATAAAATACAATAGTTAACAGTACCACAAAGATACCTCAACGCGCTCTTTGCTGCTATCCAGTGACTTTCAAGCGGTTTCGACATGAATTGGCTCAATACACTAACAGAGTATGCCAAGTTAGGTCTGGTTGTTGTAAGATATATCAGCTGCCAACCAGCTGTCTATACATTGTGGCATCAACCCCCTTAGTGCCATCGTCACTGCTCAATTTCAGATTCTGCTGCAAAGGTGTCGCTGCTACTCTACACTGATCCATACCAAACTTTTCCAACAGATTTCTGGCATACTTCCCTTGGGTAAGAAAAGTTTGCCCAGTATCTCTGAATACTTCTAATTCCAGACAGTAGTGAAGGCTTCCGAGATCCTTCATCTAAAAAACTTGTGCCATAAGCCTTTTGATTCCTCTGATTAAATCATCTGCATTTCCTGTTATAATCATGTCATCCACATACAAAGAAATCAAAATAATTTTCCCCTGGTTATTGTACTTGGTATACAAATTTGGGTCATTTAAACTTCTATGGAAACCATACTCTACAAAGAAAGAATCAACCTTTTCGTACCAAGACCTGGGTGCTTGCTTTAAACCATATAAAGTCGTTTTCAATCTGCAAACAAAATGTTCCTGCCCCTGCTTTACATATCCTTCTGGCTGTACTAAGTAAATTTCCACTTTTAAATCACCATTTAAAAATGTAGATTTAACATCAAGCTGGTGTAATTCCCAATTACATTTAGTAGCTAAAGCAATAAGAATTCTGATTGTATTTAGCTTTGCTACAGGTGCAAAAGTATCATCAAAATCTATACCTTCCTGCTGTGAATATCTTTTTGCAACCAGCCTAGATTTTAACTTTTCTATACTTCCGTCTGCATTCATTTTTTGTTTAAACAGCCACTTGCATCCTATGGGTGTTTTATTCTTAGGCAGCTCAACTAAATCCCAAGTATCATTTCTAAGAATTGATTCCATTTCTTCATTCATTCTAGCTCTCCATTCCTTAAATTGACTAGCTTCTTTGTAATTAGAGAGTTCTACAATGTTCAAAACCTTTGGCATCAAAGCATAGTTTCTCAATTTTAATGGTAATTGAGTCTTCCTACCTGACCTCCTTGGTAGAGGACTTACCTCAAATTTGTTTTCTTCTGCTATAATTGGGCTTGCATTATCACCTTCTTGCTGTTCTTTTTTTTGCTCTTCTTTCTGCTGTTCTTTCTGCTCCTGCTCTCTTTCATCCTCGCTGCTTTCCTCCAACAACAATGGAATGTGCCAATCATCACCAACGTCATCTTTCCCTTCTTGTACCTGTTCATGAAACACTACATCCCTGCTTGCAAACGTCTTATGAGACTCAGGATTGAACAATTTATATGCTTTAAATTCTGTGCCATAACCAACAAAGATGCATTTCACAGCTTTAGGATCTAATTTCTTCCTATCAGCTTTGAGTATATGAGAAAATGCTTTTGACCCAAATACTCTTAGATGGTTTACTGCTGGTTTAAATCCATATAGAGCTTCAAAAGGGGTTTTGAAGCCAAGATACTTGGTAGGACTTCTGTTCTTCAAATATACAGCAGTATTAATAGCCTCTGCCCAAAAGCTATTAGACAGACCCTTACCTTGTAACATGCTCCTTGCGCGCTCCACCAAGGTTCTGTTTTTGCGCTCTGCAACTCCATTCTGCTGTGGTGTGTGTGGCACTGTATACTGTTGAACAATCCCGTGAGATTTGCAGAATTTCATGAATTTCTTTAGCTTGTATTCTCCCCCTTGATCAGATCGGATAATTTTTATACTCTTACCAAACTACTTTTCCACCAAGGTTTTAAATTCTATAAAGCACTGGAAAGTCTGACTTTTCTTGTTCAAAAAATAAACCCATGAATATCTAGTGCAGTCATCAGTAAATAACAAAAAATAATATGCTCCTCCTAGCGACCTTGTCTGCATAGGTCTACATACATCAGTGTGCACTAGTTCTAAAACATCTGTTTCCTTCCTCCTATCATGCACAGGAAACTGTTCTCTATGCATTTTTCCTAAGGCACAACCATCACAATTTAACTGAACATTACGAAAGATAGGGAGTCCCTCGACCATACCTTTCTTCTGCAATAACATGAGGTCCTGCAAATTCAAATGACCGAACCTCTGATGCCAGAGTTGTTCGGCTGTCGATCCTCCTGCAACCATGGCTTGCTTTGGTATGCTTTTTGCATCCAGTCTGTATAGGCTTCCAACTCGCATGCCTGTTGCAACTATTTCATTCTTGCAATCCTTTATCGCACAGTGAGTCTTGAAAAACTCGACTTGCATATCTTGATCAGCCATCATGGATATAGATATCATATTTTTCTTAATTCCAGGTACATATAAAACATTTGTAAAGTGACCAATTTTTCCATTTGGCAACTTAACTGAAATCACCCCATGACCTTTAATCTCGTATCCACTATCATCTCTTAGATATATTTTTGATCCATTTATACTTTCTTCAAGACTATCAAAAAATTCATTTTTAACTGTCATGTGAGAGGATGCTCTGGAATCGACATACCAAATGTCATCTTCATTAGATGCTGAAAGGGCACAGTCGACTGTGAACAGTCGAAATTCATGATTGAAGTCTTCTTCTTCAACAAAGTATCCTCTATGCTTTGCATTTGCCTGCCTCCTCTTTGCATCATCAGCTTGCTTCTTATAACATTCTCTCTGTATATGACCCGTCTTTCCACAATAATAACATTTCTTTTCAGAATGATTTGCAAGCATACCTTTATGAGAATGCAGATTCTTATGTGATGTTCTTCCTTTCTGCTTTGATTGCTACTGTGTCTGCCTTCCTTTGGATGATCGTCGTTTCACCATCAATGCAAGATCATCACTCTGGGGGTTCAAGTTCTGTCGCCGCTCCTTTTCTTGCTGCAAGATCCCAGTGAGATCATCAAATGAGGGTGCTTTCTCCCTTGCCGATACTCCAGTGATGAACGTTTCAAAATCATCACACATCCCGTTCATTGTGATTGCAACAAGATCTTCATCAGACACCACCACTCCTATGGCCACCAATCCGTCTTTCACATCTTTAATTCGCGCAACAAATGCAGTAGCAGTCTCCCTCTCGTCCATCCTCATTGAAAATAGCTTGCTTTTAAGTGCCAAGACTCTGCTTGTATTCTAGGTCTCATACAGACTTTTGATTTTCGTCCAGATATCCACAGACGTTTTACAGTCTCTGATGTGCGCAATAACATTGTCTTTCACAGACATCTTCAACAAGACTTTGGCCTTGTTCTCTCGTTTTTCCCAATCTTGCTCCTGTGGCCCTCCGTTCGGCTTCTGCTCATTGCCTGTAACTATGGACCAAGCATTCGCACCCACGAGCAAGGTCTGGATCTTAAACTTCCAATTCGTGAAGTTAGATCCATTAAGTTTACCAGACTCGTTAAGGTAAGATTCTATCGTATTACTCATTCTGAATCTACCCAAAAAAAAAAAAAACAATACCTGTCAGATCGATCTGTCACCTCTACCACCGATCTACAGTGTCTGGCAATCTCGCTCCAACGAGCAAATTCGGCGTCTCCAATACAGCCGAAGATCCGATCTGATAAAAAAATTGATCTGATCTGCCTCTCCCGGATAGATTTGCAACTTCGCCGATCTGCACCCTTTGCAAACCGCCAAACGAAGTTGAGGCTTCCTGCAGATCCCCTTGAAGGAAGATTGGTGCGTCCTCAATCAGCGAGCGAAAAATCCTCTTTGTGTTGGCACGATCCCAAGCGAAAAATCCACGCCAATTAAAAATCGGTTAGAGTATTTTTTGCTGGCGCAATTTCCTCCTTAAATTCCGCGCCAATTGGACGTTCTAGCGCTCTGGCGTGATTAATCCCAACAAATCCGCGCTAATTCCCCCTCCTAGCGCTTCTGTCAGCGCAAAAAGCGCGCCAATATCCTCTCCACTCAGAAAAAAAATATTTGAGTCCGAGCCAGGTGTTCTGCAGTCCACTTGCTCAATTGAGCATAGAGCTCTTGTGTACACGCGGCCACAGAGGCACTTCAAGCCACACAGGCAATTCTGCCACACACGAAATTCTACCACAGAGGTAAGCTAGCTACAAAGGCACTTCAGCCACAAGGTGACAAAAGATCAGGCTCACCCAATCTAAGCTTCGATACGAAGATAAAATGTGAACAAAATTGAAAAGAAAGAGATGTAGCTCTCAGGTGTGGCCTGCTCCTGGAGACTACACTCACCAAAACAGAGAGATCACTCTCGTACACTCTATTATTCATCAATGAAAGATTACATCATTAAATACAATACTAGGAATTAGGAAGTTGCACCCAAACCCCTAAACTTTAGGAACTAATCCTAAACTAGGGAGAACGTTACAACAATGTAACCATTTTCTCCATTAATAAAAAATAATATTAATTATTTTTAACTTATTTCGAGTTTATGCACAGTGTGGAAAATATGGGAGGAGAGTTGGAACGCCTTATTCATGATCTCAACATGACGGGACCTCCGGTATCATGTGTCATAGCTGACACTATTCTTTTCTGGTCATTACAAGTAACTAAGAAATTTGGAATTCCCTGGATTTCGTTTTGGACAGTGCCAACAGTTGTTTATTCAACCTTCTTTCACGCACACCTTGTGGAGGCTCAAAGCCAATCTCATGTTAAAGGGTCTGGTAAGCTTTCTACATGCCTGTTTAGTATAAAGGATCTGGTAAGATTTTTGTAGGGCTGTTTGGTACAATTGTTGAATTTAATATCTTTATATATAGAAGGTAGATTTTGGAAATTTTGGAATATGTTCTCATTTTCTTTCCACATAAGCTTGTCTGCTTGGTGCTTTGTTCTTCTGCACCTTATAGATGGGTTGTCTCTTCAGGACTGTTTTTTCCGGGGCGCAATATATTGGGCACTGTTAAGCAGTTTTTATGGGGTTTATACCTTTATTTGCTGCCCTGTCAGAGGGCATATCTGGATATTTCATTTGGAGTATTTTTGTCTGTGACTCGGTCCACGTTTCTGCATATGCTTCAGGCATCTACAATATGTAATTCCTCTTTTATGAATATATATAGCTTTTTCTTCCTGAAAAAAAATTACAAGAATAAATGAATAAATTTGTTTTGAAATTTTATAAAATGTTATTTTTGAATGTTATTTTTGTTTATTAAATTTCAAAATATTTTTTAAAATTACATCATTTTTGTCTGTTATTATTATTATTATTATCTAAATTTAAGGTAGTCATTATTATAATTATTCAATTTAAGGTAGTCAAAGCTAGACACCAAAGCCAGAGACCAAATTGGCGTATGAGATCTCTTGTCTTTGAGAGAAGGGACTCACCTTCTTGCTGCTAGACACCACATTGATGTATGAGATCTCTTCTTTATGAAAGAAGGGACCCACCTTTGTGCCACTAGACACCAAATTGATGTATGACATCTCTTGTTTATGAGAGAAAGGACCCGAGAAGGGACCCACTTTTGTGCGGCTATTTCACTGCTAAGTCAATGAAGCTATACATACTCTATCTCCTCTGATTTTGAACCTGTGACCTCTTAAGAGGAAACATACTCTTAACCATTAAGTTCACTCAAACTGTCATTAGGCCCACTCAAACTGTTAAATCTGAGCTGTCATTAAGCCCACTCAAATTGTTAAATCTATACTGTCATTAAGCCCACTCAAACTGTTAAATCTGTGCTGTCATTAGGCACACTCAAATTATTAAATTTGTGCTGTCATTAGGCCCACTCAAATTGTTCAATCTGTGCTGTCATTAGGCCCACTCAAATTGTTAAATCTGTGAATGGAGGATTTTGAAAATATTTTAAAATTTGACAAGATTCAATCTGCAATTAAGTTAAATTCAGATTCTTGAATTCGACCCCAAAAATACCATTTCTTTGTTTCCTTTTGATTTGATTATGATCAGTAGGATGATTTAACTGCAGGTGATGAGGTTGATTGTTTGATTGATTATATTCCCGGCGTTCCAACGTTGCATCCAAGAGATCTTCCGTCCTTCTTCAAAGAGACAGACGCCTATTCACAATATTTATTTGATTTGTTCCTTAAGTCCTTTCAGTCAAATCGCGAAGCAGATTGGGTTCTCTGTAATTCTTTCCACGACCTCGAAAGTGCAGCAGTGAACGCTTCAATGAACTTAGAACGTCCAGTTTTGCTTGTGGGTCCGCTGCTTCCATCCGGTTATTCGAAGGCTTAAAGTCCCGATGAGAACATACGAACTGGAACTAGCCTCTCCCCAGAGCACAACGGTTCAGAGTGGCTCGATACAAAGCCCAGTCGTTCTGTTATATACATTTCTTTTGGTAGTTTGATTCACGTGTCTAAAGCTCAGCTGGAGGAGATAGCGATGGGTCTCAAGGACAGCGGACAACCCTTTATCTGGGTTCTGCGTCCTGACATAGTAGCTTCATCGGTCTCAGACCTCTTACCGGATGGTTTTGTGGACGAGGTGGGAAGCCAGGGCCTCGTTGTTCCATGGTGCAATCAGCTGCAAGTGTTATCTCATCCCTCTGTTGCAGGATTCATTACTCATTGCGGCTGGAACTCAATGCTTGAAGCCATAGCCCTTGGAGTTCCTATGTCAGGATTTCCATTTTGGGCGGACCAGTTCACCAACTGCAAATTCATGGCCGATGAATGGAAACTTGGATTAAGAGTGAGCCGAGGGGCTCACGGAGAAGATGATAGGATGATAGACAAGAAAGATATAACCAGCGCTATCAGAAAATTGTTCCCCGATGAAGGGAAGGAGCTGAAGGAAAAGGTTGCAACCATAAAAGAAAGTGCGAGGACTGCACTGCGGGCAGGAGGATCCTCGGACAAAAACATGGACAGTTTTGTAATGGGTTTGAGGGCATTAAATGCTAAACGTCAGGGAAAGCAAGAGTGAATACTGTATGTCCATGTCGTACTTTTTCATAGCTTATCTGTATTGCCGATTTGATTCCAGATAACATTATATATTTATAACTGATGTTTTGCATTCATGTGCCAATAAAGAATCACACATCCTTTTTAGCGATATGATGCGTGAAGTTTCATTAGAATTCCACTGTCATAGGTCAAAGCACATAGCACATATGTTGGAACTACTTTTGGTTAAGATATAGCTACTTACCGGTCTTCTCGTGGTCTTTACGTTATGGCCTATTATGGGAAATGTTGTAACTTAGATTAAACTTAAAACAATACATGCTGGATGCCGTGACCTCCATATCTTGGATTCATGATTGTAGTTGGCTCTATATGGTTTTAAGACGCTGAATGCTAACAGAATTGGTATATGTAGTTTGTAGCACAGTTCAGTTGAGTATATGTAGTTTGTACCACAGTTCAGTTGATCGTGTGGATTGATCATTCCGATGTATTTCAAAGACCTTCAGTCCTCTATTCAACACTTAAATTCATCATGGATCAAGATCATTCCGATGTATTTCAAAGACCTTCATTCCTCTATTCAACACTTAAATTCATCATGGATCAAGGACAGGTGAGTTCCTAGGTCATTTTGAGTATTATTGAGTGCATGGATGGCATTTATGGACTTAAATCACTGAAATAAGTTCTTACTCATATCCCACACTCTTTCTTTACGTATTTCTTGGTTCCCTATATTTTGTCCCTCTTCTTTGTCACAGGCAATTTCCATAGGAAGGTTACCAATCCCTTATACTCAAGTAAGTCCCTGCTCATCCAACACTTTTTTTAACACACCCGAATTTATTTTGTTAGTTTATGTCCGCTTTGTGTTGCTCTCCCGGCTCACTAGTTCCTCTCCAGGAGACAAGGGAAGTTTTTGTCCTCGCCCCTCTCTCGACTACCTTTCATCCATCGTACTCCTATAGTTGGTAACATTCTTCTTGGTCTTAAGAACCTTTCTTCTACCCTTTGGCACACTCCCATGTGTCTACACTTTACCTTCACCTTCCCACTAACTACGTATGCAGAGTCTCTTTCCTTTAACATGTTTTTATTTCATTGTATATAAGAGCTAAATCTAGTATATTAAATAAGACATGATAGATTTTGAATACGTTAGACATTTTGAATATGTTTATATTTTGGAACCCATCCTAAATACAGATTAGTATTTAGGTTAGATAGTAGATATTACTACTCTCAATTTTGACAGTAAAAGAGAATTTTTATTTTGTTGGTATCTTTTGCATTATCTTAATTTAATATAATATTTAGAGGGTGGTATTAAAAAAGAGAATATGGTTTCCGAGTGACAAAGCATTAAAAAAGAGAATATGGTTTCCGAGTGACAAAACTTAAATAAATTAAAAATTAAAATTAGAAAAAAAATAATAATTTTGTTATATATCATTAGATTTCATCGTCAAAACACATTACAATATTATTGTAGTCAAGATGGGATAAGGAGTGAAATATCAAGGAACAAGTTAAGCCCTGTAATCAATAATCAACAAATCATATATATGATCCCTAACGCAGGCATATTCATACTTAGTACAAGAGGTAATAAAGCATGGTTGCCAACAAAATATACTCTAGATTTATGTACTAATATGACAGACCATGGCCACGAAAAAGTGCATGGTGGATCTATGCCATCCAAAGAAATTATAGCCATTATCAAATATAATTTGGATTTATGTCACAATATGCATATAAAGAATTCCCAATTGGTTTTCAAAGTACATATGATAATAAAATACTCCAACACAACTTGGGATGGGTCGCATGAATGAGTGAAGTATTCTCATGAGCCCAAGGTCTTCATTCCAATTCTCAGAGTATGAATCTACAACACGTGAGTAGAAGATTTGATGTTGGGCATGATAAAACATGTTTGTGATCCAAGTGGATATCGGTGGCCACCCACCTCTTCCACTAATTCAATGGTTCTCTATCTTCTTGACAAATTTTCTATGGTTTTTCAAGTCTCAAAAATTTGGTCCTATTTTGAGGCCACAAGTGATGTTTTCTAATGATTTTTGGGGGCAAGGGTTGGCAAGCTTTACCAAGGCATGGCTTGACCATATTCAAAATTTGTTATCATTGAATAGTTCTTTCCAATGTGCTACTATGCACCCCAAAATACATTATATGCAAAAATTGCACCCCCAAGAAGTTGATTACTAACTAACAACCCAAGGGCCACAAATCTTTTGATACTTCATCTTCTAGGGTTAGGATTTTGGACCTCTATGGTTCTTTACTTACGTTAAAGTTCCACTATTTCAGTGTCTTATGATAGCTTTTGTGAATGTGTGTAGCTTCCATTTCTCTCCCTTCAAAGATAGCTACCACCATTCTGGAAAGATTTTATTCTACAATATTTTATTATTGTATTTTGTCAATAGTTTTAATGTATTGTAGTAGCCTACAAAGGTATATACAAACATATATGGATTTCCTAGAGATCTTCTCACTGGGAGTTTCTTATGGATAACTATCAAAATTGAGTAGAAATTGAAGCATAATAATAAGTAGGAATTCTTGTTTGCAAATCCACCAAAAATATTCTTGAAAAAGGTACCACTAACACATAGAACAAGGGGAAATACCAAGGAACTAACCTCAAGACAACCATCCCAAGTTATAGGCAAAGAAGGGTAACATGATGTAAAAGAAGGACACTAGAAAGTGGTGTGAGTTCCACGAAAGCTTCTGATACAATGTTGATGAATGTTGTTTGAAACAATCATTATTGGTTGAGCTTAAATAAAGACAAGTGGACTTTCCCCCAAATTTTGATTCTGAACATGATAGAGGAAACATGACCATTAATGCATAACCCATTTATACCATCACAACTACAAATATCCAACCAGAAGAGTTGTAGGAGCCTAAGGAGTGGGAGCACCTCTTTTATTCATAGATGTGGGTGAAAAAGACCCCACTACATTTCAATGTTGGTAGTGGGAGCCAAAATACCATGATCTCAAACATGTTCATCAATATATTGAAGCTTCTAAAAGTACTACACCTCCAATCACACACCATTGTTTGTTTAAGCCATGGATGAGACATCTAAGTCAACCAACAATGTTTCATGTCTTATGGCATCAAGCCCTCTAATGATGAGATATTATATGATGTTTCCCCACTTGAAGTTTGTGATGTTATTTTAGGACAAACTTATATGTGGAAATGTCATGCTTCTTATGAGTCTCTTCCATGTAGTGTCATTGTTACTCTAAGGGATCAATTTAACAAGGTAATATTGGTAGTTTTGACTACTATAATTTCATTGATCTCCGCCCAATAGTAGCAAAAAAATATCTTTGAGATGAAAACAAGGTCACAGTGACCACCAAAACCTGAGTATAGGAACGATCTAATAAACAAGAACAGATGGAAAGACTATAGAAGCTTACAAAGATATCTTCACTTCACCTATGGGGGTGCCTCTAGAATTCTAGGTTAAACTAATATGAACTTATGAAGGAATGAAACATAATATAGATATAAAAATAAACACAGAGATGCATCAGAAATAAATATTTGTTTCATTAATATCAAAGTACTGAAAGATGTTTACATACAGAATGGAAATAAACTAGCTCAGGTGATGGGAGCTTATCTCTTAGAGGAGATGTGACAGCTACATGACTATGAATTGTCACAATGAACATCAAGTGCATTTTTATTATTGAAAAACAAACAAAAACCATAAAAAATAAAAACCCTAACTTTAGGAGATGGAACCCCAAGAGTTTATGGGCCCTGTTAGGGTTAGTTGGGCAGCCAACTTACCGGGGTCATAACTTGGTCATATGACATTCATTTCGCAAATATGATGCCTCGTTAGAAAGGTCTCTCTGACTACTATAATATTTGTAGCGAGCCCCTATCTATGGTAAAGGGCCAATTGGAGACCTCAAACAAATGCCGTTTAGGGGGTTAAAACAGCTCTGGAAGTTTAAGACCCGAAAAAACTACTAACAATAGTAAATTATGTTATAATCAAGGAAACTAATGAAAACAATTGTAGGTCCAAGTGGAATAGGTGGGTGGCCACCAATATTCACCTAGATCGATCCTCCCCCCTTAGGAAGCAATGGTCCCCATTATGTGTAGAGCCTCCATGAGGTAAGAAATATTTTGTTGAAGCTAGTCCCTGATGATCCATTTGGCTTGGTGCAGGAGTTGACATGCTTTGACAACTCAATATAGTTGGATCCTCTTATCGCTTGTGTTCTTGATCTATGTATCCATGATCCTATTAGTCGTGGCCTATTCAATACATCTTGGGTTGATCTTTGTTGGTGTCATCTACTCAATAATGTCTGATGTGTCCAACAATGGGGGAGAGTATGGTCACAATAGGTCCACATTGAATACTAGGAGCACACCATGGAACAATGGAATATTGAGCTCGAAAGCATTGTCTGATACAACCTTAATGATGAAATAAGGCCCATATCAAAGCGGGAGAAGTTTTTAGTGGGCCTCGATGAGGAACTCCTTCTACAAACGTAACCAAACTTTGTCACCCACCTAGAATTTGTTTTGCACCCGATGTTGATCATGACATTGTTTGTAGATATCATTTTCTCTGTCCAATATGTCATGGACCTGCTGGTGAATTTTCTTAATGCATTCAATGAATTTGGTAGCTCTATCAACTTCGGACTGGACATGAGTTGGATCTGCATGAGTAGCTGTAAGTGGTATGGCAACATCAATGGGACATAATGGTTAGAATCCCAACCCCACCTAAAGGGGATTATGGCCAGTTGAGTTGTGGAGAGCTCTATTATAGCTATGTTGGACATAGGGGAGGTTTTCATCCCATGTGTATGGATTCTTCGAGTTGTACATATGTAGGATGTGCATGATCATCCTATTAACGACCTTTATTTGGCCATCAATTTGGGGGTGGAAGTTCTTGGACTTAGTGAGATTGGTATCCAACAATAACCATATGGTTGACGAGAATATACTTAGGAACCCATTGTCCTAGTTTGAGATAATGGAATGTGGGATCCCAAAGCATACCCACACTCGTTCAAAGAAGAGTTTGGAAGTGGCTTCTGTTGTGATACTCTTCTTGCGGGTTGTTACTATGGCCATGTTAGAGAATCTGTCAACGACCATGAAAACACAGTTGTTTCCATTTTTGGTAGAAGGAAGGCACGACATGTAATCCATGGAGATGGATTTCTAGGGTCAATTAGGAGTAGCAAAGCGAGAATACAGACCTTGCTTCTTTATTGTAGGGCTTGCAATGGCACAGGAAGTGTAATATCGGATGTACTTTCCAACATCATGTCGAAGGCTCGACCAATAAAAATACTTTTGCAAAAATGCCACTATTTTTTCTACCCTAAAATTTCTAGCGACCTTAATGTAGTGTGTTGTTGGTTCACTAAGATGTATTTTTATAGGAAATCTTAATTCCTACATTAATAATCAACCCACGGCAAGTATTTTTATTTCAAGAGTGTCAACACTATATATGCAGTGAATTTAGATGTCAACTGACAATGAAAGAAATTGGATTTATTGCAATTGCTAATGACTATCTCTTTTAAATCCAATCAAAACCACTATGAAATAAATAAATCTAAGAGAGATTCATAACACACTTTGCAATTCTACTTAATCTATTCTGAAAGAAAATAAATCTGAATGCAACTAGAAAGAATCACACTTGGCAATCTTAACTGGAATTGAAACTAACTCGCTTAATCATGAAAGAGAACTATAAAAATTGAACAACAAATACTAATTGAACAACAGATGATCATTGAACAACAAATGATAAATGAATAGCAAGTAATAAATGAACAACAAATAACCATGTAAGCATCTCACAGAAGGAAATCAATTCTATCTTTGAAATCTATGATAACATTACTTGGAATGAACAATGATCTAATCATAACCAATTCAATCAAGAGCATCACACATATCTAATGTACAGCTAAATCTGAATCTTGAATAAACAAAAAATGTGAATCGGAATAGTCAATCCTCACAGTAATCAAAATGATATTAACTTAACAACAACAAACAGTAAAGAATAAATAGAAAGGATTATAACATAGGTGAAGCAGTAGATCTTCTCTTGATTGGGCCAAAAGTCTCTAGAAGTCCCCGCTATTAGATACTCAGAAGATGATTATAAATTAAATGTAGTCTTCTTCATTAAAACAAGTAACAAAGTTACAACATCACCAAGATGAAAGTATTATATGTCAAAAAGAATAGTTACAACTGTGAATTTCTGAACTAGCTGTGCAGTTTGCCTTTCGGCCTTATATATAACATTTAGAAAAGTAAATAGATAAAAGTGAATCCTCAGGATCAAGGGATCCCAAGGATTTCACTATATTTGATCCAATTCCATCATAAAATAGAATCAGCCTACCCGGCCTTTCGCCGTCCTGTTTTGCCTCAGATGTTGTCTTTTCCCTTTATGGGCTACAGTTGTTCTGTCGATTGCACAACTATCGTCCAATCCGCGTCTTCTGCACATAAAGATAGTAAAAGTCAGTTTTTCATACCGAGATTTATCTAATTTGTTACTAATTTCTTTTACCCAACTTTAGCTGTTGTTTCCTCTACTTTTATCCATAAAATGAAGATAGACATGTGAAGATGAATGCTAAATAAAGCTATTTACAAGGAGAAAATGTACCTTTTTCTCGTCCCAACATACTCCCCAACTTACCTTATTGCATGTCCTCATGCAATTAAATGGTTTAGGTGTAGCTGAGTTACAGAATAGGTAGGATATACCTCCTCCTTATAAACTCTGAAACCATTTTTCTTTTTAAGCACAATGAAAGCCTGGTTCACTTCTTGATCTATCAGGTTATAATCACAGCGGTACCTATCTGGGGGATACCATATGATTGGGCTTCTATACCGATACCCTATCCACTCAGGCCCCATGGTTAAGACCATGTTACTATATTTATGGAAGCCATAGGAGGTAGCTTTAAAATTCTAGTATCCGGATGGTCCTTTGTTCCTAAGAGTATTGCTAGAGACTTCCCAACTTTGTCTGGCTGTAGACAAGGCTTCTTCTTTGATCTCCTGGAATTACTCCTTCCCATTTTGTAAAATGTCTGTGTGGAATGAACCTAAATGGCCCACAACACTAGCTCACTGCATAAATTGCTTGTGCCTAACATAGAGATGTAGGGATTTTGTATGCTCCACTCTAACCCATAGGTCGATGCCATATTCTTGTTTTCTAAAGGTATTATGGGCCATAGCCCATTTGATCTAGTTAGTAGAAAAGGAAAGAAAGGCTTGGAATTTGACATCCCCTATAAAGGGGCCCAGGTTGCTATCTTTGTCATCTTCTAAAAAGAAATTATGCATGTAAAGTTCACACAAGAGGTGTTGTACCTTCTCATTTTTCTCTCTGAAGCACTTGACAAAGTTTGGGGTGGTCTTGATTTCCATAGACTTGCCAGTCTTAACAGATTTGATTTTCAGTAGGAGGTACCTTTCTAGGAGGAATAATTCATAGTTTGTAACAGGATCTCAGCATGATAGGGTGTTTGAATAAAGAGAGCAAACAGTATCCAATTGCTCTTTAGCCTTCTGTAATTTGACCTGTTCTTTTTCAACCTTTTTCTACTCAGCCTTGTACTGAGCAAAGGTCTCATCCTCAGTGGCTATGAGTGCCTTGAACTTCTTCCTTAATTCTTGATTTACACGTAGGGGCACCACTTCCTCTTTCTGCTGAGTTAATTCCTGTTGGACCTTAGTTAGTTCACCCTGTAATTTTCTAGTGACTGCTTCCCTTACTAGGGGAATGTAAGCAAGTGTCTCCTATGTTTTGGCCTCATCATCTTCTGTTTCCATAGGATTAGTTTGAACAACAGCCTCGGTTGCTTCTTGAATCATGCAATAATCAACTGGGATGCTTTCTTCAACATCAGTTTGAACGGAAGCATTCACAATAGGGAAGTCCATTTGGGTCTTCATGGGCAAACACAGGGGTCTTCAATCTGCATTTCACTGTCTTCTACAAGACATGGCTCTGTCTGAGTTTCCTTTGAATAAACCAAAAGAATCTCGGTCTAGGTTTCAGCATCTTTTCCGAAACAATGTTCTATCTGTGTCCCTATGGTCTCCATTTCCACTTTCAATTTTCTAACCCTGACTGCTTCTTTCAACCACTGTCTTAGCTGCCCAATTATTCTCTTTTGCTTCCTATACTTTTTAAGCATTGTTCTGAGCCTGTCTTTGCAGGTTTTCTTTTTTGTGAGACTTCCGACCAGCAATGGTGCAATTGCATTTACCTCCGGTTCATGCTTAGGTGGAATTGTGTCGGCATCAGGGAGGGGTTCAATTGGAACTTTATCTCCCGATGTAGATTCAACTTCCAGTTCTCTTTCGTCATGAATTTCTCTCTCAGGAGACCCTAATGGACTAGTGTCTCCTGAGAAATTATCGTTCTCTGTGCCTTCTTATAGGTGGTTCTCATCCTCAGGGGACTTCATAAAACTATCATTGCTTGGCTGATTTTCACCTCCCAGGGTTTCATCTGTAGGATTTTCTTCAGCTAAGGGGTCCAATGGGCCGGTAGCTACTGATCAATTTTCTTCTCTAATAGTTTCTTCTTCATGCACTTCTTCTTCCAGGGTTTTTTCCACAGAAGGGATTGGTTTCCTCCGTTCTTCCAAATAATGAGCAAATGATAGGGTTTGATCATAACTAGGGTTACCAACAGAGGCAGACTAGTTGGGGGCACAATTTTGTCCTTCAACATTCTCAGATTTTTCTCTTCCCTCAACAAATATCCCCATGTTTTCCAGTACCCTGGCCACCTCTTCCTCATAGTCTTGCAAGGGGTCATTTTTCAGACTTGGAGGTGGTGTGTGACATGGCCCAGCCTCATTTGTTTGAATTGGGGTCTCTCACTGCGACTGACCCTGCATAGAGCACCTCAATTTTGCTGGGTTCAAGGGCACAGAGGAATTCCTCCTTTTTAGTGTCCTTCTTGGTCCTAGGGTTCTTGGCCCTTGCTGTTCTGTTGCTTGGTTTTCTATAGTTGGGGCCAGAGTAGGATTTACAATATTGTCCCAGGTTAGCTGCTCTTGGGCTAGTCCATGCATCATAATCAATTTGATTAGCCCATGATGACTGATGATTGTGTGTGGGTCCTTTGCTTTTCTAACTTGATGAGCAACATCATGCACTAGGGAATTCAAATAAAACGACAAATTGACTAAAACTTTCTATTTTAAGATGGCTAACAATTTGATTTAGCAAGGCTTTACCACATCCTGTCAACTGTCACATGTGATGTACCTCTACATAATGACTTCCAATTCCTGCCATGGCTATCTTTATGCTGAAGGGTGAATCCCTTTCCCTGTTTGCACTAATTGCTCCCTGTTATAGCACCATTTACCACTCTTGGTATATGTGATGCTTTTTTTATGACCTAGGGAAACCCCTCCTTCCAGACTTGGTCCAAATATATAAAAAACAGTGTTTTATTCCTTGTACGGTACTTTTCCTTGAGCTAAAAGCGTGTACACGTGGGTCACTCAATACCCAACCCGTGTATATGATTTAAAACACTTAAAAAAATTAAATTTCCTTAATTATGGGTGAAGTTCTCAGGTTTTACGTATTGATTACCTCCTATTTCTTGTGGCCCAATTGTTTCCCAACTAAAAAACTAATTTGGAGAGGTATAAATAGAATTCTATGGGAAGGCCTTAAGGAGGAGATGAGATAGAGTTATTATAATAAGACTATCCCTGAATGAGTCTAATGAATCCGTGTGCCTCATGCACTTCCACAAGCTTTAGGAAACCCTTGTTTCCTTGACTATAGATATCCTTCCTTTTGCTTGAGATATTCATGGTGTTGGTGATGGAAGAAGATTGTTGAAGACTAGGATAGGACGAATTTGGAGGACGGTTTTGCTTGGAGCTAGAAGAAGACTCAGGTGAATTCTCTCCATGTTATTTATAGCTTACTGCAATAAAAGAAATGTTGTCTTGTTTCCGAAATTAACTATGTCTATGCATCAAATTATGTTTTAATTCATATATGAATGTCATCTTGATGTATGATCAACCATTTGTTTATATGATATAAAGTCAATTTCGTGAATATGCTTTACTTCTATACTACTATGTATGTTTGAATTGAATGATTTTCAGGTTTGAAGAACATCAGGAGTTGCAGAGGGTCTGAACCCTGTGGGACCTACTCGAACGAAGGAAATCCAGGTACAGTCACTCTTACATAGTTTGATAATATAAGCATATTGCCTGAGCTGTATGAGTATTTCTTGTTGTAGTTTGCTTCTGCTCTGTTGGGGTTCTAACCCGAAGCCCTAGGGTGCTTTCACCCAAAACACTCGCCCGGGTCCTAAAATACTATGACCGCATTGTACAGAAGGACGTGTTTGTCTATCCATTTTGTTCCCTCAACTGGATGTCCAGTGACTTCGGCTATGACTGCTTCGAAGACTGTTATGTTCTTGCCGCTCTACAATTTTTGTAGAAATTCAAGTGTAATCTCTTTGTGAAATCATTGCAATTTATTCAAATATTGCAGCCAACCAGCATGCTCGAGAATTGCACAAGCCTAGTCCGATACCATGAAAATTGTGGGTTCATTTCAGATGGCTCTACCTCCCATGGTTTTTTTTTTCATGTGACTAGTTCACTTGCATACACTTCTTTTGCACTTTCGTAGTTTAGAACAACAACAGAGAACGTTAAAGCAATTAATAGGGAAATGACGTTGTTTTGGGAATTAATATCATATAGAATTAAGTCATTTATCTCAGCAACAATATTTGACGTAGGCTCATAATCAACCTGCATGCGATCCATAATGGTTTCTGTCCTTCTTCCAATTGGAAATACTTTGATAATAATTACACATACATAATCATCATGTCGTTGAAGTAGGCTCATAATCAACCTACATGCGATCCATAATGGTTTCCGTCCTTCCAATTGGAAATAATTTGATAATAATTACACATACATAATCATCATGTCGTCCTTAAACCAGAAATCAGTTTAATAATTATCACACAATTATCTGTAAACTATCACACATGCTATTCATAAGCAGACCATCCCCCCTCCAATGGGAAAAGGGCATCCACGTCCGCCAAGCATGGGAAAAATAGGAGAAAGCGTCGGTAATACATAAATGCAAGCAACCAATTAATAAAAAGTGGCACAATATACGACAATGCAATTAAAACAATACACGTCATTGTATTTCCAATGGCATAAATTAAAACTGAGATTTAAATCATTATGTCAAAATATTTTTTCCTTAAGTGGTATTAGTAACAAATGCATGATCGACGATAAGTATTAATGGCTGTCATTAACGTGATTAGACAAATATGATATAATGAATATAAAATATAAGTTACCATGCATGTTGGCTTTTTAGGAATGTTGTTCAAATGGGAAATTTCCTTTACAAATGAATCCATATGTTGTAATAGAATAGAGGGAATTTGGCAGTGTCACATAGTACTCCAATACCACAAGCAGAGCCACTGCTGCTAGCAGGTCTTCATAGCCTCGACAGGGTTGCTTTTTAACCCCTCAAATGAGCTAGAGTCCTCCTTTTAATATCTAGATGCTTCTTTCTTTTCTTGCCATAAAGAGACCACTATGCTGACATGGTGACTAGATAATCATAGTGCCATTCACCAGGATATAACAAAGTGATCACGCTGGCTCGTGATGAGACCCCCTATCCTTCTGACAATTTTAATTATCAAGAAGGTCATTACCTTGGTTTGGTGGCCAAAATGGAATGTCACCCATTACATCCTTATGATCATGGTAGGTTGGCTCGTGATGAGACACCCTATCCTCTTTAAGACAATGTTTGTTGCATTTTCATATTTCTTTATTTTCATATTTTGATGCTTTTATTGTAAAAAGAGGGAGGCTCATTTACTCCTTAAGAGTCAGGGATGGTGTAAGAAGTAGAAAAGATGCCAATGAAAGTTTATACTTTTACCCCCATATAATCATATGAAAGGGATTTATCCATTTGGAAGTGTGAAAGATAAACTAACATGGTATTAAAATAATAAATCATTTTATGATGTGTCCAAAGAAAAGATATTCAGCCAGTCATTATAAAGATGCACCATGTCAGCTTTTGAATAAAGATGACCATCAAAAGGTTTTATAGGTCATAATGATATTAACCTTTCCAATTTTGCTTTATCTTAGGCACGAATCCAACCAGATGGTTTTTATTGGAAAGATAAAAGAGAAAGAAAAATGGCAAAAAGAGTGACCGATGATGAAATAACAAAGAGAATTCATAGATGTTTATTCTATTGATTACACACAAAAAGAAAAATCAGGGCCTATTCAATTGATTGAACATTATTCACTCAAAAGAATGTTGTTCAATTGATTAAACAACAACACAAAAATTCAAAAAGTGTTGTTCAATTTATTGAACAACAATCGTTCAATCGATTGAACAACAAAATCGTAGAAGTGCTAAAGTGTTGTTTAATTGATTGAACAACAAAATCGTGGAAGTGCTAAAGTGTTGTTTAATTGATTGAACAACAATTGTTCAATCATTTGAACAGTGAAATCGAAAAGAAAAAGACACAAAAGTGTTTTTCAATTGATTGAACATCAATTCTTCAATCGATTGAACAACAAAATCGAAAGCGAAAAAAAAAAAACGTAAAAGCACTGTTCAAGTGATTGAACAACAATCGTTAAACCGATTGAACAACAAAATCGAAAAAGGAAAAAAATATAAAAGCATTGTTCAATTGATTCAACAACAATCGTTCAATCAATTGAACAACAAAATTGAAAAAGGAAAAAAATGCAAAAACGTTGTTCAATGGATTGAACAACAATCATTCAATCGACTGAAAAACAAAATTGAAAAGTCACAAGACGGTTGTTCAACTGATTGAACAACAATCATTCAATCGATTGAACAAAAAAAATTTAAAAACACAAAATGTTTTGTTCAATTGATTTCATAGAAATCATTCAATCGATTGAACAACAAAAATCGTAAAATGCAAGAAATGTTGTTCAATTGATTGAACAACAATCGTTCAATCGATTGAACAACAAAAATCGTAAAATGAAAAAAGTTTTGTTCAATTGATAGAACAACAATCATTCAATCGATTGAACAACACAAATCATAAAATGCAAGAAGTTTTGTTCAATTGATTGAACAGCTATTGATCAAATGATTGAACAACAAAACACACAAAGTGTTGTTCAATTGATTGAACATCAATCGTTCAATCGATTGAATAACAAATCATGCACAAAAATAAGCGTTGTTCAATTGATTGAACAACAAGAAGCATGCAAAAATAAGTGTTGTTTAATTGATTGAACAACAATCGTTCAATTGATCGAACAACAATATAAAGTGAGAGTACCATTGTTATGCACTTCTTGAATTTCCTAAGGGTCGAGCCATCTTGTTTGTAACTTTCCTAGAAAGTCTTGGAATATGGAGTTGTAGAGTAGTGCCCAATATCTTTTTTGAAATGTCTTCTTTTTTATAAGGTTGGCATGCCACTTTTCCCTTTGCTGTTGTATAATTGTAGTCCATTGTAGAGCAAGCAATCGTTCCTCCTCTAGTTCATTTATTTGTTGATGTCACTTGGTTTGGGATTCTGTTAAATATAATCCCACTTCCTGAGCCGTTCTTAAAGTCTTTACTTCAAATTCAATCGTGAAAATAGGTTCTTTTCTAAACACGAGTTGGTACAGAGAGTATCCAGTAGTATTCCTTCAAGTCATGTGATATGCCCACAAGGCCTCTAGTAGTCTAGCAGCCTAGTCTCGCCGATGTGTTGAGACTATCTTGGTCAAAATTGCTTCAATGACCTTATTGGTGTTTTCAACCAACCCATTCGCCTACGGGTGATACATGGAAATGATCCTATGTGTAATGTGATGGTTTCTGAGAGTGGTTGTAATCTTGTGTCCTACAAATTGCCCTCCTCCATATGTTATCAATTCTCGCAGTAAACCATATTACACAAATAGCCCAAAAAGGAAGTTAACCACAACTCCCTCTGTAGCTCTTGGAAAATCTACTGTTTCCACCCATTTTCTCACATAATCTGTGGCAACCAGTATTTAGGCCTTTTTATTTGATGGTGGATGGAATGGGCCAACAAAGTCCAATGCCCATCGTTCAAAGGGTTCTATGACTAGTTAGGGTTGGAGTGTCATTTCATCAAATTGGCTAGGTCGTCCCATCCTTTGGCAACTATCACAAACCTGGTCATATTTCTTAGCATATTTAAAAATAGTGGGCCAATAATAGCCCATTTGTAGTACCTTATGCCCTATCCTTCGATTTGCGAAGTGACCCTTGTAGGACTCATCATGGAAAGCCTTCAGGATGTCATAAATTTGATCCTCGTGAATGCATCTGCGTATACACATGTCAGACCGCGTGTGAAAAGGATATCCTCCAATCCAAGAGAATCGGGCGCTGCGCTGGACAATCTGTTTCCTTTCCCTTGCTGTCAAATGCTTGGGTAGCTTCCCCATTGCCAGATAGTTTCCTACATTTGCATACCATGGCATCTTGACTGCTACGGAAAAAAAATTCTCATATGGAAATTGGCCATCCACTACCATGGATCATTTATCTTTGGGACTCGAGACAGAAAATCAACGACTAGGTTTTCCTTCACCAGAAGATATTTGATAGTAATATCAAACTCCCGCAAAAGAAATAGCCAACGAGTCACTCGACCATTCGTGATAGCTTTTTTAGCTAAATACCTTGTTATCACTCAGAAGTCTTCCTTAGAAGAAAGAAGGAATAAGCCGAGGTAACCACAAACCTAATATTTTAGATTCAGGTTCTAGCCAACCTAAGTCCAGAGAGGGCTCTCTCTTTATAATTTAACTTTGTTTTGGGTAGTATTTCAGGCTAGTAATTAGTGCTCATGATGTTTTGTTTTGATTGGGTGGTGGAATTAAGAAAACAGATTGGCAGAACAAGTATTCAGGCCATTGGGCTATGGAGTCAATCAAAGAGTGGCTTAACTAGATTAGATCAATTACTAAAGTAAGAGCTCACAGGGCAGGCTAGCACAACAAAAAGAAAATCTGCAGGTTCAAATGGATGAGGTAGTCCTAACCAGGGTAAAGGGAAATGAAGAATCCTTAAACCGGGATTAAGATGAAGAAAAGAAGGATGATCAGTAGCAAAGGGAAACTAAGAATCCTTTACTATGGACCAAAGGGGGGGGACTACGGAAGTAAGGTAGCAATTAAGAATTCCCAGACCAAGATAGTTTAGCAGAAAACATAGAGAAAGTAAATAGATAAAACATAGAGCATTTAAGGTAATTCTGAGATATTATTCTTTGTTTACTATTCGGATTTCATAGAGAAAACATGTGAATATATATAAAATGACGAGAAAACAATAATTAAACATGAAGAGATAATACTTATTTCGTTCCAACTATGCACAAGAATCCAGTGAAATGTCTTTAGATTTATTTCATGACCCAGCAAAACCATTCCAGTCTTGAATACAATAGCTCCTTAGCTCGATATAAAATTTCTACAAATATGTATTTTAATCAACCCTAATTACTTCAATTTGTGAAGTATTTATACAAAAAATGTTACAAAATATCTCATAACAATATGAGAATTATTCTAGGAAACCGAAAATATCTTCAAGCATGAAGATAGAGACAGATGGAGAACTGTCTTCTTGCTATCCCTTTTATTGTGACTATGCTGGCTATTTTAATTCGGATTTGGCTCTTTCAATTGCTTGATACTTATGTGTTGGAATCATTTTATGTATTCTACCTACTGATACTCTTTACTTGCTACACTTTGACTCTGTTTTACCTGTTTTACCTGGCTACCATATATATTTACTATAGTAATTTTATAGTAAATATGTTAGTTTCATCCACCATTCACTTTCAGGTAATTTCATCCTTATCATCTTTCTATATATCTCGTCAGCTTCGGTATACTTGGAAAAATTTGGCCTGTTGACGAACAAGTGCTTTACCTCATGCTCTAGGAAAAATAGATTTTCCAGATTATCATATAATACCTTTCTAGTGGGTAGAGCTTTTACCCCTAAAGTATTAGCTTGGTTGTTGGCCAACTTGTTTAGTCTCTCAACATAATCATCTTGGTTCATCATCTTGTCATGTATTACCATAGGACTAGGAAGTCCTTTTTCTCTTAAAATACCAAACTTTGTCATAAATCTATCAATGTCAGCTTGGATGCTTTGGCATTTTTTCTCAAGACTGAGCACAAGGTTCCTCTTAATAAGAATCTTCCTGATTTCTATGATGGTTCCTATTCTATCTTCTATGCCTACTTCATCTAGCTGATACCTATTTTTTCTGTTCAAAAACGCTATTAATTGGTTGGCTTCTTTAGGCTTGTCTCCCAATTCTTCCATTGTCTTGTGAATTGCTTCTGTAGCCGCTTTACTAGTTTAGTTTTCTCAAAAATTACTTGAATAGATGGCCAAACATCATTGACAGAGTCAATGATGTTGGCCCAAAGAATTTCCTTTATATATCCTAGTGGTTGTTGCAATGTCAAGTCCTTTTCAAGGACTTTTATCCTTTATCCCATTCTTTGATTCTTCTGAGCTTCTTCCTTCTATTCTATTTGTGCAAGTTTGCAATCAATTTCCAAACTTGACACTTTTTCTCTAAGCTTTTTGAGCTTAGTAGCCTAGATGTCATTTCCTCTATGGCTTGAACTAATTCAACTGTCCTTTATGTGGATGTCCCTACGCTTGTAGATGTACCTATAATTGGCAGAGCTGTAGTTGGTGGAACTGTTGGAGCTAAGGAAGGAGCCAATGTGGAGGGTACTGTTAGAGAGACTATAGGAATTACAATCTGAGGAACTCACTCTGTCTAGACTGTATCAAGTTATCCAGCTCTTTCTCTGTTTCTTTTAGTTCTTCATTCAGCTTAAGGACTAAGTCCATAAGTTCTTCCTCCTTTCAAGTTTCCAATACTTCAGTTGTCTGTGGATGATGCAGAGGAGGAATTTTGAGCTGCTTTTTCAATGTAGCTATGTCATCAGTTTTCTTTTTAATTAGCCTTTCTACAGCCTTCACATCCTTGGGATCATGCCCCAGTTGTATGATTAAGTCCTCTAAGGACTTTATTCTGGTATCCTTGGCCTATGAAGAGGCTTTCTCTAACTGGAATTGTGTTGATATATTACTCAACAAATTTTGGAGTTGGTGTGTTGCAATGGCCTTGCTGGTCAAGGTGGAATAAACCATTTCCCCAATCTACTTGTGTAATTCTATTTGCTTGATAGGATGGATATCCTTCACCAATACTTCAAAGTCCATCTTTAAGTAATCTGCTATTGACCTGGGCTTCTATGTAGTAGGCTTCATGAAAGTCATTTGCATTTTACCTTCTTTCACATCAAAGGCTGATATTAGCAATGTCTGATTAGTAGGAGCCATTTTAAGGTAATGTGCATAGCTTTGGGCGTTCAATCTTTCATTCCTGGCCTTTATTTCTTTATATTTCTCTCTAATGTCTTGGCTCTGGCCAGTTGGAGTGCTGAATGAGGATACTTGCACGCTCTGTTATCTCTCTAGCATTTGAGCCTGTGAAGTGGAAGGTTCTTGTGTACCTCCAGAGGGAGAGGTTTGCCTGCTTTCTACTCTTTCTGTACCTACAGTTCTAGCTGTTTCCTCTATGAACTCCTCTTCTGAAAATGGATTTAACCTTTGCCTCTGGACATAAGTCTGTGCAATAGGTCTGCTAGAAGGAGTGGCCTCCTCTCTATCTCTTTTGGGATTCTTCTCCTCATTTAGAGGAGTCAGTAAAATAGGAGGATTACTCATGGTGTGTTCTGGCTGAGAAAGTTCCTCTGATATGTCTGGCTTCTCTGATTCCTCTTGCTCTTGAGGTCCTTCTTCTGCTGTTTTCTCACTATGTTCCTGTGTTTCCCTTTGAGATTGGGATCCTCCTGGCACCTGTACAAAGGAATCTTCATCAAGTCTTCTTTCTAAATCAATCACCACAATATTGACAACAAATTCTGTGCTATTTCGATCTACTAAAGTGTTCTCCACCCATTCTAGTTGATTTTCATACTGTTTTATTTAAGGAATTTTGTGGTGGGCATAAGGAGATACTTTGTTCTTTTGTCTCCTATTGCAGATGAACTCTAAAGGGTCGTATCTCCATATAAAACTTTGTTTTAGTTTTAGCCTTTCAAGGATTTATTCTGCTTCCTTTCATGCTTCCCTACTGTTTCATATGAAGGGGCCAAGCTGATCTTTTATTCTAAGTTGAGCTTTCTTCTTGGACTTCACAAAATGCACCTCATATGAATTAATCATTTGCCTATAGTACTCCAGAGCAAACAATCTCATGGGGAGGTATCTTGGTAGTTTGTAGGGTGCTAACTCACAACCATATATTCTAATTTCAGTGTTATTTTGGTACAAGTACCAATCTCCCACTCTATATTGTTTGGACAACTGTAGGGCCCTCCTGATATCTGCACTGATTCTGGGGGGAGGACTTCTTAATAACATAGTTGCCACTGGGTGCACAAAGAGATCTATGAAATTTGTATAAGAATATGAAGAGTCATATAGGTGTATTAATGAAGTCTAGAAGACTATTGATCTAGGGTTGCCTCTGGTATCAATATTTTGGAGTGTGAATGGGAATTTATCAGCTTGATAATACAGTAAGAAAATATATAAAACTCATGAATATTTGAACACTCTTTCATTGTCCATCCTCATGAATTGATCATGCATCTTATTTGCAATGAACTTACCATTGTCAAACATGATGACAGGGGGCTGTCCAAGACTGTAAATGGACATAAAGGCTATAATAATCTCATCAACAAATTCACTTGTACTCTGGCCTAACACACTGGATATCATTTCTATGATGTCTTGGCCAAGATCAGAGAATATGGTAGACATGTATGGGGGAGGGTCCTTTGGAATGTATTGCTCTTCCCTAATGAAGGTCTGGAATAACTGAGCAAGTTTGATGGAGGTGAGTGTAGGGAATCTATTAAGCATGTCTCCAACAGAAAGGGGGGTCAGGTTTTGGTTTGGTTGCAACTGCAACATTTCATTTATGGATTCAGCAGTGATGGTAAATAATACAGAATGGTCAGGAGTCATCACTGCTCTTTGGCTGGGACTATAGTTCATATGGCAATAGTGGATAATCTCTAGGAAGATATGAACTCTGGGGAATTGGTACTTGGGCAAACCTGATTCCCAAATACCTATTTTGTCTGCATGGTTCATGTACTGGTCTCTGTACTAGCAATATAATTTCAATGGGGATTCTTGGACAGAGGTATATTTAATTTGAAAGTATTTATCTACCAAAGGGAGGTAGTCTAAGTCCCTGTGGGGAGTAGAAATTGGTAGGACATTCAATGCAATTGGAACAGTCATCCTTGGTTCTTGTGGTTTCAAGGACGGGGGTGAAGGGTTTTCAGTACAATTGGGGAAAATTGGTCCAATTCAGAGTATTTTGGAGTTACTAGGCAATTGTTTCACTGAATTACTTAATAGCTTAAAGAAATTGAGTAAAGGTTCAGGAATAAAACAAGGTTTCTCAGTGAATTTGGGTAAATACCTGGTTTTGGCTCTGAACAGATTGATGGGCGACTATGCACGGTTTGCAGGAAGCGCATCTGAATGAAAGGTGGTCTGGAGTTTCAACAGCTTCAACAGGTTGGTAGTTGGATATGGGTTGATGGTTGCACATACTCTAGTGCTTGCATGGAGGCCTGAGCAGTCTTTTTCACTGTAAAACTAAAAAATGAGTTTTTTAGTTTTATTTGCAAGGTCAACCGTTTTGGCAGGTACATGGAGAAAGGTACATTTGGCGTTAAGCAGCAGATGAGATGTTTTCTCGTCTAGTGGGAGGCAGTAAGTGGGTTCATTTCACACTGCTTTTGGGCTGGAGTGGTTTTGGGGGGAGGCTGCCCGATGCCATTCATCAGGCGCCACATAGCAGTGGGGTGAATAGTGAAACCACCCATATCGGGTGGGTAAGGGTCGGCCTTTGGAGGCTGTCTGATATGATCATCGTCTGTTGGATCGAAAGGGACCTGATCGTATGGTGATCAGGGCAGGGATTTGACATGAAGTTTAATGGAGGGGCCTGATGGAGGTTTAAGTGTGGCGGGATTAATTAATCACAAATTATGGAGGTTTAATGGCATCGGGAGTGATTTCATTGGTTGAGATAGATTATTAATTAACCAATGATTGATTAATTAATCTCTTTTATTAGACGGATGGTTTTGGTTATTAATTAGCCACTAATCGACTTAATTAACCCATTAATCATTCATTAATAAAGTTTATGTTTCAAACATTGGGGCGGGATATTAACATAGGCATTTTTATTTATAATATACGGGAAGGGTTATATTTCTTTCTCAAGATTTAATATATAAATAAAGTTAAAAGTTAATATGATCGAAGGTAGAAAATGTTTAGTGCTAAGTATAAAATGAAGTCTTTGCAATTTGTTTTTGCTTTTCACATAGAAAACATAAAAACTTAGGCTAAATACATATTTGTGGGTTTTTTGTGAAAAAGAGGTTTTCTTGGGGGCTGATTACTTTTCTAAGGATTTATCCTTAGGGAAAAGGGGTTTATTAGGGAAAATGAGGGAATTATGAAGGGGGTGAAGGCTTGGGATGGGATTTTTAGTACTTAGGACCTATAAGTTATTGGGTCGAGGGTCCGATCCCTCCAGAAGTTAGATAAATGCTCTGAGCCCCTTTAACTTAACATTTTAGGCACTTTGGGACTTTCCTTGGAAATTAGTTAAGTGAAAAATGTAATGAATGAGGGAGGTTAATCAGTTGATTTTGTGTACTTTGGTAAATGCTCAATTATCATTCATACTTTAGAAATTTGATGATGAAGATAAATGATATGATCTTATCTAATCAATCATCACAATTCTACAACCATTCAATTACTTACCGATCCACTCATCTACCATTTTTTCTTCTCTTTATTAGGGTGCACTTAAGCTGGCAAACCCTTATCAAAACATTTTCTTTTCTTTTACAAAAGTAATCTATCTAAGTCTATCCTTATTACATCCAAGGGCTCAGATTAAACAGTTGAGCTCCTTTTTATTTACTCATTCTAATCTACTTATCTACCAATCTTACATTGTTTGGTTAGATTTTATTTCTCTATTTATAAACATGAAATTTAAAACATGAAGTAGCCAATTTTAAACATTTTGACTATGCATGGATTGTGGCAAAAGTAACAAGCTGCACACAGTATTTTATTCTACATCAAAATTAAATGGTAGAGGCATTTTGACTTGCACACTTTCATGGTATTTTTTCTTTCTTGGGGTTCATTTTTTCATCTTTTTTTTTGACCTTTTTTATTCTTTTTGTCCTTTGATTTTTCTTTTAGGACATACCCTCTTTACATTTTTTAATTTTTTTGAGTTTTTGAATATGGAAAACATTTGTAGAAAGTAAAGGTATGTACATATTACAGATTTGACCTCAGCCATTCAAAAATTATGACTCCTATTGGTATAGGAACATAACATACCTAAAGGCGAAGTGATCAGTATACATAAAAACTTGGTATCAAGTTATATAATGTCTAAATTTGTTTATGGAATAAATGACAACTAAGAATTCTTTTTCTGTTACTGTATAATTAAGTTCTGTAGTAGTAATATTTTTTGCTAATATAATATAGAGCATAAGGTTTTTTGTCCTCCTCCTAGCCAAGGACAATGGCTATTGCTGCATTTGATGCATCCATGGATATTTTAAAAGGCAGCCCCCAGTTTGGTCCACATAATATTGGTGCCGTCGAGACTAGTTTCTTTAAACATGTAAAAGCTGTGTCACATTTGTGAGACTATTTAAAATCATAATTTCCAGTTAAAGCATATAAAGGTGCAACAATTTGTGAAATGTTTTTGATAAACTTGTGATAATAGCCTGCATATCCCAGGAAGCTATGTACCTCTGTCTGAGTACAGGGTGTATGCAGTAAAAGAATTACCTGTATTTTTTGTGGATCTACTTGTATCCCTGCTACAGAAATATAATGTCCCAATATTACACCTTCGGTGATCATCATGTGACACTTGACATTGCTTAAAAACAACCTGGTAGAAATGCACCGTTTTAAAACTTTTTCTCATGTTTGTAGCCCTTGATCAAAGTCATCCCAATATGGAGTAAATTCATCCATATAAACTTCAAGTCATTCGTTTATCAGATCAGCAAAAATGCTAAGTATAGCTCTTTGAAATGTGGTTGGGGAGTTGCATAAGCCAAATGGTAACACTCTGTAAGCGAATGTGCCCCAGGGGCAGGTGAAGGTTGTTTTGTCTTGGTGTTTAGGGGTGATTTGAATCTTATTATAGCCGGTGAATCCATCTAGAAAGGAAAAGATTGCTTCCCTACCAAAGTATCAAGGAATTGATCAATAAATGGAAGAGGGAAGTGATATTTTTGTGTTACCTTGTTCAATTCCCAATAATCCACACAGATACACCACTTCATGTTTTTCTTGGGGAAAACCACCAATGGAGAAACCCATTTACTATCTGAAATAGGATAAATTAAATTCACGTCCAACAACTTCTGTAATTCTTCTTTTACAATGTCCTTGAGACACGGATTCAATCTTCGTTGAGGTTGCCGGATAGGATGAGCATCCTTTGTGATGTAGATGTGATGTGTACACAACTGTGGGTCTATACCCTTCATGTTAGGATAATTCCAGGTAAAAGCTATTATAGACATTTTTGGGCACTGCAACCCCAATCATATATGTCCATAAATGAAGGGCTTCTGAGTCCCTAAAAGTGTTGTTTCATTCCCTAGAGGAACAAGGTCAGTTGATTACATCATCTCCCGGAAGTTTTCCACAGAAAACGGCTTAGAACTGGTCAAAACTGGACCATATAGGTTACTCCGTGCTAAGCATGTGATGCATCTCACCTGCCCAGTGTAAAAGGTGTGATGCATACTAGAAAGCCCTTTTGTAGGGTACAATGGGCGAGAATGGACAAATGGCAGAGACAGTTTGTGAGGTGGATGATCATGGAATCTTCCAAAAATTTCTCCTGTGACACTTGCCTCTCTGAATTCGCCCAGGGATGAGTAAGAGACCATCAATCTCTAAGTGGAATCAAGAACTATCAGAGATAAGACACTAATCAAAATCCTAGAAGCTAACTCACCTCCCTGCAATCATCTATATATGGATCCCTCATCCCAGAGATCCAAAGGCTGGAATTTTGTATCTTGTAAGGAAGTGTTGTTGGTTTCTTGGTGGAATATCATAGTGTTGGGTGATCTAAGCTTTTCATGAGGTGAAGAAGGGCTTTCATGCTGGGAGGATGATGCTGGGTCAGATCAATGGGTTGTAATCCTCTCTTCTAATCTTTATATCAATAAAGCCATTCAAGTTTTCCTCCACATTCTTGTATGTCTGATAATATATGCATTTGTGTGGTCAATATATATCTGGTCCTATATTGCTTATGATTGTAGATCTATGAACTTTGAAGGTATTATGTTGCTTTGACTTTACAGGTACTCTTTGAAGCGGAGTGGCCAAGGGAGAAGCGGCAAAGACCTGTCAGTGAGGAGAAGGAACAAGAAAAGAACCGAGCGAAAGATCGAGGTTGGTATTCCTTGATCCTCTCCTATATACTTCTCATAAAGGAAAACACAAGTAACTTTAATCTGTTTGTTTTTAAGATAACTACCTGTCTTAGTGGGACTAGCAGCTCTACATAGACACTATATTTCCCGATAACAAAATGGCGACTCCGCTGGGGAGTGAATAGATTGTTTGCTTGTATATATTTGTTTGTTTTATAAACTTACAGACAGAGCCTAAAGTCAAGCCAGCTAGCCTTCTAACTGCATTTTCTATGCAAGTGCAAAGTAGATCAATGATGCTTCAGTCTATCTCCAGGTTTTGTTTATGAACTGAACAATCGATTTACAAACATCCTAATTGCCCTAGTGGTGGCTCTAGTAACCTCATTAGATCAACCCCTGTGATTTATATTTACTGACTATCATTAGCTCGGCCTAAATCCATGAACTAAGCTGCAAACTGTGACAAGAACCAAGTTGAAGTCTCATCCTTGGACCATCGCACTTTCTCCTCTTGGGAATATAGATGCATTGCACCTCCTGTGTGTAGTAGGTGTGTTGCATTGCACTTTCCCTGTGTTGCATGTGCGCTGATCAGATAAGACCTCTTCTGCTTCCAGATTTTGGTTTCTTTGTTCACTCTCTTCAGCTTTATTCAGGAGTTTTGTTGTCTGTGATCAGTATGCCATTGTGGAAACCGCCTTCCTTTGCATGATTCCGCCTCCATAGTACAAAGAATTATGAATGTTTTTATGTATTGTGCACCATTTACAGTTCTCTTTTACAAAAAGTAGCATAATCAAACTGTCGTCTTTTGATTTGGAAGTGTCACAAGTGTCGTTTTTAGTCAAAGAAAAGAATCCTCTCATTCTTGATGGTTGATTAGATAGTTACTGTTGTATTTGATTTGAATTAGTAGTTTTTCAAGTGTCGAAAGCAGTTTTCAATTCAAAGTTGCGAAGTGTCCTCATTATCTTCCTTTCATTTTTGAAGAGAAATTTGTTAGTACTGTCTCTTTGAAAAGATAATTAATATTTGTACTCAGCATTCTTTGTGTCATTCACACATTGAGAAAGCCGAAAAAAAATACATGCATGTGCGTTTGCATTTAGACTACTTGTTGGTTTGATTTAGGACAGTGCATCTAGAGTGTGCTCTCTGCTCTATGTTGAAAGAATATCATCTCTCTTTCTTTAGTAGCTAGGATTTTCATTGCAAAAAGAAGATTAAATGATTGTTTATCATCTTAGATTGCATTTTAGGAATTGTATATCTACATCACGCGGTGAACCTGAAAGGAAGATTTCTTAAGAAAGATCAACTGCAAAATAAATTCAATTAACATAAAAATTCTTTGGAACCTAACACACAACATCTAGAAGTCTAAGCTAGAGACATATTCTAGCATTTTAAAGCTTGGTAACTATCATGTTCATCGTAGGTTGGGTGATTCCTCCTCTTTGAGACGACAAGTGCGAGTACGGATTTGTGCTCCCACATACCGTCAAGTATATATTGGGAGACCACAATAGGCTATATCCTTTATCCATAGGAAGCCTTGTCTGTCGCCCTATTGATCGCAATGCACTGAACACATCATTCGGGAAGATTGACTATCGTACCGTAAAAAGTATTCTACAGTTTTGCGATTGGTTTGGTAATCCCTCTATCTAGATTTCTAGAGTAGTCTCTTTTGTTCCTTTTCAGACTCCTTAAAGGAAAAGGTCCATCTGAGCACTTGTCACTTCAGGTTCATTAAAAATTGAAGGCGACTAGAGTCATCTCTTGTTCTTTCTCAACTCTTAAAAATTGCAAAAGCAAGTTGTGTCAAAGTGTCTAAAATTTATTTTAATCGGAATAACGCCACTGTTCTCTCGTTGGTCTTAGGTTGAGAAAATGGAGTCCACCAACCAAGGATTTCCCCTTGGAGGAAATCTTGGTCCTTTCTCCTCTTGCGGAGATGTTGGTGCACCTCATATGGCCACATTGTCACTTCCAGGATTGACGATTGGCTTGCCAATATGGCTCTTCTCGACCTCCGTCGTTTAGAATACCGTGATTCCTGAACAATCAAGTCAGCAACTAGATGATACTAGAGTTACCCCTCTACCTTCTACTTCGTCAGTTTCTCCCTCTCCTCCTTCCTCTTCGCTTGATGAAGCTGGCAAGGCAAAAAATCAAGTAACTAAGAAGGAGAAGGAGGGGAAGGAGAAGAAGGAAGAGAAGAAGAAGGAGCCAAAGGCAAAAAGGTGTAACCATGCATCATCTAGTGAAAATCCACACACAGCACCATCCGGACCTAAATCTCCATGTGTCATTTGCAAAGGGGACCACTATCATCGAGATTGTCCTTGTATCCCCTGGATCTTAAGGGACTGGTCTCCTTGTTTTCACAATCCGGTGTCATCAACCTCTGACGATCATGTTGAAAGAACACCATCAAATAGTGAAAATGGAGTCTCTGGACAGAAAGGAAGATGTAAATTTCCGTGAAAACTGTGCGAAGGCAATCATGTCGTCCACTGTTGTCCCTTCCTGGATGAAGCTAAAAAGGTCTTGGATAACCATCCCGCTTCACCACTACAGCTTCCTCTTGGATACAAGAAACTCTTGCCGAGTCCATCGCCAGTTGAAAATCTGACTGACACAACTTTGTGGTCAGTCTAAGCATCTATTATTGAAGATAAACCTGCTAAATCCATACCAGATGAAACTTAAAAGGTTGAGGTGGCAGTCGACCCGGTCTTGTCTTCGGAAGGTCCATCTTCAGATGATACAATCACCAAAGAGAATGAGAACGACACCGTTCAAATTCTTTTCATAAACACAAACTCCGATGAACAGGGGGCAATTTACCCGTTCCTTTACCGCAGGAAGGAAGTTCGTCAGAGTCATACCTGTTTAGTCAATTTAGTGTTCCTAAATTGATGTCATTAATTGTCAACCCGGGGCTCGTAAGCTGATGAAGTGAAGGTGTACTATATGTACTTAAGCAACCTCTTAGAGCTTTTTGTCATTTAGGGTGTTGTTTGTGGTTAATTTATCTTCCTAAGATGGAATGGAGTTTTTATAAACAGATGAGTGAGTGTGTGTGTAAGGTGATTTCTAACTACTTGCTGAAAAGGAAAAGCTTGAAAGAAATAAATAACTTGAAATGAACTGAAAGCAAAGAACCACTTTCTAATGGCACTAGACACCATTCATGCTGCTGCAAATAAAAGGTAAGAAAATCACTTTAAAAACCAATGATAATGTTTATCTCTTCCTAACTCTCCGCTTCCAACACATAGTACTGTGTGTGGAGCACCTGGAAGGTATGCTTTTTGATAAGTAATCTAGTGGTTTTTCAAATACTATTTCTAAACTTTTCTGCATATTGAGCCTAAAAACATAAGGGTTTTGGTAAATTATGTGAAAATGGACAAACGAAGCTCAATCACTAATAATCGATGTTTTCTATGCAGAAGGACGCGGAAATAGGGGATTCTCGAGTAAAAACGAGAAGCGCAAGGAAAGTAACTGCTGCCCCGTCGACAGGGAACCGGATGCGGACAAGATCAAGTAAAATTGGAGCCGAATAATCCAGCAAAAGAGCGCAGGATACCGTGACGGAGAACGCAAGAGACCTGAACGATTAGCGAATCCCTCAGGATCTTCGATCCTGAGGGATCGCTGCTTTAAAGCCTATCTTTTGTATCTAGACATCTCCGTCATTTATGTTATATAAAGGTACCACGCCATCGAGCGTGGGGGATGACTGTTATTATAATTATAAACTGAGAACGATTTTGATCACTGAGCTTTTGTAAGATCTGATTTTGTACACTTTTGTTATGCAATCAATATAAAGGATTTGGTGTTCACTTTGTTTCTGTATCTGAAGTAACTCTAAGCAGTGTACCATCGTAGCCAAGGGCCCAGCTCCGACGGTCACTTGCTGTTGTATCATACGGTGATTTGTGTGGTTTGCTTATTTCTTTCATTACAGTAATCCGATACATTTCTTATATGATAGACTATGCTTCTTAATTAATATCTGAATCTGAATAAGTTCTGTAATTCACGTCTCTGTATTACACAAACTGAATCTATTCGAATTGCATCCATTTCTACAGCAAGTTATTGGTATGAATGTTATCATTATTGGATTCATATGAAATAAGTACTTGTGAGACTTGAAGATAATATCACTTTGTTCAGAAACATAGTCGCATCATACATTGCTCTCGGATCGCTACAGTAGCATAGACCGTGTACATACTTCGGGGTTTGCTGTTCCATTTGGATTTGCTGTTCCATTTGGAGTTGCTGTTCCATTTGGATTTGCTGTTCCATTTGGAGTTGCTATTCCATTTGGGTTCGCTGTTCCATTTGGGTTTGCTGTTCCATTTGGTTTTGCTGTTCCATTTTATATGATTGACGTTTCCTGTCTATGATAGTTTGCTGTTCCATTTCGTTACTGCTGTTCCATTTCATTACTGCTGTTCCATTTTAAGAATTGCTGTTCCAGTTTACTTTCGCCAATCTACCTTTATTGCTTTCACGTGATAGCAGGCCTAAGGCTGTCGTGAGCCCAGCAAGATGCTGCCTAGCTCCCTGACCTATAAGCCCATGCTTTGGTTTTCTTTATTTATCAGTTTCTAAAGGGAAGGGTTATTGGTTCCGTACCCTTGACTGATCATTTGCCTTGTGTGATTTCATTTCCTGAATTGGTTTAGTTATAGCTTAGTGTTTGTTTCCTTTCAAGTCATTAGAACGCTATACTACCGAGCACTACTTGGACAGAACAGCCTCGGATTGAGTTACTCCTTGAAAGAACAAAACGATCCCGGATTGACTTAATAATGTGGAATAATTGGTGGTGTGAGAGACCCTAGTTGTAGCTCTACGTTTTGGCGCCGTTGCCGGGGAAGGGGTAATATCCATTTGTCCTTCATAGAGTAGTGCGCAAATCTGCTAGGAGGGAGTTGGATTTTAAAAACGGAAGGTAAGAACCTGCGTACGGAGCATGTAAAAGCCCTGCTCCATCGTCCACTCTCTTAGTAGAATTGCTGGTTAAATAGGATTTAGCAGTTTAATTGGAGTGCATGACTAAGCAGAAAAAGTTAGAAAAAGATCAAAAGCCTCCATCCAAAGCTAAGGGGCCGGTGACCCTTGGATGAAAAACCTTCATAGACGAAATCTATAAGAAAGCCGACTCTCAGCCATCAGTAGGTTATAAGAAAGTCAATTCTAAACAGCCTACTAGTTCCCTTCGGGCCTCGGGATCACCATCCGAAGCCTTTGCTGAGGTGCACAGTCGAACAGAGGAGCAGGATTTTCAAGAAATTGAAAATTTGACTCCTGGACCATTGCACGAAGGGACCCAAAGTAACCTTTGTGAAGGAGAAGGAGAAACAGGGGAAGTTGAGGAACCTAGATCTCCTATTGAATTGAACCAGCCTTTGAATAGCCCGGACAAGGGAAGCACTGTAAAAATCCTTGTTGAAGGAATTCATTCACCGCAGACAGTTGGGGCCATTATCATCCCTGATCAAGGGAGTGGTGTCAAGACAATCCCTGTTAAGACTACCCCTCCTCAACCAACGAACACTCTCTTGGAAATTCCTGAAGATTACTGGCATATATTCGATCCCATGGCGCAGAACCAGCCAAACACCCAGACCTCCACATTGCAATATCCGATAGTAGATTCTGTAGCAAATGCGCCCATGAAAGGCATCCCTCTCCAGCATATTCCCACATTTCATGGCCTCACATCAGAAGATCCGGATGCCTTCTTGTTCGAATTTGATGTATTATGTAGAGGATACGATTACATCACCGACCCCCAGAAACTGAAATTGTTCCCCTCTACATTAAAAGGGGCTGCGTTGAGATGGTTTATGGGCTTAGGTGGTGGGGTTATTAATATTTGGGATCAAATGAAAGAAGCCTTTTTAAAGAAATACCAAGATTACTGTAGATCGAGGGAATTAAAAGATGAAAACTTTCAAATGTCAGCCAGACCAAACGAAACCTTAGAAGAATATGTGGAACGTTTCCAATATAACTTGCAGAGATCCCCTTATGCATCACTACCTCTGCCAGATAACGTGTTGAAAACTGCATTAATTAGAGGTATGAGAGAGCAATGGATCGAAACGTTAAACATCATGGGGAAAGGAGACATTTATCAGGAAAATTTTGCTGATATTATTGATCTGTGTATCAGGAGCTCAAGAGGCAGCACGACGATAAAACCAGCGGAATATGATCGCTTCCCCAGAGATAACAGAACATTAACAGAGGGAGTAACACGGGTAGAACTTGGAAATTTGCTAGAAAATTTTAAAACTGATATCCTGGGAACACTAACTACACAACTTGACATTGTGCAGGCTAAACAAAAGCAAGCCGAGGCAGAGCAGAATCTAGCCATCTTTTGCCCACGATGCAGGAAGAAACACAGCCACAAAGAATGCCCGCTGGATACAGTCCAAATATGTGCTATCTGTACCAAGGACCACTTGACCGAAAGTTGCCCTTCACTGCCTGGTTTGAAGGCAGTATACAAAGAAGCAGAAGAGGAGTCAGAACCAGCATATTTTGTTAACTAGCATCGCCAATGGCAGCCTAGGCAACCAGGTATGTTTTCAGACCCCTCCTCTTCTTTTCAACCCCCGCAGTTCAGTACTCAGCAGCAGAACATGTGGCAAAATTAGTCCCAATCCCCGTTTTCAAATTGGTCACCTCAAATGTTTCCTACTCCAAATCCTTGGATGTCCCAATTTGGTTGGCCAAACTGCCCTTATCCTCCACCATATTGGCAGAATAGTTCCTATCCTCCACAGTGGACCCCTTCCACTTCGCAAAGCTCATCCTGGCAGACAAGCTGTCCAAGACCGACATATCAACCAGCAGGATCAATACCACTCCCTCAACCAACTCTGCCAGCTTTACCACAAAATCCCCAGTCTAATCTGAGACCGCAACTCCCAGCCCAACCCAATCCCAACCCTAATAATAGGCCAGTCCAATCTATTCAAATCATAGACACATCAGAGATTGAGTCTGACCTAAGGGAGTGCAACGATCTTCAGTTAAGATCGGAACGAATAATAGAGACAGAGGGAGACAAAATGGTTCATATTGAAAATCAGTTACCTGTAGAACAACCCCCACAACGGGAGGATGAAAACAAAGAGCAAAACAATAAGCAAGCAAGCACATCCTCTCCTCATTTCCCAGAACGATTAGTCATATCTCGACCTATACAACCTCCAGACTTTGACATTCTGGGAGAATTACAAAATCTGTATATAAAGATTCCATTCCTCCAAGCTATACAAGATATTCCTATATATGCGAAAACCATAAAGGAATTATGCATCAAAAAATCAAGGAGGAATACAAATACTAACCCTAGAGTCCAAGTAGTTGGTACTTTATCCGACCTATTATCAGGAAAGGAGACACCTATCAAATATGAAGATCCCGGGAACCCAATTGTGACCGTTCAAATCTATGGCCAAACCCTGACTAACGCTCTAGTCGACCTGGGAGCTGCAATCAACATTTTGACAACCTCCACCTGCCAAAAGCTTGGCATTACGTCAGTAGAACCTACTTCTACTCTGTTAGAATTGGCAGATCGATCTGTAGTTCGACCAGAAGGTACTCTGAATGATGTCATGGTTTCCGTAGATTCATGGGAGTATCCCACAGATTTCCTGGTAATTAGTCCTAAAACCCGACTAGATGGACATCCGTTAATCCTAGGCAGACCCTGGCTTGCTACTGCTGATGCCTACATAGGCTGCTGGCAGGGAAACATGACTATAGCTAAAGGACCCGATGTAAAAAATTTAATTCTGTACCCTCCATCTCAGCCAAGCCTGCCAATGATTAAAACTAACCCTTATCATGTATCATATCTCGCTAACAATATTAGATCTCCATTAACTATACAGAAGGCGTTAGATTTCAAAGATCAAACAAAAGGCGACGCCATTAACAATTTCATTAGTCAAACTGAAGCTAGAAAACATATGCAGTGTCTTATGATAGAGGCAGCATTTGACAATGAGCTAGAAGAAGATCCCTTAAAAGATCCGCATGATCAGACAATACCAGTAACTGCTGTTGCTAATACTAAAGTAGTGGAAATTGAACCTGGTAAAACTCTGAATATTAACGCCAATCTTACACCAGATCAAGAGATAAAACTTGTTAATCTGTTACAAAAATACAAAGATGCACTTGCGTGGGATTACCCCAACATGAAGGGGATTGATCCTCAATTATGCACCCATCACATCTATATAGAGAAAGACGCAAGACCTGTCCGTCAGCCACAAAGGAGACTCAACCCGCACCTAAAAGAGATAGTGAAAGATGAACTTCAGAAGCTCTTAGATGTTAACTTTATTTACCCTATCTCTGACAGTAAATGGGTCTCTCCCCTTGTGGTGGTACCAAAGAAAAATGGAAAATGGAGGATCTGCGTCGATTACAGGGAGTTAAACAAGGCTACACAAAAGGATCACTTTCCCCTCCCATTTATAGATCAAGTATTGGACACGTTAGCAGGGAAGAAATTTTTCTCCTTTTTGGATGGCTTCAGTGGATATAACCAAATCCAAATTGCCCCTGAAGACCAGGATAAAACTACCTTTACGTGCCCTTGGGGAACGTTTGCCTATCGTGTATTACCCTTCGGCCTATGTAACGCCCCTGCTACATTTCAAAGGTCTATTCTCAGTATTTTTGCAGATCTAATAAACGATGGACTTGAGGTGTATATGGACGAATTCACACCGTATGGGGATGAATTTGATCCAGCTCTGGATACCCTGGAAAAAGTTTTACAACGCTGCATTGCTACCAGACTCTGTCTGAGCCACGAGAAGTGCTACATGATGATGACGGAAGGAATCATCCTAGGGCACTACATTTCAGCAGCTGGTATCCAGGTAGACCCTGCTAAAATTCAGATTCTTTTGCTCATCCCTACCCCCACTACTCAAACAGAGGTACGTAGTTTCCTTGGATTTTCTGGATATTACAGACGCTTTATAGAACATTATTCACGAATTGCAGCACCTCTATATGCTCTGACAGGTAATGTGGATTTTTTGTGGACAGATAAATGCGACCAAGCTTTTAAAGAATTGAAAAAGTTGCTGTCAATAGCTCCAGTCCTTCGAGGACCAAACTGGAATCTGCCATTCCAGATCTCATCGGATGCCTCGGATACAGCAATCGGTGCAGTCCTAGGACAAGAACAGGATAAGAAGCCATACGCTATTTACTATATTAGCAAAAATTTATCCTCTGCCGAACTCAATTATACTATTACTGAAAAGGAATTTCTGGCTGTAATTCATGCTGTTAATAAATTTAGGCATTATATTACAGGTTACCCTGTTGTGTTATATACAGATCATTCTGCTATTAAATATCTAGCAAACAAACCTGTCACGAATGCTAGAGTAACTCGATGGTTGATCCTGTTGCAGGAGTTTGACATCACAATTAAGGATCGACCCGGCAAGGAGAACCCTGTAGCCGACTTCCTCTCAAGAATACCCAAATCAAGCGAAGCAGCAGCCGTGGAAGATCAATTCCCTGACGAACATCTGTTTGCCATTGCCGTTCGCACACCCTGGTATGCTGACGTCGCCAATTACCTTGCAGTGGGTAAGTTACCAAAACACCTAACCCCTCAGGAATGAAAACAAATTGTTCAAAAAAGCACACGATTTTCGTGGATTGGAGACCATTTATTCCATACAAGGGCAGACATGCAAATCAGAAGGTGTATTCGAGAGGATGAGATCCTAGACATCTTAAAGGCTTGTCACAGTGGACCATGCGGGGGGCACTTTGCCGACAAGAGAACAGCACATAAGATACTACAGGCAGGGTACTATTGGCCTACAATATTTAAGGACGTGAAAAAATTTGTGCAGGCCTGTGATAGCTGCTAGCGAGCAGGAAAGCCTGGTCAAGCTGATGAAATGCCTCTGAGACCACAAGTGGTTATTGAGCCATTTGAACGATGGGCTCTCGATTTCGTCGGGCCCATTAATCCACCATCAAACCAAAGGACATACATCCTGGTAGCAATAGACTATGTTACTAAATGGGTTGAGGCTGAATCATTAGCTAGGGCTACAGAAGATTCGGTAATACAATTTTTGTTCCATTTGTTTGTACGTTATGGACTTCCAAGAGAAGTGATTACAGATGGTGGACCACAATTTGTTGGAAACAAACTAGCCGCAACACTTAAAAATTATCATATCCAACATAAGATTACTACCCCCTACCATCCGCAGGCAAATGGACAAGTAGAAAACAGTAACAAGATAATTGAGTTAATCTTAACAAAGACCATCGCATCACACAGGCGTGATTGGGCTGCTCGGCTACCTGAAGCACTGTGGGCTTATAGAACCACATGGAGAAGTACGACAGGCTATTCACCTTATCAATTGGTGTTTGGGAAACAACCAATCTTTCCTATCGAATTCGAAATCCAAACACTACGAACTGCATAAGAGGTTGGCCTAGATCTGAATGAGGCACAGATCAATCGACTACGACAAATCAACGAATTAGATGAGATTAGGATCTCTGCGTTACAAAACACAGCATTAATCCAACAGCAGCGAGCTAAGTGGCACGATGCACTTATAAAGAATAAAGTCTTCCATGAAGGAGACTGGGCTCTGTTATACGATTCTCGATTCCAGGACTTCCCGGGGAAACTCCAGACTCGTTGGCTAGGACCATATGGGATCCAGAAGGTGCACGACAATGGGACCCTCACTCTGATCACGATTGACGGTTCTGGACATACGTTCAAAGTAAATGGCCACCGAGTTCGTCTCTATCGAAGACCCCTTACTCGGGAATCCTTTTGTCAACAGCTTCAGCAAGATACTGATATGGAGATCCTAGGAGAGGAAGTGAAATCTTCCTCACCCATAACTTAAGCAATTTGTTTCTCATAATTTGTACATAACATCCTATATATATGTTCTTTTCATCTTTGTTTTTTAGTATTTTGGTTACCTTATTTTGCACAGCACTCGTTTGATTTTGCTGTTCCTTTTCAAAAGGAACAGCACTCGTTTGATTTTGCTGTTCCTTTTCAAAAGGAACAACACTCGTTTGATTTTGCTGTTCCTTTTTAAAAGGAACAACACTCGTTTGATTTTGCTGTTCCTTTTTAAAAGGAACAGCACTCGTGTGATTCTGCTGTTCCTTTTCAAAAGGAACAGCACTTTTGGTGTTTTGCTGTTCCTTTGCAAAAAGGAACAGCACTTGTTGTTTTGCTGTTCCTTTTCGAAAAGGAACAGCACTTTTTATTTTGCTGTTCCTTTGCGAAAAGGAACAACACTTTTGTGTTTTGGAATTTTTGCTGTTCCTTTGCGAAAAGGAACAGCACGTTTGTGTTTTGGAATTTTTGCTGTTCCCTTGCGAAAAGGAACAGCACTTTGACGTTTTGGAATTTTTGTTGTTCCTTTGGAAAAAGGAACAACACTTTTTGTTCTGCTGTCCCTTTGGAAAAAGGAACAACACTTTTTGTTCTGCTGTCCCTTTGCGAAAAGGAACAGCACTTTTTGGCTTTGCTATTCCTTTGCGAAAAGGAACAGCCCGTGTGGATTTTGCTGTTCCTTTGCAAAAAGGAACAGCCCGTGTGGATTTTTGCTGTTCCTTTGCGAAAAGGAACAGCACGTGTGGATTTTTGCTGTTCCTTTGCAAAAAGGAACAGCCCGTGTGGATTTTTGCTATTCCTTTGCAAAAGGGAATAGCCCGTGTGGATTTTTGCTGTTCCTTTGCGAAAAGGAATAGCACATGTGGATTTTTGCTGTTCCTTTGCGAAAAGGAACAGCACTCTTCGTGCTTTGCTGTTCCTTTGCAAAAAGGAACAACACTCGCATATTTCTTTTTTTTCAAGATGCAGAATTTGGTTTTTCTTTTCCGCAAGATGAGTCATTCGCATGCTTCACGAAGAGAAGACACCATCAGAACCTTTCTGCTTCTATTTGGACATTTTGCGATTATGCTCTCCTAAATCCTTTAGATATAGCAATGACATTATGCAATGAACATAAAAGCATGTTATACCGAAACCTGCATATCATAAATCGCTATTGTTTTAAACAGTCAGCAGATATAAGAAGACAAGAGGAAGGACATTAACTTTCGTCTTTACTGTCATTACCTTGTTCCCGAACCATGGTTTGGCAATTTTTATCATGTCGATTTCCCTAAAAACTTTCTTGATCATTACTGAGGAATATGAGCAAACAATTTATATCTGTCTGTTGGGATTGTAAGACTTCTTCCACCATTCCCCGCTCTTAAGGAGTGCGGAACCACCCTTATGTGTAATCGAACAAAGAAAAAAGAAGTGTGCTGCAAAAGAAGAATAAAAAAAAAAAAAAGAAAAAATATATAAAAACAAGATATGAAATTGTCAAATGCAGGATAGGGGGTCTCATTCAGAGCCAGCCTACCATGATCATAAGGATGGAAGCGAAGTGGCATTCCCATTACGGCCACCACACCAGGGATATGGTCCAAAGGTAAAATAACAAGCAAACCTTGGAACAGGAGGTCTCATCACGAGCCGGCCTGACCACGTTTCGTGCCTACCTTGTGAATGGCATTATGGCTATCTGGTCACCAAGCCAGCATAATGGCCTGCATTTTGACAAAGCACTCTTCAGTAGATACACAAAGGATAATGGTTCCGGAGGGTGAGATAAACAACTTTGCCAAGGTTATGAACACCTGTTGGCAGCAGAGCTCTGTTAATGGCATTGGAGTCGTAATATTTACACCAACAGGTATGATATTAAGTCTGTTTGTCTTTTATTTCCTTCGCATGTATCATATGTCACACCCTGATATAATTATCGCATGAGCATTATCACCAATCATGGCAACGGAATTGACAATGACTACTGGAGACTTGGTACAGTTGACAGACGTCCAACCCTCGGTTCCTCATTATATCACACTGGCTTATCTTAAAAGCGATCCATTTTTCTGCCTCGGTTTCGGTACTTCACTGTCCTTTACAACATGGCATAATTTCCACCTGCTGTACTTTATGATTTGACTCCCGACTGGCTGCTGCTCCTCTCTTTGACGGCTGGGGGCAGCCTATCAGATCGCGGGGGGGAGGTGACCTCATTACTCCAATAGGTTACGTGGCTGCACATCATTCGGGCAAAATAATAACACGATTTAACGGTATGATGATCTCATTCTACGGACTGCCACCCACGGTCTTTCTCTTTGCTGCATGCTCTGCGAAAATCCTTCCTAAAATAGCATCGAGTACCCTCTCTGTTCGGTAAATACCGCGGACAGTTGCTGTGTCATTCCTGAGTTCATTCCTGAGAGTAAGCTATGGGCGGGAAAACAATCCGAAGTGAACCGCACAAGCTGATCGCGTCTGATGCTGCCCGCGAAATTCTGGAAAATGCAGGATGGTTGAATTACTTCAACCGCCTGCAAGAATCGAACGAGGCTGTAGCGTTGGAATTCCTGCAAAATCTGCAGGAAAACCACTCTATAGTCGGAGGGAAGCGGATAGAAGTCACGGAGGATATCATTGCAGAAACCTCAGGATTACCAGCTGTTGGACCCAGATGGGAGCTGAAGAAGGAAAGACTGCAGAAAGCAATGGAAATTTTCCAAAGCGAAGGCCAAAGTCTGACAGTCAAAGGAAAAGGAGTTCTGCCGACGACACTGGGGGAACCCTGGACCGAGCTGGCGAAAATAGTGCAGAGCTATATCACCTGCGAGGGGAGAAAAGATGTGGTAAGGGCTCGTCACTTAAAACTTCTAGCTGTTTTGAAGGGAAAATGCTCTGTAAATCTCCCTGCCTTTTTAAATTCATTATTACATGATGCGGCCCGAAGTTTGAAGAAAGCTCAGCACACAGAGACGGTTGTTAGCCACCACGGACTGATTCGGCTAATAATAAGCCACAGTCTTGCCCAACAGCAAGACACTTGGGAGGAATTGGTCGAAACAGTTAAAATGGGACTGGCTTTACCTCGAACCTCCAGCACACTGGAACGTTCAGAAGAACACAAGGAGCCAGCAGCAAAAAAGCTTGTTGTTTCAAAACGAAAGCAGTCCTCCAGCACGCCGGAACAATCAGAGAAACATAAGAAGTCGGCGGCAGAAAAACATGCTGTGTCGAAACGGAAGCGATCCTCCGATACGCCGGAACGACGAGAGGAACCTAGAGAACCTGTTGGCACTCCCAACCTGCCTGAAAGACCCAGGAAGTCAGCTCGATTGGTGCGAATAAGGGGAAGGTTGGAAAAGATTCAGAAAACTGCGACCCAACCAATCGAAATCGAGGACGAACCTTCGGAAGAGGAAGGTGAATTACCCGAAGGAAATGCTGAGCAATTAGAGGCTGGAACTAACCAGCCAGAAGAAGGAATTGAGGAAGAAAATGCACAATCCATGGGTAGCCCATTGCAAGACCATCTAGGAGAAGAGGAATTGGCAGCAGTTCTGGCCAACATGGGAGAATACGGCCAAGCCTCCAGTCCAGGAGGCATCCCTGATGGTCCCGCAGAAGAAGAGTTACCTGAAGAAGGGCATGCAGAAGAAGCAGGGGAAGAAAACCTGCCCGGTAAAGAAGCAGAAGACATCAATTCGGGACAATCTGTCCCCAGGGCACCGGAAGATGTTCCGGGAGAGGAAGAAGAAGTAAAATTAAAGGCCAAACCCTCTGCCGAGGCTAGGGAAATTGCAAAATTGAAGAAGAAGCACCAGAGGATGCTGGGCACGATAGCCAGACTTCGGCAACAAATCAGAATGTTGAAAGCCAGTCTGAGAATACAAAAAACTGCAAGGCAAAAGAAAAGGACCACGGCAGCGAGGACCCCGAGGGTTAGGGTTCGTTTTGAAGGACGAAACCCCATCAGGAGACCTAATGTTGAGGAACAGTCTGCTGTTCTGAATGTCAATGAGGAACAGGGTGCTGTTCCAATGGAAACTGCTGTTCCATTTGGCCCGGAGGAACGAATGGACATTCCAATGGAACAGCAAGAGGCTCCGGTGGTAGGAAGACCACACCAACCCTTTGTTCGCATCAAAAAGGAGACGGATAGCAAAGAGGTTCAAACGGAAACACCCCCCTCGGGTGTAATTCGGGTCCTAAATTCCAAGCAACGCAATAGGAAGGTCCAGGTTAAACTTCCAGCTTCTACGGCTCTGTGGAAGAAAGATCCGAAGACCAGGACCTTGCATAAAATGATGAAGGAAGCCCAGCAGGAGGCCGAGCAGTTGCGAGAATAGACGGTCCCCAAGGAAAGATACGAGGAGCTCCAACAGCAACTTCGAAACATCAGTCAGTCTGAGAGCCAGGCCTTTGAAGGATGGCAGAAGGAGCAGGAAAGGGTTGCTAAGGTAACTCGTCGACTAGATAGTGTTGTTAAGCAGATGGACACCTTGTGTTCCTTGTATACTGATGTTTTGACTTGTAGAGCCCCTGCTAAAAATTATGCTTTGTTTTTGCTTGAACGTTATTTGAGATTAAAAATAAAAGTTGTTAGGGCAGGAGCACCCATCCATATCAACACTGTTAATGATTTTATAGATTGCTGCAAGCACTATGGAGTTAAAGTTCAAAGATTGTTATGTGAATTCTACTTGCATAATCTTGTCTTAGACCAGGAAACTGATTTGAATCCTGGCCCTTTCGTTGGCGATATACAATTTCAAGCCTTTATCTCATTTGGGGTGAATCAGTTAAAATTGTTTAAAGCTTACAACATCTTTCAGAGGCAAGAAAATAGCTTAGACCTTTGGGTACGAGCTGAACCTAGGGACCCAGTAGCATTATGGAGAGAGCATAGGAGTATGATGAGGATCCCAGGTGTCATGAAGATATTAGGTCCCATGCATGAAGACTTGATCCGAAATGGTCTGGAGTATTTCCTGACTATTAAAGACCAGGCCTTCCATGCTGCAAAGTTTCGATACCGAACCTCTAACCCAAACATCCAGCTCAGAGAACCCTTTAACTTTGAGAATTTTGAATTGGCTGCCAGTCGATTGAGTCTCTATGGGGAACGGATTCTGCGAGCAGGCCCATTTTGGTTGGGGTATCGGTTTCGCAGCCCAATTGTTTGGCATCCTGCACCTGGATATCAGGCTCTATATGAGATGCCTGCAGATCAGTTAGACCAGTTCTTTGACCATCTAGTTGCTAATCATGGTTGTCGGCCTCTTCGAGAGATCCCTTCTCCGCCCTACTCTCTCACAACCCTGCATGTCAATTACAACGTTTTCATGAGGACATGAAACAGGGTAAGCAGGGGGGTGTGTGGAGCACCTGGAAGGTATGCTTTTTGATAAGTAATCTAGTGGTTTTTCAAATACTATTTCTAAACTTTTCTGCATATTGAGCCTAAAAACATAAGGGTTTTGGTAAATTATGTGAAAATGGACAAACGAAGCTCAATCACTAATAATCGATGTTTTCTATGCAGAAGGACGCGGAAATAGGGGATTCTCGAGTAAAAACGAGAAGCGCAAGGAAAGTAACTGCTGCCCCGTCGACAGGGAACCGGATGCGGACAAGATCAAGTAAAATTGGAGCCGAATAATCCAGCAAAAGAGCGCAGGATACCGTGATGGAGAACGCAAGAGACCTGAACGATTAGCGAATCCCTCAGGATCTTCGATCCTGAGGGATCGCTGCTTTAAAGCCTATCTTTTGTATCTAGACATCTCCGTCATTTATGTTATATAAAGGTACCATGCCATCGAGCGTGGGGGATGACTGTTATTATAATTATAAACTGAGAACGATTTTGATCACTGAGCTTTTGTAAGATCTGATTTTGTACACTTTTGTTATGCAATCAATATAAAGGATTTGGTGTTCACTTCGTTTCTGTATCTAAAGTAACTCTAAGCAGTGTACCATCGTAGCCAAGTGCCCAGCTCCGACGGTCACTTGCTGTTGTATCATACGGTGATTTGTGTGGTTTGCTTATTTCTTTCATTACAGTAATCCGATACATTTCTTATATGATAGACTATGCTTCTTAATTAATATCTGAATCTGAATAAGTTCTGTAATTGACGTCTCTGTATTACACAAACTGAATCTATTCGAATTGCATCCATTTCTACAGCAAGTTATTGGTATGAATGTTATCATTATTGGATTCATATGAAATAAGTACTTGTGAGACTTGAAGATAATATCACTTTGTTCAGAAACATAGTCGCATCATACATTGCTCTCGGATCGCTACAGTAGCATAGACCGTGTACATACTTCGGGGTTTGCTGTTCCATTTGGATTTGCTGTTCCATTTGGAGTTGCTGTTCCATTTGGATTTGCTGTTCCATTTGGAGTTGCTGTTCCATTTGGGTTCACTGTTCCATTTGGGTTTGCTGTTCCATTTGGGTTTGCTGTTCCATTTTATATGATTGACGTTTCCTGTCTATGATAGTTTGTTGTTCCATTTCGTTACTGCTGTTCCATTTCATTACTATTGTTCCATTTTAAGAATTGTTGTTCCAGTTTACTTTCGCCAATCTACCTTTATTGCTTTCGCGTGATAGCAGGCCTAAGGCTGTCGTGAGCCCAGCAAGACGCTGCCTAGCTCCCTGACCTATAAGCCCATGCTTTGGTTTTCTTTCTTTATCAGTTTCTAAAGGGAAGGGTTATTGGTTCCGTACCCTTGACTGATCATTTGCCTTGTGTGATTTCATTTCCTGAATTGGTTTAGTTACAGCTTAGTGTTTGTTTCCTTTCAAGTCATTAGAACGCTATACTACCGAGCACTACTTGGACAGAACAGCCTCGGATTGAGTTACTCCTTGAAAGAAAAAAACGATCCCAGATTGACTTAATAATGTGGAATAATTGGTGGTGTGAGAGACCCTAGTTATAGCTCTACACTGTGTAAAACACGATTAGGAAGTAGCTAAAGATGAGTTTAAAAAGTGATCAAGAATGAGAAAAATCTACTTTAAAGACTAGTTATAATGTTCAGCTCTTCCTAACTCTCTGCTTCTAACATATGGTACTATGTAAAGCACGATTAGAAAGTAGTTAAAGATTAGTCTAAAAAGTACTCAAAGCCAGCTGAAATTTATTAGTATTCTGATCTCTAAAAGATGAACAATTTGTGATAAAGAGACCATCAATATGTTAGCAGACAACTTTGAGAAACTAAACTAGAAATCAGCTATGAAAATAAAGTAAAGGCAGCAACTTTGAATCTGTCAACTGAAAATACCATCAGATATAAAGCAAATACATAAAGACAAAAACAATCCCGGGTTAAAAACCTGCAAAAGAACAATACTGATCAGTTTAAGTGAATGCTGCAAATGAAATGACAATGAAAGTGAATCAAGCTGTACATGTTTCAAAGAAAAGGAAATGCTGAATGGAAAATAAGGAAATAGCAAGAATATGAACATAAAATACTATACAAGGGCAGTCATGAACGGGGCCCTCCATTCATAAAACCCAAAGAAGACTCAAGGATTTGAAAACGTCAGAACAGCACTGTCTTCTATTACTCCATATGCAGAAAATTACAGTCAAGAGTGCTAGAACAGCACTATCAAAACAGAGTCTTGAAATGCACTAAAATTATAACAAGTTCATAAAACACAACAACTAAAAAGTAACATTAAGCGTACACAGACGCAAGTTTTTATAGGCATCTAAACGATTGCCTAATGCGTAAAGCTAGAAACTGAAAATTAACTAATCTGTCATGCGTAATAAAGGTTCAACAACACATCATAAGCTTTGTGGATGAGCTGGAGGTTCTGGTCGTTATGGGAATTGAATCCAGAGTTGGATTATGTTCCCCACAACCTGCGTAACATGGACAAATCACCAGTTGCATTGACGTGACCCAACAGCTTACGCAACACCGTTTAAGTTGCCTTTGTTGACCGTGGCTTGACCCACATTGACCGGAGGTGTAGATGATGTGGCTGACCGAACCAATAGCACAGGAACCTTGAGCACCTTTATTCCCACGTGCCCATGTGGCTCGTTTTGCAAAATGACACGTGGAACCTTGAGATTAACAAGAAGGCTGCGGAATCATCAGATGGCTGCGGAATCGCTGAATGGCTGCGGAATTGCCAGACAGCTGCGGAATCTCTGCAAATATGTCAAAATCTAAACAAAACAGTCACACATTAGCAAAGTTCACTTAATCATGCTTAAAGACATTAAATGTAATGATCTGGGTTGGTTTACAAGGAAAATGAGGCAAAAGAGAGAGATGAGTGAGGGAAAACTATAGGTAATGATGGATAATCAAGTGCAAGTTAGAGGCTCTACATACCCCCACTACGAGGGTGTTGCATGTCCTCATGCAACGAAAACATTGTTCAATCCACCTGCTGAGATGCCTCTGCTAAGACATCTAATCTTCTCTTCTTCCTCTGTGTGGCCACATTGACTCTTGGTCTTTTCATCAAACATCTGAATTTTAGATTAATCAAAGCTCTGTTTAACTTCTTGCATCTCTTCTTGAGCTTTTTGTTTTCCTTTTTCCAAAGGCCCATATGAAGCATGGTATTATCTTGGACCATCTTGTCCACATTGCTCTGTTCCTTCAGTCTTTCATTTTCTTGTTTGATGTGGCGATTTAGTACCTCTAGCTCAAATACTTCTTGCTTCAGTGATTGAACTTGCTGCTCCAAAGGTTGAACAGTGCTGGGACCAGCAGCTACTTGTTCTAACGTCTCCAGGTAATTATAAACTTTCTGCTGATCTGGGTCAACCTCTGGTGACTTCTTTGGACTAGGCTCATACTTAAATTCGGATCCATGTTCATATTCAGGTTCATGCTCAAAAGGACTTTCCTCACGTGGAGGACTGGTCTCAACATACTCAGCGTGTGGAAGGCTTTTCTCAAAGTCAGGTCTTGTAGCAACCTTTTCAGGTGTGCTCAAGTCAATGATGAGTGACTTTTTACCCTTTGTGGCCCCCACTTTGTCTTGTATCCTTCTGCTCCTTCTCACGGTGGTGATGTTCTGCTTTTCTTTTTGTGCTTTTTGCTTTTGTTTTTCCACCTTCTTGGAAAGGGCAGTTTCATGGAGTTGGGCCAACCTTTGTGCTAAGGGCTGAGTATCTTCTTCACTGGAATTTTCAGGAGTAAGGTAAGTTTCTTGGGCTGCAGCTTTGCCTTTATCTTTCTTTTGTTTCTTCCTACTCTCTTTTCTCTTTTGAGCAACTTCTTGGGCAAGTTCTGAAAGGGTTTCTGTGATGATTCTTTGGGCTGTTTGATCAATGTCCACAGCAGGCTCAGGGTCAATTTCATGTTCAGAATGATGTACATCAGTTTCTTCTTCAATCTGTTCTTGGACAGTTTCCTCTTGGACAACAGTTTCAGGGGTAGCCTCTTCTCTTTTTCTTCTACTCTTTCTAGGCACAGAGGTTTCTCCTGCTTCTTCAAAATGGTTTCTCACAAGAAATCTCTCCCAGGCATCTCTTTTTGCTTTCAACTGTTCCTCAACTAGCATCTTAACAAGACCATGATGATACAGATGTGGTTCAATGTTTCTTGGGTTCCTTTGGACAATTGAACACATTTTTCTAAGACTTGAGAGTAGAAAATATGGAAGGTTAATATCATCTCCTAAGAAATGCATCATGACTTTGGCATGGTAAACATATAAAACTCCAAACCTTCCCTCACAAGTAAAGAATTTTTGCACTAATAAAAGTAAAGTTGTCCATTCTTCCTTGACATAAGTAACAGGAATCCCTTTTGTAAAAATGCTGGTATCCATACCTGGATTATTTAAGATTTGCTTCCACTGTTGATCTTGTACTGATCTGTTTTTAAACCATCTTTCTCCAGTTTGTGGGAGTGAAGTGGCCTGTGCTATACTGCTCTCAGTGACTGTAAACTTTAGGTCCCCTATATCCACTTGATTGTCTTTGTCTCTAAAGGAACGTGCAAAGGCCTTCGTAACCTCTTTGTGGTAACCTCTGAATTTCTGGATGCATTGGAGCCAGTTTGCTTTCTGCAAAGCCTCTTTAACTTGAGGATATCCCTCCAGAAATTTTGAACCCTCTGGTTCTACTCTTAAGAGTTTACCCATTGGCTCTACGGCTCTGTTCTAAAACTTTTGGAAAAAAGGTTACACGGCTTCAACAGTGGCCTTAACACAGTAAATTTACGGCTCTAATGTAACAGCCGTAACATACTTTCACTGATAATCAGAATTAGCAGAGAGGAAGAAGTAAAACAGAGTATGGCTAAGGTAGCAGCGTAGTGAGCACAGCGGAATACGGGAACTGTGGAAATGAAACAGCGTGAATGGAATGATACGAGCGTAGGAGGGTTATGAAATGATGGGTAGAAATGGTTAGGTCCTTAGGCTTCGGTCATGAATTTACACTTGGCTGCGGGATTATGACGTAGAGAGACGTAGTACAGTAGTCTACGTCACTTAGGTACAAAAACCTTAATGGAGAAGCAGCCGTAATGGAGTTTCAAAATCGTGATGAACAGGACCGATAAGTTTGGGGAATACGTGGATTTTTGGTCGCATGATGGGAAAGACTGGTAATCATTACATTAAATGGCAAAAAACATATCCCGGAAACTTTGCAAAATGAGATAACCGTAAGTTTAGGATTTAGATCATACCTCATATCCGCGCTTGGATTGCCTTTGATCATTTGCCACTAACCCTTCATTGTTTTATTGTTGTTGCATGACTCTTTTCCACTTATTGTTGATGACTTCTGAACTGTAAATTTCTTTTCAAACAGACTGTGTTTCTTTTATGCAGGTGCAGAGAGCTGCGGAATTGCTGAATGGCTGCAGAATTGCCAGACAGCTGCGGAAACTGCAGTGGTACCCTCCGGCTGCACAAAACAACTTTAGTTATCTAAAAAAAATAACTTTATTGATGGAATGAAATGTAATGAATGGATGGATGGATGGAAAGAAATGAGGTGGAGTGAGAGTGATTAAATGAATGAGATGGTGAATGAAGTGGATGAAATGGCGAAATGAGATGGAAGAGAGAGAGATATAATTTTTTTTTTTTTGGAAAACATGAGGTGTCAGGTGACCCTGATTTTCACCTCAGGTTTTCTGCATAAGACTGCCAATCAGAGATTGGTTTTCAGGCTTATACATTTATTTATTTATTTATTTATTTATTTATTTTTTTTTTTCAAAAACCAAAGATTAGGCTGATGGAGGAGAAGAATCCTTCTCCACCAACCTGATTGCAGAATCTTCTTTAAACAACTTGACAAACTCTTCTTTTGAGAATGGCTTTTGGTAGATTTTCAAGCGATGGCCATTCACAATAAGAGGAGTATGAAATTCATCAATAGTTTTCACTCGAACTGCTCCATTGCTAAAGACTTCATCAATCTCATATGGCCCAAGCCAATGAGTTTGAAACTTTCCTTTGAAGTCTTTGAACTTTGAATCAAACAATAGAGCCCAATCTCCTTTCTGAAACTTTCTTTCTTTGATATGATGATCATGCCATTTAGATCTTTGGTGTTGAACTAGATCGGTCCTTAGAATTGCATCTTGTCTTATTTCATCTAGCTCATTTAGCTGGTCCATTCTGTGTTTTTGGGCTTCTGAGAGGCTCATTCCCAATTGGACTGCCATCTTGAAGGTCTTGATTTGGAACTCAATGGGGAGCAGGACTTCCTTCCCATAAACAAGTTCATAGGGAGAATGTCCTGTTGTGTTCTTCCATGTAGTTCTATAGGCCCATAAGGCTTCAGGAAGCCTTTCCGCCCAATCTCTTCTATGAAGATGAACAGTCTTGGTGATAATGCCTTCAAGAACTTTATTGGTAGATTCCATTTGGCCATTGGATTGCGGATGGTAGGGAGTAGATGTTCTGTGCTTGATCTTATATTCCTCCATCAGCTTCTCCATCAATTTAGATGTAAACTGGCTGCCCTGAACTGTTACAATTTCCCTTGGGACACCAAAACGAGTGAAAATATCCTCAAAAAGAAATTGAACAACTGAATTTTCAGTGGCAGAAGGCAATGCTTTCGCTTCTACCCACTTAGTAACATAATCAGTACAAACCAGTATATACTACTTTTGCTTTGATGGTGGATTAATTGGTCCAACGAAATCTAGAGCCCATTTCTCAAAGGGTTCGATGCATACCTGAGGCTGTAGAGGCATTTCATTTGAATGAGTTGGTTTCCCAACTCTTTGGCAGCTGTCACACCTTCTAACATACTGCTTTGCATCTTTAAAGAGAGAAGGCCAATAATATCCTAGAGAAAGGATTTTATAAGTTGTCCTCTTGTCAGCAAAGTGCCCGCCGCATGGTTCATCATGACATGCCTTAAGGATGTCAGGCATTTCATCTTCCCGAACACACCTTCTGATTATACAATCTGGCCCTGTTTTGAACAATTCATTAGAAATCCAAGAATAGTGTGAACTCTCCTGAATGATTTTCCTTTTCTCATTAGGAAATAAGTGTAGAGGTAGCTTCCCTGTAACTAGATAATTAGCCATATCTGCATACCAAGGAGTCTTGGTAGTTACTGCAAACAAGTATTCATCTGGAAACTTATCTTCTACTGGAGAATCTTCATTAGTGTTTTGGATTCTAGACAAGAAATCAGCTACTGTGTTTTGTTTTCCAGGTCTATCTAACACAGTAATGTTGAATTCTTGTAAAAGTAAAAGCCATCTTGTAACTCTACCATTAGTGACAGGTTTGTTCATTAAATATCTTATGGCAGAGTGATCAGTATGGACAAAGGTTTCATAGCCGGTTATGTAGTGTCTAAACTTATTGATTGCATGTACCACAGCTAAGAACTCTTTTTCTGTAACAGTATAATTTAACTCAGTGGGAGTCAAATTCTTACTTGTGTAATAAATGGCATAAGGGATCAAATCCTTTTGTCCCAAAACAGCTCCTAAAGCTGTATCTGAAGCATCAGTAGAAATGTGGAAAGGGAGTTTCCAATTTGGCCCCCTTAAGATGGGTGCTTCAGATATTCTAGTCTTTAAAGCTTCAAAGGCAGATTGACACTCAGGATCCCATTTGAACTCACAGTCCTTGGTAAGCAATTTGAAAAGAGGGGATGCTATCTTAGTGAAGTTTTCAATAAATCTTCTGTAATATCCGGTAAACCCAAGAAAACTTCTAACATCCTTCTGGCAATTTGGAATAGGTAACTTAGAGATGACTTCAACTTTGGATCTATCAACCTTAATCCCATCTCCTGAAATATGATGTCCTAAAACAATCCCTTCAATAAACATCATAAAACACTTTTCATGACTTAAAGAAAGATTTGTTTCCTTACATCTTATCCAAAGTTTCCAAAGCTTCTTCAAATGTATTACCATAAACTGTGAAATCGTCCTTGTATACCTCTACACAATCATGAATCAGATCTGAAAAGATTCCTAGTACAGCCCTTTGAAATGTAGCGGGTGCATTGCACAATCCAAAAGGGAGTACTCGGTAGGCAAAAGTTCCCCAAGGACAAGTGAATGTGGTTTTGTCTTGATCTTCAGGTGCTACCTGAATTTGATTATACCCACTAAAACCATCCAAGAATGAGAAATACTTTTTACCTGCTAAAGTGTCTAGTACCTGATCAATAAAAGGTAGAGGGAAATGATCCTTTAAGGTTGCCTTGTTCAATTCTCAATAATCAATGCAAACTCTCCATTTACCATTCTTTTTGGGCACTATAACCAAGGGAGAAACCCATTGGCTATCTGAAATGGGGTAAATAAAGTTTACCTTGAGCAATTTCTGGAGTTCTTCTTTCACGATTTCCCTAAGGTTTGGATTCATCCTTCTTTGTGGTTGCCTAATAGGTCTGCTATTTTCTTCAATATAGATGTGATGAATACAAGTCTTAGGATCGATTCCTTTCATGTCAGTGTATTCCCATTCAAAGGCAGTGGAATGTTTTTGCAACAGTTTAGTTAATTCTTCTTGTTGTGGTCTTTCCAAGTTTTTGTTAATGTTCAATGTTTTTCCTGGAAGGATTTCAACTGTAGAACTACCAAACTCTTCCATTGAGAAGAGAGACATTTGTCTAGAGGAGAGATATTCAATGTTTGCATCTAACTGAAACTGTGTAGAGTCATATTCTAAAGGTATTTCAAAATTTTCTAATGTATTTAGAATTTGACTATCCTCACTGATTTCAGAGATGGTTAGAACAGGTTGAATAGTATCCTCATCATCAACCCACTCATCTTCTCCTATTTCTGTTATTGCCTTTGCTGGAGGATACAAGTTGAATTTCTTGGTGGAATTACCATCTGATATATACATGTCCCCAGACCTACAACTTATGAAAGCATCAGCTGTGGCCAGCCAAGGTCTTCCTAAAATAAGAGGATGTCCTCCTAGATTGTTCTTGGGAGTTAAAATCATAAAATCAACTGGATATTCCCAAGAATCTAGAGAGACTGGAATATCTTCCAATACACCATCATGTTTAATGATTGATCTATCTGCAAGCTGCAGCAAAGTAGGTGTAAAGAGAAGGTTAGGAAGCTTTAACTGATCCATGGTCTGTCTACTCATGATGTTGATCGCGGCTCCTAAGTCAATCAAAGTATTTGGGATTTCAACCCCATTAATATGAGTTTTGACAATAGGGCTACCGGGATCCACATATTTTTGCATGGTAATCTTACCCATCATTATGTCTGCAATTTTTCCAACTAGATGTATCCTTTTAGTATCTCTGGTTCTCTTTCCTGTTTTCTTCAAACTCAACTCCTTTATTGTCTTCGCTAGAATGGGAATTTCTTTAATGGCTTGTAACAAGGGGATCTTGATACAGACATTCTTCAATTCATCTAGAAAACTATAGTCAGGCACCCATATTTGCTTTTCCACTCCTTTGTCAATTTGTAATCTTTCAGGAAAAGGAGGTGTAGCTAAAGGTGTAGGTTGCTCAACTATGGGAGTTGTGGAGGTTGATTCTTTTTCTTTTTCTTTTTGGATATTTTGGTTTTGAAGTGATACTTCAGAACCTTTATTGACTTTGAGAGATTCTTCCTCAGAAATGCTTGGTTGTTGAACACTTCTAGAAGGTTGATCTAAGATTCTACCTGATCTGAGTTGTACTTCATTGAGAGGAACAACCATATAGGTAGGGAATGGTTGGCCTTCCATCATGTAAGCATTTTGAGGGTTCCTATTATTTGGATTTGGTAATGGCTGAGAGGGAAGTTGATTTGATTTCTGCTGGGATTGAAGCGATAATTGGGAATTTTGATTTTGTGGAGGAGGTTGTTGTTGTTGAGGATATGGCAATGGTAGTTGTTGACCTTGATTTGGAAGTTGTGGAGCCCGCTGATTCTGAAATGATGGAGGATATTGATAGAATTGATCAAATCTCCCATAAGGATTTTGCATGCTTTGCATCCATGCTTGAAAAGCATTTTGAGGTTGAGGCCAAGGTTGTTGCCAAGGATTCCAATTTGGTTGGGATTGAGAATTCATAGAGTTGTTAAACCCTTGATTCTGTTGTCCTTGCTAAGGTCTCCTTGCAATAAAACAGAGAGATTCAAGTGTATCTGGTTCCTCTTGAAAGACTACTTTGAGGCCAGGAATTGAAGGACAATCCTTGGTCTCATGAGTTTCTGAGCAAATTACACATGTTTCTACAACGTGTGCATCTAAGGGACATTCCCTTAAAGCATGTTTCTTTCTACATTTCGGGCAAAAGATAGCCAAAGCCTCAGCTTCTGCTTTTTGTTTATTGTGAATCTTAAGGGTATCAAGTTGTTCATTAAGACTCCCTAAGATGTCAGTTTTAAATTCATCAAGCATATTGCCGATTTCAGCCCTACTTACCGATCCTGTTGCAGATTTATTTGCCCTAAGGAGAGAAGGATCTCTAGGCCCTTTTTGAGTTTTTGATTTGCCCCTTGAGAGATGGATACAGAGTTCTGCTATCATTGAGTAAAAGTTGAGAAATATCCCCTTTCCCCATCATGTTTAGGATATCTATCCATTCATCCCTAATGGCTTTTAATAAGAGGGCTTTTAAGGTCTCTTCATCCAAGCTACTCATTTTTGCTCTTTTCAAGTTATATTGAATTCTTTCAAGTAAATCTTCTAAGCTCTCATCTTCTCTTTGTATCATTTTAAAAACCTCGTCCTTGTGATTAGTAGGCATACAATAGTCCAAATACCCATCCAAACATGTATGTTTCATTTCATCCCAAGTCCTAATGGATTGAGTGAGTAACCCCATGAACCATTTCAAGGCTTGATCCTTCAGTGTTGAAGGGAACAATTTAAGTTTCTGAGAGTCATCCAAGTAGTCATAAGTTCGACACACCACTTCAAACTCAAATAAGAATGTTTCAGGGTCCTCAGTCCTTAACCCATGGAAATTTGGGAGGACAGATGGTGATATGTTTTTCATAGTGGCTCGGGAATCCTCATTAACAATGGGAAACCTAAATGAATTATCCCCATCTCTATTTCCTCCTCCAAGGGGACCTCTACCTCCATTATTGTTATTGTTGTTTCCTCCTCCTCCTCTACCTCTACCTCTACCCCTACCACCTCCTTCTTCTTCTGCCATGATGATTCTCCTAGGGATTTCAAAATCTTCTGGTTCCTCTACAGAAGGTGAATGAGAAGAGATTTCTCCTTCTTCTTCAGATGATTCCACTTCCTCAATTACAATTGGTCTTTCTGTAGGAGAAAGAGAAGAGTCTCTTCCTGGTTCAAATTCAATAGAAGGTGTAGGAGAGTCAACTCTTGGCTCTTGAATTCCAGGAATTCTAGGACTAGGAGTGTCGGTTGGAGATAAGGGAGGTGTCTCTTGTCTATCCCTTGAAGCAGATGGACTTGTAAAAATTGAACTTCGAGCTCTAGCTAAAAACCTTCCCCTAAAATCTCTAGCTCTATGCATGTCATTTTTTATTATTTTCTTCAAGTCAAGTCAATAGTTCTTTTTCTGATCTTCCAGTTCACTCTAGGTGCAAGAAGAGAGCATACTCAAGAAGCTACCAAATCAATAACTTTCTCTTTTCTGATCCTCCAGATCACCTTGAAGTGCAAGAGGAGAGCATACTTTGATAGGTTATCAACTTCTTTCCTTGAAATTTTTATGTTTTTTTTTTCTAAGAATATGGCTACTTAATTTCACTTCCCCGGCAACGGCGCCAAAATGTTTAGTCAATTTAGTGTTCCTAAATTGATGTCACTAATTGTCAACTCGGGGCTCGTAAGCTGATGAAGTGAAGGTGTACTATATGTACTTAAGCAACCTCTTAGAGCTTTTTGTCGTTTAGGGTGTTGTTTGTGGTTAATTTATCTTCCTAAGATGGAATGGAGTTTTTATAAACAGATGAGTGAGTGTGTGTGTAAGGTGATTTCTAACTACTTGCTGAAAAGGAAAAGCTTGAAAGAAATAAATAACTTGAAATGAACTGAAAGCAAAGAACCACTTTCTAATGGCACTAGACACCATTCATGCTGCTGCAAATAAAAGGTAAGAAAATCACTTTAAAAACCAATGATAATGTTTATCTCTTCCTAACTCTCTGCTTCCAACACATAGTACTGTGTAAAACAAGATTAGGAAGTAGCTAAAAATGAGTTTAAAAAGTGATCAGGAATGAGAAAAATCTACTTTAAAGACTAGTTACAATGTTCAGCTCTTACTAACTCTCTGCTTCTAATATATGGTACTATGTAAAGCACGATTAGAAAGTAGTTAAAGATTAGTCTAAAAAGTACTCAAAGCCAGCTGAAATTTATTAGTATTCTGATCTCTAAAAGATGAACAATTTGTGATAAAGAGACCATCAATATGTTAGCAGACAACTTTGAGAAACTAAACTAGAAATCAGCTATGAAAATAAAGTAAAGGCAGCAACTTTGAATCTGTCAACTGAAAATACCATCAGATATAAAGCAAATACATAAAGACAAAAACAATCCCGGGTTAAAAACCTGCAAAAGAACAATACTGATCAGTTTAAGTGAATGCTGCAAATGAAATGACAATGAAAGTGAATCAAGCTGTACATGTTTCAAAGAAAAGGAAATGCTGAATGGAAAATAAGGAAATAGCAAGAATATGAACATAAAATACTATACAAGGGCAGTCATGAACGGGGGCCCTCCATTCATAAAACCCAAAGAAGACTCAAGGATTTGAAAACGTCAGAACAACACTGTCTTCTATTACTCCATATGCAGAAAATTACAGTCAAGAGTGCTAGAACAGCACTATCAAAACAGAGTCTTGAAATGCACTAAAATTATAACAAGTTCATAAAACACAGCAACTAAAAAGTAGCATTAAGCGTACACAGACGCAAGTTTTTATCGGCATCTAAACGATTGCCTAATGTGTAAAGCTAGAAACTGAAAATTAACTAATTTGTCAGGCATAATAAAGGTTCAGCAACACGTCATAAGCTTTGTGGATGAGCTGGAGGTTCTGGTCGTTATGGGAATTGAATCCAGAGTTGGATTATGTTCCCCACAACCTGCGTAACACGGACAAATCACCAGTTGCATTGACGTGACCCAACAGCTTACGCAACACCGTTTAAGCTGCCTTTGTTGACCGTGGCTTGACCCACGTTGACCGGAGGTGTAGATGATGTGGCTGACCGAACCAATAGCACAGGAACCTTGAGCACCTTTATTCCCACGTGCCCATGTGGCTCGTTTTGCAACATGACACGTGGAACCTTGAGATTAACAAGAAGGCTGCGGAATCATCAGATGGCTACGGAATCACTGAATGGCTGCGGAATTGCCAGACAGCTGCGGAATCTCTGCAAATATGTCAAAATCTAAACAAAACAGTCACACATTAGCAAAGTTCACTTAATCATGCTTAAAGACATTAAATGTAATGATCTAGGTTGGTTTACAAGGAAAATGAGGCAAAAGAGAGAGATGAGTGAGGGAAAACTGTAGGTAATGATGGATAATCAAGTGCAAGTTAGAGGCTCTACAATACCCGACCATTTATTTGGTCCCACCTCCGAGCAACCTAGTCGTTTCCTTCGATTGGAATCTACTAGGCAGACCCCGTTTACGGGCTAGTGTACCATTCTGAATCATTATTCAAACCTACATAATGGTCATGGTTGGTACCATCATAGATAAGGGGGCTTCTGTGAGTATTATTTCCTCAACTGCTTGGAAAGCGCTTGTTTCGCCATTGCTTTTGCCTGAGATGAGGAATCTAACAGGCTTTGATAAAGGAACTAGTCGACCGTTAGGGATCCTTCCAAGTTTTCCTATAACTTTGAGAAGGAAAACCATTTATATGAATGTAATGGTATTCCAAGGACCTTTAGATTATAATCTGCTCCTTGGGCGCGACTATATTTATAGCATGGGAGCCATTGTCTCCTCACTCTTTCGAGTAATGTGTTTTCTGCATGAAGGCCGAGTGGTCCAGCTCGTAGACCAGCTTTCGTTCCCCGGCTCACACATAGCTAATACTCAAATTCCATCCCTAAATGGTATTTCTACACAAGGAATGTCTCATCAATCTCCAGTCCATCCACCTGAAGAATGCGAGTAATTTGGGGGTCAGGAATGAAACCCAGGGGGAATGCACCCTGGTCTACTTCGGCAGGAAAACTCTGGGTATAGAGTAGGTTTCCGTGGAGGAATGTGACTGGTCCAACGTCCATCCATATAGGAAGAGGGTATTAGACTGGAATAAGATACCTATGTCAGAAGGTAGGCCTTTCCTGATAGAACAAATGTTTTGTCTGCAAATTGAAGGGTAACCTGGAAATTCTACTTCACTATACCTGGGGGCATGCAAACCTTTTTGCGTGCAAGTAAAGAACGACCATTTATTTTCTTAGTTTGTGGATTCTCAAACCCTTTAAACTCGTAGGATTGGTCGTTCCTAATTTTCATAATGAAAGGATACGGAGCAGAGCTTCGAAAGGTGCAAGATCCATAATAATGGAATCTACCGATGTGATGTCCTTATCATACGACTAGCACGAGAAGTTTTTATGTGAAGTTCAAGCTCGTTAAAAATTAAACCTAAGCAATAAGCAAATGTTTCCCCCCAGAGTTTAAGCTCATTAAAAAATGAACCAATTTCTGGTAAATAACCATTGTGAATGCATTATCATCAGCTCTTGAGCCTTGGTTGTGTTCTCATCATCACCTCCACTCTGTTTTAGCTGATCATTCGCCTCCATCCGCTTGTTTACCCCTTTTGAGGAACAGCTGCGAAGAGTGATTCTGTTAGCCATCCTTGTGACACTACCATGATTGGAAAATTCCAAGCCTTACCTGGAATTAGCTGCTACCTGAAATTATCACTCGTTCCTCAAAAAATGAGTCTCCTTTAAGCTCTTTTCGTCTGACTCGTAAAATATGAAAAGATTGCCGAGCAGTTGGCCTCTCCAGCTCGTTAAAGCTACTGGGAGTGCTATCCCTCCTCTAGATTTTAATCTTTTTGGACCTGAGGTATTATTACACAAAAATATTGAGCGCTTGTCTTGTTCAGCTCGTTAAAACTATCGAAAATTCATTCCTTTCGTATTATGTTATACTTTTTTGGACTTAAGGGATTACATGACAAAAAAGGATCATTGGAGTTCCTTTCCATCCCTTTTCAGACTCTCTAAAGTTGAAAAATGACCGAGTTGTCTTTGTCGTTAAACTCGTTAAAACCAATAGCGACAAACTTGTCCATACAGACAAGCACGAGTTTCACTGTCGCTAGGCTCGTTAAAACATAGCGACGAGTTTGCCTGAAGGGAAAATTATAGAACAAGCATATGTTATCCTCCTCAAGCTTGATAAAAATAAAGAGGTACTGGTCAGCAATGATTGGGGAAAAATTGGGAAGAAAACTAGAAGAAACTTTATTGGTAGCAAGTGGCTCTTGAACATGACACTTTCATTCCATCATCATGATTGAGTCGGGTTGGGTTATTCTGTTCACCGGTCATATTACCATTGGTCCACCGTACCATCCATCTTTGGGGTTAACACTACCAATCCATTTCAGTGTTGCCGATATGTTCAAGAGAATTTGATCAGAGAATTCACCAACCCATCTTGTGTCTCATCCGCTGCAATACCTTTACGCTACATTCTTTCATGATTGCCACCCTGAACCCCGTATCATCAGATCGTTTTCACCTCCAAAAGTCATTTGCTCCATTCCGTGTCATAGATGTGGGATTCATTAAGGCCCTCCTACGATGGGTCACTTATTTTCAACATCAACTCATTATCCAAGAAGTCGACCTAGGAACAACCCTTTCAGTGCTTTGAAGCTTGCATGCCTCAATGGCAAGTTTCTCACTTTCAGCGACAGGTTTACATCAATGGCCTTCGACCGAGAGATTTTTCATGGTGTTCGATGCCAAGTCCCATTTTCACACCACGCCAATTGTACTATCGTACCTTGAGGGTCATCATCATTATTGGTGATTCCTCTCACGCCTGTTAACAACTTACATCATTGGTTGGTAATCAGGCAATGTATTTTCATGTTCGACTCCAGAACATTTTTCACATGGATCGACTTGTACTTCGGGCGAAGATTGGACGAGTTTGAAGACGCTGGATCTAGTTTCATCCATCTGGACTGCGATATATCCAAGAAAATAAAGACATTAAATGTACATCATTGCTACACAGATGATCATCCGAATCAAAGGATGATGGCTCTATCAGAATCATCAGTCTGCCACACAGACGGTTGTTTGTCCTATGTACATGAAAATGAATTTATAAAGCTGAGCATGGGAATGCCCACCTCAGCTCGATCATGAAAATGTTATCAAGATAATGTATTGTATTGTATCTTATTACAGGTCGCCTTCCGGTTCGAAAAAACCTCAGATCCTCATGATAAAGCATTTCACCCGACATCAAAAGATTAACGACCTCATGCTTTAGGGGGCATCTGTTATAGACATTTTTTGGCACTACAACCCCAATCATATATGTCCATAAACCAAGGGCTTCTGAGTCCCTAAAAGTGTTGTTTCATGACCTAAATGAACAAGGTTAGTTGATTACATCATCTCCCAGAAGTTCTCCACAGAAAACTGCTCAGAACTGGTCGAAATTGGACCATACAGGTTGCTCAGTGCTAAGGGTGCAATGCATCTCACCTGCCCAGTGTAAAAGGTGTGATGCATACTGGAAAGCCATTCTGTAGGGTGCGATGGGTGAGAATGGACAAATTGCAGAGATAGTTTGTGAGGTGGATGATCATGGAATCTTCTAGAAACTTCTCCTGTGACACTTGCCTCTCTGAATTCGCCCAAGGATGAGTAAGAGACCATCAATCTCCAAGTGGAATCAAGAACTATTAGAGATAATACACTAATCAAAATCCCAGAAGCTGACTCACCTCCCTGCAATCATCTATATATGGATCCCTCATCCCAGAGATCTAGAAGCTGGAATTTTGTATCTTTTAAGGAAGTGTTGTTGGTTTCTTGGTGGAATATCATAGTGTTGGGTGATCTAAGATTTTCATGAGGTGAAGAAAGGCTTTCATGCTGGGAGGATGATGCTAGGTCAAATCAATGGGTTGTAATCCTCTCTTCTAATCTTTATATCAATAAAGCTATTCAAGTTTTCCTCCACATTCTTGTATGTCTGATAATATATGCATTTGTGTGGTCAACATATATTTGGTCCTATATTGCTTATGATTGTAGATCTATGAACTTTGAAGGTATTATGCTGCTTTGACTTTACAGGTACTCTTTGAAGCGGAGTGGTCAAGGGAGAAGCGGCAAAGACCTGTCGGTGAGGAGAAGGAACAAACAAAGAACCGAGCGAAAGGTCGAGGTTGGTATTCCTTGATCCTCTCCTATCTACTTCTCATAAAGGAAAACGAAAGTAACTTTAATCTGTTTATTTCTAAGATAGATACCCATCTTAGTGGGACTGGCAGCTCTGCATAGACACTAGATTTCCCGATAACAAAATCCCCTTTATATTTTTGCAGGATCTGAATGAGCTTTTGCTATTGATCGTTGTCCACACTATCATTAATATATAAAACTTTGCCTGCCTCAATCTCAACAAGCATGCGATTATGAACAACAGTCGTTTAAATATGCTGATCATAAGTATCCTTCAAAGCATCTTCCAAGGCTTCATATTCAAGAATTTCTTTTAACATTTGACATTTTACATTGTTCACATTAGCTGTCTGGTTTATAAAGTTGTTGATAACATCATCTTTAGTCTGATCCTTGAATTCAAGTGCCTCTGCTACTGTGAGTGGGAAATGGATGCTTTCTTCCAGTATGCGGGTGGTTGTTTACATATTTTTACAATGGGCATACTTGGTTTGGCAGGAGGATATAAAACAAGATTTTTTATAGCATCTCCCTTAGCAATAGTCATGCTTCCCTCTCGGTAGCCTATATAAGCATCAGCTTTCGGCAGCCAAGTTCGGAACAAAATCATAGGGTACCCATCCAATCGACTCTTTGAATTTATAACAAGAAAATCTACTGGATAATCCCATGAATCAACAAGAACCATAATATCCTGTAAAGTTCCTTCTGGCTTACCACCAAACGATCAACAAGTTCTAGTTGGGTGGTGGTTGGTTCCAGAACTGTAATACCAAGTGCTTGACAGGTTTTTGATGTTAAGATGTTAATGGTTGCACCTAGATCCACTAGTGCATTGGGAAAGGAATGACCATATATTTGAACTGTAACTATGGGGTTCCCAGGATCTTCATACTTTTCTAGAGTTTCCCCTCCCAAGAGTAAATTAGGTAAGGTTCCTACAACATGAATGGTGGGTGAAGTTTTTTCTTTCCTCACAGGGTTCTTTACACATAACTCTTTAATTGTTTTAGCATAGATGGGAATATATTGGATGGCCTAGAGGAGAGGAATTTTTATACAAATATTTTTTATTTCCCCTACAAGATCAAAATATCAATAAAAATTTGGTTTAGGTATCATTAACCTTTCGGGGAACGGGGGAGAAGAAATTATGAGTTTCTCAAGATCTTTTTGATGATCTATCTCTTCTCCTTGCTCTATTTCTATATCAATTATAGGTGGTGGTGTATGTACAGGTTGGGTTTCAATCTCAATTGGTGGCTGGTCCCTATTTTCCTCAAGGGTGATGATACGTCCTGATATCAATCTAATTTCATTACATTCTTTTTGTTAAATATCATAGTATAAGCTTTCGACAATTTGCACCAGCTTAACTGATCTATTATTGGGATTTAGATTTGGTTGAGATGGAAATTGAGGGCGCAGAAGCGACTGAGGATTTTTCTGTAATGGATAAAGAGTTGATAATGCAGGTTGAGGTTGAGGACCTGTCCCCATAGGAGTATTGGATATTCCCAAAGGTCGCTACCAATTCTTAAACCAGTTCAGATTTTGAGAAGTGGAGGCATGCCACTGGATGGATAGGGATTACTTTTCCAAACAGGAGTAAAAGGAGAATTCGGCCATCCATTTACCTGGAAAGGATTGAGTTAGCCAAGGTGTCATAGGGAATGAATATGATTGTAAATTTGAGTAAGGTGGTTGGTCTTTCCATGTTTCCTTAGGGTTTTGTTGCTAATTAAACAGTGAAGAAGGAAGGAATTGGGATGCGTCTTGTGACATACATGTAGGTTTGGTCTGCCACTGTCGACGCTGGTTCATTAGATCTACTGGCTTTGTCTCTTCTTCTGCTACCTTGAAAACTGCTTTCAGCCCTGGAAGTTATGTACATTGTTCAGTGGTGTGATCCTTAGTACAGATAGCACATGTCTGAAACATATCTAATGGACATTCTTGTTGGTTGTTCTTCTTCCAGTAGCATGGGGAGAAAATGGCCAAGTTTTGTTCTACTAAGGCTTGTTTCTGTTTAGCCTGTAGGACTTCCAACTGCGCTGTGAGGGTGCCCAGAATGTCCATCTTGAAATCTTCTAGGAGGTTATTTATTTACATTCATATTACGCCTCCACTATGTTGTTTGCTTCCCTTTCTCATGGGATATCGGCTTCTTTCTCTTGTGTATGCTTCCTCACGAACACCTAATACACAAGCGAACGATTTCATCATAATCTTCTTGAGAAATATCTCCTTTCCCCATTAAATTTAGAGTTTCTATCCACTCTTCTTTCATTCCTTTAACTATGATAGCTCTTAGGACTTCTTTTGGTAAGGTGGTGTGTGGAGATCTCTACAAATTATAATGAAATTGTTTGACATATTCTTCTAGAGTTTCATTATCCTTTGCAGCCATCTTAAAGATTTCATCTTTTAGTTCCCTAGTCTTGCAAAAGTCCTAGTATCTTGTGAGGAAGGAAGTTTCCATGTCATTCCAAGAATTAATGGTATGTCCACCCAGACCCATGAACCATCTCAAGGTTGCTCCCTTCAGAGTAGAAGGGAACAATTTTAGCTTTTGAGGGTCAGTGGTATAGTCATACCCTCTATAGAGGACATCAAACTCGAACATGAAGGCATCAGGATCCTCCATGATCATCGCATGGAAATTTGGGATGCTCCACAAAGGAATAGCCTTCATAGGGGCATTGGCCACTTGGTCGACTATGGGGTATTCCAATGTCGATGTTTGATCTTGAGGTGGTTGATTTGCCATATAGTAAAAAATGTGTCAATTTCCTTTAAGAATTTCAGGGGGTGCTATTTGAGTAAGCAGAGGATTAGCAATCTGATTTGGTTTTGTAGCACTGTCGAGATCTGGGATCATAGGAGATCCTTGTTCAGACAGCTGAGGTTCTGCCTTAGCAGTTCCACTAGTTTCTCCCTCTCCTTCTCTTAAGTTACACGATTTTCCCTCTTGTAGAGGATCAGAATGTAAATTTTCTGTAATTTGAAGACTCTATTCAGATCCTCCAATTTGGCTTTGAATCTCAATGTCGGTTGCATATGGTGAGCTTGCTACCTGAGGGATTACAATAGGGCTTTTCCCAGATACAATCCAGAATCCTATTGATGCTTGAGACTCTGCTTTTCTTATGATTTCATCTATAAAATTTGTTCTCCCAAGGTTCACTGATCCCTTGGGTTTTGTGGATTTATGGGAGGGGTTCTTATATTTTTCTATCTTTCTATTCCTAATCATTCATAAAAAAACCTATTCATATTTAACCTCTATGATTTTATTGAAAAGTGGGCTAGAGAACAAGCACTTTACTTGCTAGTTATGCAGGTTCTTACCTCCCATTTTTAAAACCCAATTATTTTACAGTAAGATAAAAGGAAATCACGTTGAAACGCTCTCCCCGGCAACAGTGCCAAAATGTTGGTTCACTAAGATGTCTTTTTACAGGCAATCTTAATTCCTACATTAATAATCAAATCATGGAAAGTCTTTTTATTTCAAGAGTGACAACACTATATATGCAGTGAATTCAAAGGTTAACGACAACGAAAGAAATTGGAATCATTGCAATTGCTAATGACTATCTCTTTTAAATCCAATCCAAACCACTCTGAAAGAAATGACTCTAAAAGAGATTCATAACACACTTTGCAATTCTACTTAATCTATTCTGGAAGCAAATGAATCTGAATGCAACTAGAAAGAATCACACTTGGCAATCTTAACTGGAATAGAAACTAACTCGCTTAATCATGAAGGAGAACTATAAAAATTGAACATCAAATAGTAATTGAACAACAAATGATAATTGAACATCAAATGATAAATGAACAACAAGTAATAAATGAACAACAAATAACCATGTAAGAATCTCATGGAAGGCAATCAATTCTATCTTTGAAATCTATGATAACATTACTTGGAATGAGCAACGATCTAATCATAACAAATTCAATCAAGAGCATCACATATCTAATGTACAACTAAATCTAAATCTTGAATAAACAACAAATGTGAATCAGAATAGTCAATCCTCACGGTAATCAAAATGATATTAACTTAACAACAACAAACAATAAAGAATAAATAGAAAAGATTATAACACAGGTGAAGCAATAAATTTTCTCTTGACTGGGCCCAAAGTCTCCAGAAGTCCCCGCTATTAGATACTCAAAAGATGATTATAAATTAAACAAAATCTTCTTCATTAAAACAAGTAACAGAGTTACAACATCACCAAGACGAAAGTATTATATGTGAAAAAGAATAGTTACAACTGTGAATTTCTGAACTAGCTGTGCAGTTTTCCTTTCGGCCTTATATAACATTTAGAAAAGTAAATAGATAAAAGTGAATCCTCAGGATCAGGGGATCCTAAGTATTTCACAATACTATATAATTCCATCATAAAATAGCATTGGTCTGCCCGGTCTTCCACTATCCTGCTTTGCCTCAGACGTTGTATTTTCCCTTTACATGCTGTTGTTGTTCTGTCGATTGAACAACCATCATCCAATCCGCTTCTTCTGCACATAAAGATAGTAAAAGTCAGTTTTTCATACCTAGATTTATCTAATTTGTTACTAATTACTTTTACCAAACTTGTGACCCTTCACGAATGCGTTCGTGGTCGTGTATTTAGATGATATCTTGATCTTTAGCTAGAGTTGCGAAGAGAACACCAACCATATTCGACAGGTCCTTCAAAGCTTGCCACAACACAAGTTGTGTGCTAACTTGGAGCAATGTACCTTTGGCTTGAACCAGGTTCAATATCTAAGATACATTATTGATGAGTAGGGTGTACATGTGGACCCATCAAGGGAAAATTTTAAGGATGGAAATTTATCTTAAAGTTTAGAAACCTTGGCGAATCCCACTAGTCCATCATATGAAATCTATAAAATGTTTGGAGATATTTTGGTAAAAACATTCAAATTTATAATATTTTTATATAGTCTATATATAATTTTTTGGCAATGTTTAGGGTAAAATAATTTCATTCTATAAAATTTGGACGAATCATTTTTACAAAAAAATGGAAATTACTGAATCTTTTTTTTGGAAAAAGTATAGAAAATTAGCCCATGGGCGAATATTAGCCCCTAAATTTGTCCCTGGACCCATCTAAGATACAAGTCATTTGAGATTGGCCATCCCAAACCACCCTAACAAAGCTCCGCAACCTTTTGGGTCTTTCCAATTTCTACCGTAGGTTCGTGTTGGGGTTATCTCATATCACTTGGCCATTAAGTAAAGTCACTAAGGGCGGAGTGAAAGAAAAGTTTGTTTGATCGGAAAAACAACAAAGAACGTTCTCTGAGTTGAAGAATCGCCTCTATTTTGCACTAGTTCTCACATTACCAGACCTGTAACAACCATTTGAGATTGAGACAGATGCCTCTGACTATGCTATTGGTGTGGTTCTTACTCAGCATGGGCATCCAATGGCCTACCACAGTGAGACACTTTCAGACACAGTCCAAAAGTACACCACTTATGACAAAGAAATGTATTCCATTGTGCAGGCATGTCGTCAACGGAAGCATTACATTCCAGGGAAGGAAGAGGTCAGCCACACAGACCATCGACCTCTACATTTCATACAGACACAATGGAATTTGTAGAATGATTTCCATTAGAAATGGTCCACCTATCTGTAACAGTTCCATTTGAACATTAAGCATAAGAAGGGTAGAAGCAATAACATCATTGATTGCCACAGCCAGCCACCGGTCATGACGTTGATTTTTGTGCTTGACTCTTGTGGGCATGAGACATCAGGGTGGCCGCATATTTACAAGAGTGATCTAGAATTCAGCAGCATATACCAGACACTCCTGGAAGGGAATAAAGTTCGAAATTTTCACCTTCAGGATGCACTATTTGTTGGCTTAGTGGGTCCTGACCCAGGTTTAGAGTTATTTGTGCCAAACAAATCCCTACACTACTGGCCCTTTTGGCATCAATCCTCAGAGTGCGGACTGAAGTCTCACTCGAAGCAGTATGGGTGGATGCTGGAACCAAGTTTCTGCACCCAGAGATCAACGTGATGTCGTTTTGTGCCCTCAATCTTCCTTTCCGTAGATCGATAAGACTTTATGGATTATCGACATAACTTCCTTTAACTAGCCTCTAGGCCTTGGCAAAGGTCTACGACTCACTTTTGTATACCCTGAATAGGTAAATTAACTACTTACACGCATCCAAGATTATTCTTAACTCAATATTTTCTCAGATTTGCTGAAGTGCTCGATAACTCTAACATACAATGATATAATCTTCGTGTAAACCCTCAACATCAATTGTGTTCATATAACAATATAGATCAAGTAAAGTCACATATTAATACAACATTATTTCATAAACCCATCATTCATCACAGCATAAAGTGCATTCATACATAACATAAGTAAATAGATGAATAAAAGGAATTTCTATAACAATCTTCCTTATCCATATTTAATGAATGCTTACAGACTGAAGACTTTCTTGCGCACTCAGCTGCGGATTCTACTCTAAGCCTCTGTGCACATAGTTGTAGAGCCTCTTCCTCTTCTAAGACCTCTATGATCTTCCTTCTACTGACCCATTACATTTGTCTTCATCAATATCCTGCCTTGGACTCTCTAAGACATACCTATTTATACAATCCCATGGTCCACGAACCATGGGTAGATCTTCAAAAAGCCGACCTAACTTAAATAAAGAAGGGTAAAACCATTTTTGACTCTTTAACTATCTACATGCTCTGCAACCACAATTTTAAGAGACTTTACATCTTTTTACATAAAACTTGGGCTTTTGCCCCAAAATTCACCCTAGGGGACCCCATCCAAACAAGCCCTCAACACAAAGATCATAACTCACACTTGAGTCACTCGGCTAGCGTGAAGATCTTGCTGCAAATATCCCCCAGCTCCACTTGTGCAACCACTACTTCAGCCATGATCTGTGTGGTTTCCTGCTCGATCTGTTCGACCAGTTGCTCTGTGGCTAGTCCTCCACTATCCTACTTAATCTTCTACTATGTACTCTGCAAGTTTTCCAACTTTTCTTGAATACTGGTGGAGACTATGTAGGCCTAATCCAACCAAGGCCCTAATCTGGCCTTAAGGACTGCCTCTTTCTTCTGCGCTGCTTCCACATGTGTAAGCAGCTGCTTAGCCTCCTGTAGCTTAGCGAGGCATTTTGATGTAACAATGGTGTGCACCATCACCCTCACTTCATCGTATTGTTGTTGGAGCTTGCAGACTTCTGTATTGAATACCTGTAGGATCGTCACTACTTCCATAGCTTTCTCAAACAACGTAATGCAGTCCACCATCACGGCATCCACTGTAGCAACTCCATCCTTCACAGTGGCTTCGCATTGTTCCTTTACCTTTGATGGTGTTGACGGCTGTGACTTCAACTCTAGTTTTGTTATCTTCATGTTTAGCTCAAACTGAACTCTGGCCACCTCTGCCTTGGCATCTTGCACACCCGCAGTAAGCTTGTTGATCTTTGCTTCCAGTGGTGCCTCCTCAGGGATATGTAATTTTGGCACTGTCCTGCATGCTTCTTCCATCGTAGCTATTATCTTGGCATTCTACGCCTGAACTGTCCTCTTTGCTTCCAGAGCCTCCATATTTTCCATGAACATCTACTCGTTGTTCACCTGATACTCACTTATGAGGCTGAGCATGTGCTACTCGTGTGCTCTTAGCTCCACTGTCACACTTGACTGCAGTGTGTGAAGGCACTGATTGGGGAGCGTGGCCAGGTTGAGGCTGTTGTTCTTCAGAGCACTTATGACGACCTTTTCATTGGCCACCTCCACACTCAAGGATCCTTATGGTAGCACAACTACCCAAGATCCATTGATATGACCATCTCTGCTACTTGACTAGTCCCGGATTCCAGACATGTTGGTGTGGCACTTACCTTCCCTACGCCCACCTAGATCCTACTCGTTTGAATCTGCAGTGCACACAAATCCTTTTGAATGGTACTTAGTCCCTGTTGTTGCTGTTTTTTGAATTGTTGGAGTAGTTCCACTATAGTATCCCGTACTTTATCTCTAATCTCATCAAGGTTGCCTTTTGTTAGAGTGAACTCACTTATGACACTGAGGACGCACTGCTCCTGTGCTCTCAGCTCCATTGTCACACCTGACTGAAGTGTGTGAAGGTACTAATTGGGGAGTGCGGCTAGGTTGAGTTTGATGTACTTTAGAGCACTTATGACGACCTTGTCAGTGGCTGCCTCCACACTCAAGGATCCTTATGGTAGCGTGACTGCCCCAAGATCCAATTATATGACCATCTCTGCTACCTGACTAGTCTCAAGTGCCAAACTTGTCGGTGCGGCACTTACCTGCCCTGCGCCCACCTGGATCCTACTCGTTTGAATCTGCAGCGCATGCAAATCCTTTTGAATGGTATTTAGCACCTATTGTTGATGTTTTTTGAACTACTGCAGTAGTTCCACTATAGTATCCCATACATTATCTCCAATCTCGTCAAGGTCGCCTTTTGTTAGAGTGATTGGATCCAACAATGGCTTGGTCACTTTGGACTTCTTTTGGGGGCCCTCCTTTTCTTGTTCCCTGTACCGCTTCGCTCGAAATGGCGTGCTCTATCCTTTGTCTCAACCACTGCCCTGCTCTGAGTGCTCCTCTTCTTCTGTTTTGGGTGAAGGGGACTTACCACTCTGCTCGGAGTCGCACTCTTCTTGTTTGACCTTCTACTTCGCGGTGCACTCCCTTTCCCCCTGGGCCTTCTCCTCAGCCTCCTTTTTGTGCTTCTAAGCCAACTGCTGGACCTTCTGCTTTTCTACTTCCTTCTTTTTCTTGTCCATGGATTTGTTGGTGCCTGTAGCCAGATTGGATGGAGAATGCCAATGTTCCAGCCAACGCTTGATAGTTTCATAGATGGCGTCGTCCATGGCCAAGTAAGGTATATCAAACCATTATTGTTGTGGATCCTTCCACGCCCTGATATAGATGCGGTGGAAATACTCGTTAAACTTTGCGTACTCTACGAGTTGTTCAAACACCGTTGGGGACAACCGCGACTTCTCGTTGATGGCAATGCAAGTGCTCACCTCCATCAACACCCAGAAAACTTTGGTCTTCATTTCCCATGCAACATCCTTTATAGCCCAAAGGGAGGAAAATTGGGTAGCCTTTGACAATCCTTTGTCCACAGGAGGAATCTGACTATCCTCCGGTATGTCCCAAGCCACTAGCACGATGGAGAGCAACAACTACGTGTAGTGGAAGGTTTTTCTCTCAACCTATGCCTCACAACAATTCGTGAGGAACTCGCTACAGAGGTAGCATGACCAATTGAACTGCACACCCTCCATGCACTATGCAAGCAATGAAATTACGAGCACTGAAACCTCATGCACGTAGCATTTTCTCATGTCCTTGTAGGCTAAGATCTGTGTAACAACTTATACTGTGGGGTCACTGATAGAGGTGATGGAGAACCCGAACAGCTTCTTCACTAGCTTGAATTTTTCCTCAAACTTCTCGGTGAGTTTGCACTCACTCGTCTTTCCACCAAACTCCTTGGCCGAATTCAAGCCTAAGTGTGACAATAGCATGATTTGATGGATCAACATATCAGTGATTGGGATTGGCGCACTTAGCCACAAACATCCATCACGCACCAAGGTCAACAATTCCTTCATAACAATGAGGTTCATGTTGGAGCGATGGTAGTGGGGCACTCATAGCAAATTCAGCAACCCCGACCGATTCACTCCACGAATCCACTCTACAGGTTCCAACATGGTGACACAGGATTCCTTGTAGTATACTCTTTTCATATAGTTTTCTATTGCGAGGTGGGGGAACCTATCATTATTTTCCAAATCCCAGTCTTCTAGCCTTTGATGGGGAATTCATGCCAAGCGCGGACCTTCAAAGATGATACCCTCCGGTAATAGTGGCATATTTAGGACAAATTTTCCTGCATCTCGATCCTTAGGGACCTTCACCTTTCCCTTACGTGGAGGGATATACTCCAACAACTTGGAGATAGGCTCCATGCCCTTGGCATCTATATCCTTTACGCCCTCTTCGGCCTCCAAATCCACCACTTTCCCCTTATTCTTTTCCGGCTGCTTCTCTTTCTTTTGGGCATGGGTAGCAGCATGCTTCCTTAGTGACTCGCGCACCGAAATTAGCTTCTTCTGCTTGTCTTTCTTGGGCTTGGGGACTTCTCACATCAGCGTAGGTTTCAGCCCAGGCGATCTTGGCATTGTAGGAACCACGGTTGGGGCCTCTATGCTCACAACCTCTAAAGAAGCTCCCTAAGAAGCGACATCCCCACCAATACTCATGGTTTCTGTGGGGCTTGGTCCTAGCATCTTTTATAGGATGAATGTCTGATTTACCTCTAATAACTTGGAAAATGTAGGGCTTGAGACTAAATCCTCCCAATATGAGCAATTCATAGGCAATCGACAACACATCGCAAAAATTATAAGGACACAAAGTGTTCTTTGCTGGATGGCCACACGTAATTTATATGCAAATTCAAATTCAAATTCGATCGTTCCCCCCAAAATTTGTCCATAAATGCTGATTTGGCGGTAGATCTCAAAAGATTTCAACCTTAATTACCTTAAATTATGGCCCCCACTCCTCTTAACCATCTCCTGGCACTCAAATCATGAACAATGACTGTAATGGTCATTTTCTAGCTATGCTAGATGGTACCTCCATCTGTAGCATAGCTCCCTTCATGCCTCTTCTGGTACTATGACACCAACCTTTTTCGCGCAACCCCCCTATCACATAGTTCCACAAAACGGGCAGTTTAGTTTATAGTCCCACGCTTCCTTGCATCTACTTAGAGCGCTAAGAGTGTGCTATTGTCATGTAGTTATTTGGCCGGATCCCCCATGTATGCGCTTAATCGACTTCCATTTACCCTTCCCGGAAATGGATCTCCACTAAACTTCGCGAGTTCAACTGCTCCACCATCTGTAATTTCTTTGATGACATATGGTCCCAGCCATTGCATCTAAAAATTTCTTGGAAACTTAGCAAACTTACTGTCATATAATAAAACCAAATAATTTACCTTGAAGGTGCACAGTTTGGGCCAATTGTGCCAAGATTTTTCGCATTCCTTTTCAACCTACTAGTGGAATCCAACCATAAATCTATCTTCCTCAAGCTCCATTAGCTGCGCAAGCTGTTATTCTAAGGCTCCATGGTACACCATTCCTATGAAAGCCGCTATGTGTAGATTAGGCGCAATGTACCCCATAAGGATTACAACTTCTATGCCATAGACCAACCTAAAAAGTGTCTGACCAGTAAGCTTTTTACAAGTAGTTCTATAAGCCCATAACACTGTTGATATGTGCACGTCCCAATCATTACGCTACACATTGCAAACCTTTGTCAGTGCATTCTCCAGTATCTTATTAAAAGCCTCAACCATTACATTGGCCTGATGATGATATGGCGTACGCTTCTGATGGTAAACCTGGAACTCTTCTATCAGCGCGCTGATCGTTTCATTAAGAATATGTGTACTGCGATCACTCATCAAAACCTTCGGGAAACTGAACCTCTTCAACATGTATTCAAACAAAAATTTTGTTGTTGTTGCCCCTCTACAGTCTTTTACAGGCCATGTCGTTGCCCATCTGGTCAAATATTCAGTCACGGTGATGATATACCGTGCACCCATCTTCTTGCTTAGGCATTGAATTGGTCCTACAAAGTCAATTGCCCGTTTCTCAAATGGCTATAATGACACCAGCGGATTCAGAGGCAGCTCATCCCTTCGCGATGGCCTGCCTATTCTTTGACGTGCGTTTCATGCTCTACAATATGCTTTAGAGTCTTTATGCAATGTCAGCCACCACAACCTAGCACGAAAAATATTCTACATCATTTCTTTCCTTGCATAATGGCCTTCCGCAACTCCTCCATGAGATTCAACGAGGATACTATTTCGCTCAAAATCATGCACATAACATTGAAGTATCTCATCCGATCCCATCTTATACAAATGGACCACAATGACTAATAAGTCTACCATGCACACCACCAATTCTTTCTTCTGTTGAGTGGTATATCCCTCTGGGGCCATCCCTATGGTCAGGAAGTGGATAATATCCATCAAGTTATTATCCGCTACATGCATCATGAAGAACTCCATGTCAGGCAACCCTTCCACTAAATTGGTATGCTCCTCTTCTGTTTCAATGCGCGACAGATGGTCTGGTCTTGCATTCAATCTTCCTGGCTTCACAACTACTTCAAAATCATATTCTTGAAGGGCCATCCCTATGGTCAGGAAGTGGATAATATCCACAAAGTTATTATCCGCTACATACATCGTGAAGAGCTCCACGTCAGGCAACCCTTCCTCTAAATTGGTAGGCTCCTCTCCTGTTTCAATCCGCAACAGATGGTCTGGTCCTACGTTCAATCTTCTTGGCTTCACAATTACTCAAAATCATATGCTTGAAACAACAACAACCATCTGCATATTTTCGCCCCCAACACAGACTTATTGACTAGATACTTTAATGTAGAATGGTCTGTGTACATCTTGAAATGTCTGTCTTGTAGGTAATGTCTTAATTTCTAGAGCACGTACACCATAGCCAACCCTTCACACTCCGTCGTCCAATAATTATTTTAAGGTTTTGACAGCTTCCTGCTTTCAAACACTATAGGATGATCCATCTCCCCTTCACCGGCCTGTGTCAACACTGCTCCCAATGTAATACATGAGGCATTAATGTGTACATGGAATTCTTTATTCAAGTCCAGGAAGAACAAGATTCGTGTGGTAACCATTTTCTCCTTCAAGACATCCAAACTATGTTGACATTCTTCATTCCAACAGAATGTAGCATCCCTTTTTAGCAACTTTTCCATGGGCATGGTAATCTGACCATAACTCTTGATGAACTTCTGATAGTATCCAGTATGACCTAGCATGGCGCGCATCTATTTGACACTTCTTGGTGCCTCCAAATTAATTATGACCGTGATCTTAGCAGTGTCCACCATTAATCCTTGCTTGCACACCACATGACCCAGCAAGAATCTCAAAGGTACGCAGAAAGAGAATTTCTTCAAGTTTAGCGCAATCTGATACCTTTGGCATGTATCCAACATCAAGTGTAAACTAGCTACATGGCGCTTTACTAGCCCAAACACTGTCCAATCATCAAAATATAACTCCAGGAACTTGTGAATAAATTATTTCAACGTTGCGATGACTACGCACAAGAAGATCGTCGGCGCATTCTTGAGTCCAAACGACATTACTGTATACTGGAAACAACCCCATTCCATCATGAAGGTTGTCTTACTCCTATCTTCTGGTGCGATTTTAATATGATGGTATCCTGAGAACTGATCAGTGAATGAGTAGGCCTCTTGCCCTCCAACATTATCTAGTACTTCATCTGTGAAGGGTGTCGGAAAGGTATCATGAACACAAGCATTGTTGAGCTTCCTAAGATCTACACAGATCCTTATTTCTCCTTTCTCCTTCTTGTCCTGGACTACCATTGGGATCACCATATCAGATTCCTCCACCGATTCAATAATACCTGCTTCAACCATCTTATCCAACTCCAAGAAGAACTTTTCCTTTTATTTGGGGCTAAGGCGATATGGCCTCTACTTAACAATCTTCATGTCCCATTTCAGATTTATTTTCATGACTCCTAAATCGCCTATGATGCCTTTCAAGTCCAAAAAGTTTGTAGCGAACAAATCCTAATTTTCGCGGAGCAACTCAGTGACTTTATCTACTGTAGCATCATCCCAGTAATCCCCAATATTTTCAAACTTCAGTTTCGCCTCTATGCCAATGTTTACTTTCTTAGTTTTCAATGGCACAATGATGTATGAATTCTCTATCTGCAGTCCCTCTACCTCGTGGTGGCCTTCTTTTTCTGGAATGTTAATACTCCTTGGATACTCATTGTCTCCTTCAGTAGTCACATTATAGCATTCCAACGCAGGGCATAGATGGGTGCTCCAATCTCATTGAATCAATTCCAAGGGATCCTGCAGATTTGGAAGATCGTTGCCTTAACCTCGTGCAATGCCTCATCAATGCTTTTGAACCTATCTTCGAAGCTAAAGGTCCTCACAAATCCTTCTCTCAAAACATCCCACTCTGTGGTGCCATGGTGGAGCTCTGTTTCCAAATACTAGTTCATAGGGATTATATCCAGAGTGTGGTAGAATAAATGTACCCATTTTGGTTACGGTTATGTTCCATAAATGTTAGTCCATTTGGCCAAGTGATCACCCGGATCATTCCTCCGATCATACTTCTCCGTTACCCATAACTTATGTCGTCCAAACCACACTTTCATCATCCTTCTGTAGTTGCACCACTCATCAAAGTTGTCATTGTGCATACCCCACCATCGAGTGGGCAAAGCACACAGTGCCCAGTCCCATGCCTGAAAGTGGTAATACTCTGGAACTTCTTTTCAAAAGCATCCAAAAATTTATCCACGTCAGTTAAACCATCACAATAAGGAAAAATTCTTACCTTCGATGACACACAGTGCAGCGATTTTGTCATCATGTTGTAGCGTAGTGTGGATACTTCATGCAACCTATTATGCCAATGCTTCAACACTTCTTCTAAATCTATTGTATAGGAACTTTCACAGTCCCATGAAATTCATCCATCAACTGTCGGATTAACCCAATCTTGGTCTCATGCTATTATCTTATATATATGGTCCAAGTCATCGTCACTTTCCTAATAGTCATGGATCGGTTCAGTATAGCATGGTCCTTCTGCAGGGTCTAGTGGGACTACCACATGGAGCGATTTCCTTTCAAATGACATTGTTCGCTTCTTCAAATTGATTACTCGTTTCATGTTGATAGCCCAATCGATTTCCAGAAGCGTGGGATATGGATTGTTGTCATCAACAATCTCTATCACTTCAAAATCGGCCAGTGCGTTCGCTCCTACTATATCTATGGTTAGTCCATATAATTGCCCCATAAGGATAATCTTCTATTGTTTTTCCATCCTCAACTGAATAGGGGACCACTGCAGCGTAGGTCTCCCCATTCTTTCCCATGTCTATTTAGGAAAAACATTCGCATCTGACCCTAGATCCAAAATAACTTGTTCCATCTCATAGTCTCCTATTTGCGCGGTGAGTCTCATCTCACGCCCTGTTCCCATCTTGTGTTTGCCTATTCTTCTGATTGTGTAGTGTCCTTCAGGAGCACCTTCCTTACCAGTACACTTATTTATGAGTTCTTGTAGCCCATTCATGGCCTTGCTATCGTGCAGCAGCTTCATATAAGTCTCCAAGAAAGTAGTAAGCATGGAGGGGTCAACCTCTTTAGATAGCTTGTCCTGACTTCCTGAGGCAGAGGCCTCAACAAAGATTTTCTTTGCTTCCATGAACATTTCCTTCACGTGCTCCAGGCCAAACCCAACTTCTTTTTTTGGAGCCTTGCGGACCCATTCACTCCATGTTATTTCCCTTTATCATCACCAGTCATCCTTCCACTTCCCAGCACAATATTCACATTAGGATCCTCTTCACAAGGCTCGACCGTCATCATTTGCAAATTCTGGGTAGGTTGTTGAGGTTGTGCTTTATTCTCCTACATCTTAGCTATCAATATAGGGAATTCGTCTATTGCATGGTTAAATTGAGTATAATATCGGCATGATGGGCATGTCTGGATCGTACACTCTCGCACATAGTGTCTTGGCACTCTGCAATTATAGCAAATAACTTGTCTCCAACCTCTACTAGGTCCTCCTCCCCCTCAGCCTCGTTCGTGCTGCTAATAGCCTCCGCGTGCTCCCCCAATGCCTTGATCCGGAGGCTGCGTTTCTGTTTGTATTTGATATGCATGTGTTCTTTCCATCATTAATTCATAGCTATGACATTTACGCTCATTCTGGTCCACTGATTTACAGAAATTAAAAAAAAAAATTGGTGCAGTGTTTGTACAAACTTCTGTAGCAAATGACAATATCTATAACATGTTTTCCAGCCACCTAAAAAATAGTGCACCATAGCGTGGGCCCTATACATGGTCCTGATGAAGCTTCCTGACTCAAAGGCATTTGCCCTCCTCCTATAATATAATTCACGAAGACAGGGAAATGATATTTATCACGCCCTTGGCTTTTACATTTCAGGCACCAAACTCCTTCGCGCAGCTTCGGCCGAGTTGTTTTTCCTTTTTCAAGCTTTGTAATTCCAAGCAGAGATTCTGCAATTCCGCGTGAATCTGCTAAACTCCCAAAGAAGTATCCTGAATAGGCATTTCATGCAATCTCATCGCAATTTCCATGGCTTGCGCCTATGTCCCTACCTTTTGCTGCGATAAGGCAACCCTTAGGTGGGGCAGGAGCGAGGCTACAAACCATTTGCGGTGCTGACTATTCGTGAGATTCATATTAGCTTCATGGATATGGAATTTTAATCTTTGATCTAATTCCTGGGCGTTTCGCTCAGCCTCATCATGATTTCCTTGAATCCAATGATTGATTATGATTTATACTTGGGCCTACCGAATTCCTTATTCAGAGCAGTCTGAGTTTCTGCTAACGATGCTAATGGATTATCAGTGCAATACTTAATGTACCATGTCAACGCACAATCTTGCAGAGCGGTAACAAACTATGTTTTCTTTAGATGATCATCTGTAATATTTTTTGGTGTCCATATAGCCTTTGCAACAAACCAAAACTGATTCAGGTCCTCACTTCCCAGGCCCTTGAAAACGGGCAACTTCATGGTATTCAACATGTTGAATGGTGGCAGAGGTGGTGGTGGTGTGGGTGAAGGTGTATGTTGTGGAGGTGAATGTGGAGGTGGTGTGCGTGGATGAGATATTTGTGAAAAACCCTACTTTATCAACTGTACAATGCTTCACGGTGAGGTCTATACCACTCCCTCGTCGTCACTTGAAGGAGGTTCTATCAATGGGATGTATTCTGGAACTGTTCTCTCTTGATTTCTAAAGAATCATCCACTTCGCGTAGATCCAAACATCAAGGCAGTGACATAACCCTCTTTTAACATAAGAGCATCTTAATCCAACTTTTCAAAGATCTCAAGTACTTACCTCGCGGCCCTTTGAAGAAGCATCGCTCTTCTTCACTCTAGCCAACTGAGGTATCGACCACGAATTCTGTCACAAATCCTCCTATGACTCGATCAAGCCAGTTGTTGGGCTTCAAAATTGTCCTTATTCTCACTCCATTATTCACCAATACCTTCACATTTTACCTTCATGTCACCTCCATTCCACCTCCACATCATTACATTTACCTCATTATTGGGTTATAACTATGCTTTTCCAAAGTTTATTAATTCTTAACATTTTAAAGTGGATTTATGGTTAAACTTTAGAAAATAATATGCTTATACTTATACCTAACAATTAGAATGAGTTTGTTGACATGTGTAGGTACAAAGGAAGCTTCCAGGGCATCTTTATGTGGCCTTGAATGATCAAATTCGAATTTGATAAGATAAGCCTCATGGAAAAGATTATGATCTCATGGAGAAGATCAAGGACAGAAGGGGGTTATGTGTCTAGATGGTTGAGAAATGTATGGAACTAAAGAGAGATTAGTGGATCATCATTATGAGTTTGTTATCTCAGCCCATTGTATAAATAGGAGTACCTCCTCCATTCCAAGAGGAGGACTCTTGGAGCATGTATCCAACTTATGATGGAATAGAATAAAGCTTCATTTTACATAAATTTCCATTACATAGTTTTAGATATAAATTGTGTTAATGTAGTATATGAATTTATGGAATAACTTGTCACTTTGTTCTTAGGAGAATTGAGCTCACTCTAAAACGATCAAAGGAACATTTTATTTCATAATAGATCTTATTTCATTGCTTAGATGTTTGAGGATTTGTTTGTGATTGATGAATGAGTTTTAAATTAAAATCTTATCAAGCATATGAGGGAAAAACCAAGGGTCTAAGTTAGGCTCTCCCTCCATTTGATTTGCATGATAATTGAAATTCATTCTTTTGATTTTCTGTTTCAAGTTATTTCATTTCTTATGCTTATGAATGAATCTTAGTTTAGTTTGGATTAGTATATGAGGGGACAATGAAGAGACTAAGTTAGTCTTTCTCTCTATTTGAATCTAAACAACAATTAAAGTTCATTCTCTTGTCTTCATTTCAAGTTTCTGGTTTTATGTAATCAATGATTTCTTTTCAATATATGATACTGTAGGGAAGGACAACTAGGACCTCCTTAATTAGGAGCCTCTTCCCTTGCATATTATATTGAATCGTAAATAATTTAGTTAGACATAGAGTTAGTTGCCTACTCCTGCATATATTGTGCTAGCATCATCACAAGCTTACGAGTTTCCCTGGTTGATAATTTAATGAAAGCAATTTAAGCAATTAAATTGCCCAACATTTTGGCGCTGTTGCCGGGGATGGTGCTAAGGGATCAGGCATTAGGAATTTAATTCCGTACTAGTATTTTTCTTTAGAAAAACTAATTTTTGAAACCTGGTGACAACAGGATCTTCATAAAGGAGTTCAAGTTTGAGTTTTCTGATGTTTTAGTATTTAGCTAGTTTTAAATTCAGTCTTTTTAGAACCCCCTGCATAAATAAAAGCAAATCAAGCGATTAGTATGCTCTCTTCCTGTGCTTCGTGCGATCAGGAAGATGAGAAAATCCATTGATTTATTTCAAATAAAAATACTCTTGCTGAAAAATTGATATGTGACATGACAATAAAAATTTTGTGAAAAGAAAAACAAAAAAAAAAAAATTCATCCTAAAATAATTTAGATAAAATCTAGTTTATTCCCTTTGAATTTTAGTTTAAAAAATAACAAAAATAAATAACGAAAATAAAAAAACCCATATATATAATTAAAAAAAAAAAAAACAAAAAAAAAAAAACTTTGTGAAACCTAATATTTTATTTTTTTGAGATAGGCTAAATTATAGAGAAATATAGATTGATATTTCACATAAAAATTAAATTAAAAAAAGAAAAAGAAAAAACAAAAAAACAAAACATGAGAAAAAAGTGAATCTAATGTCTATTGCAAACTATGGAACATGTTAAGGTATGTTGAGGAGAGATCATTGGCCAATAGTGTAGGCAAATGTCAAATGGAAAAACGATTGGCAAATAAATAAAACATTCATTTCACCAGGAGGACAGGTATATAATTTTTTATTTGACCATTTACAAAAATTCCATTGACTACAGAAGACTAGCGTGATTGGAGATAATCAACAGTTTTCAGCCACGTTGTTGGGATCTCCGGTGGGTATCTGCACTCTAAGTCAGAAACTTGAACGAGATTGGCAAACTAAAAGTTGGCTAGATAATCGAGGGCTTCGTCCTCTAGGTTGCCTATGCAAGAATAAACAAAATTTCTGCACTATTCAACCAAGCTCGGCTACTCCATTAGTTCATGTTTTGAGGCTGTGTATGCATATCGAGCTCCTATGATGCTTGCAAAGCTGCCCATCAAAACTATGCAGCCCTTCTTCCTCTGGCATCGCGAACAGGGGAACAAAAAAGATGATGTTGTCGTAGCCAAGACAACAGTCACAACGCTGCATCGATCTTCTCCACTTCGCACATTATAATGGAGCGGTGAAGTTCATTGGTTTTGTTTGTGGCAGTGTGGAAATTTGGGCAGAGAGCTTGACGTAAAACTCCAAGAAACATTCCACACATATACAAGATGGCAGATATTGCATTTGAAGCAATGAGAAATGAGGGATCTAATCGGGTTATTATAATAAGTGGTGAAAGTGGCGTAGGAAAAACAAAAACTACAAAAATTATACCTTGCAGCACAAGGCGCTGACAATGGAGTAGATGATAAAATCTCATTCTGGAAGTACGGAAATGATTTCCCAAAAAATATGCAAATGAATGCATCAACCTTGCAACAAAAATCTCTGCACATGGATGATCAGAGATAATCCTACTAAATCCCGCATAAATTTCCACCTTTTATGCCTCTCGAATTTCCTGTGATCTCTCTTCAAGATCTGGAATGCCCCGATCCTTGATTAAATGCGATAGATCTCACCCATCGTTCCCCAGATGGTGATGATGATCCTCCCAGCAAATCTTTTGATTAATCCATTTTGTAACAAGATCCTGGAGAGACTGTAGGAAATCATAAATTTGGAGGATTTTTCTCTGATTAAGTTTAGCGGATGCGTACAAAATTGCGGGCAGTTTAAACTGTTGTTTTCCCCACTCACTCTGCTCATTATATGTCTATGAATGGACTATAATCTTAGCAATAATTATGTTCATTAATAGCGTAAAGACGCCCAACCCGATGTATTTGAGCAATGGGAAACCTTTGAATCACCAGATGCGAGCTAATCATGTTTAACGAACCTTTGAATCACGGGATGTGGGCTAATTCGATGTATGAGCATTCACTTCCCCGTAGCCTCAGTAATTTAACAAAGAGCTTGAGTCAGGTCGCGAGGTCGAAACAGGTGCAGTTGGTCATCAGAGGAAAGTCTCTCCAAACTGTAGATGTGCATGGCGCATTGACGGTATTATGGTTTGTCTCCAACAAAGATTTCAATGAAAGGAAATAATTGACCAGCCTAGGAGGCAAAGGAGATAGGGGTGGATTTGTTCTTGTAAAAGTGATAAAGTTTTTGAAGAGAAGGTAGGATTATTCTCAGGGATTTGTCATGTTACCAGGGTGCCAAACTGATCTGCTGTCATGGGTTGCCAATTCACCAGCAACAATGTCCATGAAAAACAATTCAGCTTCTCCCGCTCATCTTCCATCCATGCAACGTTCTTCAGAATTTCCAGATCTGCCAGATCCAGCTTCCATGCAACGTTCTTCACAGTTGCCAAATCCAAATCCAGCTTCCACGCAGTGTGTGCAGCACTTTTCAGATTTGCCAGATCTGTCTTCCACGCAGTCTTTGCAGCTCGTTTCAGTTTTGCAACACGTTCCAGAATTAGCAAATTCATCAACGCAATGTTTACATCAGCCTTCAGATCTGCCACATCCTTCAACGCAGCAGCTGCCAGCTCCAGCAACTTGACTCCTTTTTCTACTGGGCAAACTCTCTCTTACATGGTAATTCTTTTATTTGGGCGTTGACTGTATTTTAAGAAAAAACAAGCAAAAACGTTGATGAATTTGGAAGAAAATCCATAAAATAACTTCATTTTAGTGTTAGTTTATTTTTTTTTTATTTTTATTTTTTTTTTTATTAGTTTTTAATAAATAAAATTTTGTTTATTTTACGATCTCAAAAAAAAAAACTCAACTTAAATAATAAATTAAAAAATTTAGGTTTTTTAATTTGTTGTTAAAAAAAAAAAAAACTAATTAAAAAAATCAACATAAATAATAAAAAAAATATTAAAAAACATAAAAAGGCATACAACTTAAATAATAAATTAAAAAATTTATGTTTTTTAATTTGTTGTTAAAAAAAAAATAAAAAAAAAATGTCTTTTGATAGTTTCTTTTTAAATTCATTTATTACTTTAGATAATTTCTTTTTAAATTTGTTGTTAAAAAAATTGCAAAACAATTTCCACAAAATTCACGCAAATGGAAAACTTGGAAACAAATTTCAAAAATTGGAGGATTCTTATTTCGATAGCTTCAAGTTGGCATTCAACTCATAACATCTTTCTGTTGAATGCTTTTATGTGACATACTAATATGCAGAACACAACATATATTTCTAATGTCGATATTTTTACCGAGCACATTTCATGAGTTATCTGACACAAACAGGGAGTATTACTTTTCATGGTTATTTTTAAAGAATGGATTGATACTAATATCATGAATTGAGTTGATTTCAAGACTTTGATTTTTCTTAAATCTGTTTTATTTGGTAGGAATTTTTGCGTAAGAATCATGAAGGAAATGCACATTTCTTCTTGAACACACTTATGTTTTCTCTCTGCCAAATTTTTTTACAGGTTAGAGGATGATAAAGTGATCATTAAGGAGATTTCATTGTGACAACAATTAGTCTTCCAAAGACAATTCATGAAAATTTTGAAGACAAATCCATGTCCACAACCACTACCTTGCACTTCCCTTTTTCAAAAAGATTTTGAATTCCACCAATTGTACATCCATAAAGCGTGACATTTCCATATCCATTTTTCACAGCAAGAGTTCTTATTCATACACCATGCATTTCCTTACATCCATTCCTTACAAGCATATTGCCATTTTCCTTGTCATCATGATTCCCTTTCATTTCCGCCAATAAAACCCTGCTTGAGTCAAAGTCCTAGAGTTTAAGTATCTTTGTAAAAAAACACCTAGAGGCTTGCATGCCTTAATGGCAAGTACTCTTGCCAATGAACAATGGGAGTACATTAATATCCCTTGTTCGTTGGATCTTGTAGGTGACTTGACCACGACAAATTTATTCGTAGCTACAAAGATGTGTTAGGCATCCTGACTCCCATTGGAATCAATGGTGGGAGCTCTTGTGTTGGCTAGGGGCATTCATTGACGGCCACTAAGTCAACAACTTCTTGCTATGTTCGACATCGACACATTTAATCACATAGTAAGATTTGTGCCATCGAGCATTGAAGACTTGAAGACCCATATTTTGTAGCAAATGAAGCCAATTTCCTTTCATTGTTTTTCAGTTTGTCATCACTTGAGGACAAGTCAATAAATAAGGCTGGGGGGAAAATGTAACTTCTATATTTTGTATACCTTCCAAGCCTTATACATTTTCAGCCACATTTAGCAGCAGATTCCGAACATTCAACAGAAGATCCAACAACAAATTCAACCGCAGATGCAGCAACAATAAAAGATTCACTTTTTCGATTTCATCCACCATTTTCACAACCAAGTAAAGAAGACTATGAACAATAGTTTTTGCAGCCACACGTGCACAACTCTCATCCATTTTTGGAAGGGTAAGTTAAGGTATGATATTTTCTAACTTTTAACCATTAAATTCCTTGAAAAGTTAGAATAATAATTTTTGGAAAAACTTCACTTCCTTTCCTCATTTCACATAACTGCCCAAACTATCGGTTTAAGGGGAAGGATACATTTACATACATACTTTGTCACATTCATATAACATCCATATTCATATATCACATTCTAAAACCCACTTACCTTCAAACTATATTCACTATTACATGAGCATACAAATGGCTTTGTCAAAAGTATTTAAAAGTTAATTGGATGCCAACACAATCATGGTTGTTACACAAGAACCAACCATGATGCATTCCAACAAAAATACTCTGCAATAAAAATCACATTATCAATATGCAAAGATCATACATTGAATGCAACAAACAAAATATGGTTGAAACACAAGAACCAACCAAGTTGTAGTTCATCAAAATAACGCTTTGCAAAAGTTAAGTAAATGATATCATGCAGAGTTTAAGCCAAAGCTCAAGTACCAAAAAGTAATGTAATAGATTGCATGAGGACATGCAATACCTTCAGTTTGGGGGTATGTTGGGCTTCAAAATTGTCCTTATTCTCACTCCATTATTCACCAATACCTTCACATTTTACCTTCATGTCACCTCCATTCCACCTCCACATCATTACATTTACCTCATTATTGGGTTATAACTATGCTTTTCCAAAGTTTATTAATTCTTAACATTTTAAAGTGGATTTATGGTTAAACTTTAGAAAATAATATGCTTATACTTATACCTAACAATTAGAATGAGTTTGTTGACATGTGTAGGTACAAAGGACTTCCAGGGCATCTTTATGTGGCCTTGAATGATCAAATTCGAATTTGATAAGATAAGCCTCATGGAAAAGATCATGATCTCATGGAGAAGATCAAGGACAAAAGGGGGTTATGTGTCTAGATGGTTGATAAATGTATGGAACTAAAGAGAGATTAGTGGATCATCATTATGAGTTCGTTATCTCATCCCATTGTATAAATAGGCGTACCTCCTCCATTCCAAGAGGAGGACTCTTGGAGCATGTATCCAACTTATGATGGAATAGAATAAAGCTTCATTTTACATAAATTTCCATTATATAGTTTTAGATATAAATTGTGTTAATGTAGTATATGAATTTATGGAATAACTTGTCACATTGTTCTTAGGAGAATTGAGCTCACTCTAAAAGATCAAAGGAACATTTTATTTCATAATAGATCTTATTTCATTGCTTAGATGT